>MU223575.1:978276-1006589 GCA_018584345.1 Thuja plicata | reverse complement strand
ACACACGTGTGTATATAACACACGTGTGTATATAACACACGTGTGTATATAACACACGTGTGTATGTGTGTATACACACACATGTGTATGTGTGTATATGTGTATACATGTGTATGTACACACATATATACACATATACACGTGTCTATATATACACACATGTATATATACATACATGTATCTATGTATATACACGTGTGCATGTGTGTATATATATACACATATACACCCCATATTCAAAGAAATTAAAAAATAAAGAATTAAAATTCCTTATGCATCTTCTCAGTTATCTTCTGGGTGAACCAAACGGGTCAGTCCATATTCCAGATTTCATTTTGAGGATAAGCATCTTCCTGAGTTGCCAGCATCTTCCTGAATTGACCATATCTAGGATATGGTATTCCTGCTGCCAAACGGTAAGAGTTTATGGAGGGGTATTCCTACCCCTCCTTAAAAAAATACTTTTTATTAATATAATTGTGAAGCAATATTTACAGATAATTTGTTTTCCAGATTTCATCACTACACAACCATTCCCAACAAAGCTATTGACATCTTTTAAATTACAACATTCTTTGACATTTATTTTTGTACTATTTCTTCCAATCCAAAAGAAAGTCGTGCAATGCTCATTTCACACCTAACATTAATAAAAAAAATAACATTAAAATCATCAAATAATTTGTATATTTACTAGCCATCTAAGGGATAGTAAGAAAAAGTTTGAATGACCTAAAGGAACTAGTACACGGTTCTAAGAGTCTTGAAATTTATTTGTTGGATAGTAAAAACACTAAATTCTCCAAAATAAGGAGTTTGAATTCTTTGGACATACCTTAGAAGTCAAATTTGTAGCTCATTGTCAAAAAGCATAATTCCTCCAGCTCATGCTAAAACAAATAAATCATGTACAAAGCAATACACTATGTATACATTAGAATCTTCATCTAGGATTACATATTAAAATAACAAAAATATTAGTAAAGCATCATTACAATTAAAATCTTAGAAGCTACATATAACATGGTATCTTAAATAAATAAAACTATGGAAAAACCCTCATTTTTTATTCCAAACCCCCAAAAAAATATAACCAAAACAGAATAAGGTATTTATCAAGCTCTCATTATAAGAGAGATAACTATTAACACCCTCCCACTTTGTGACACGTATCTTCAAATTTTAAATATGACTTCAAATAGCAATAATCTCATGTTTCCTTCCTTCTATCTTAGAGCTCTGAAACTGTAATATATGTGCTGGTTTTTTCAAATGCACTACTCCAGGTGAACCATATCTACTTCATACATTATGACATGCTCAGTCTTGACTTAGATTGCTTTTTACTTTCATCTTCAATTTTGTCTTACCTTCTATACATATAATTTCTTGTCACTCGTAAGCCCTTGAGGTAAATGAGTCAAAAAACTTATAAAGGGTACAATAATCTCTACTTGTGAATGGCCAGTTCCTTGTCTAACTTTTCCCATCAATGTATAAAGCAAAAATGCAAATATGAGCAAACATACTTGAGTTCACATAGCAACCTGAAATCAGGATGATGACTGCTCATTCTAACGACAAAAAAGCTTCCGATAACCATGATGTAGACATAGGAAAACACTTGGATGCAGGTGCTAGAGTTAAGTTTGAATTAAAGGTATGCACATATATTTCTGTCTCAATCTTTTTGTTTCAAGACTTCAATTAATATGAAATATCTTGCCCAATACAAGTCACACAGCTTATGTACAATATAAGTGAATGAGTGATGTGGGTTATTACTAAGTATAGCTAATTAAGTTAATTGGTGGTTGCAGGTACATGGCTCCATGCTGGCTATCATAGTTGGATCTCAGCTGCTGCTCTATCATACTATTACTGGGCATTAGAGAAACACTTACCTTTCTATACTTATAATCTCCTGTCATTGCTGCTGGAACATTAAGTTAATTAGTGGTTGCAGGTACATGGCTCCATGCTGACTATCGTAGTTGGACCTCAGCTGTTACACTATCATAGTATTACAGGGCATTGGAACAGCACTTACCTTTCTATACATATAATCTCATGTCGTTGCTGCTGGAACATCTAGAGCCCAAGGGAAACAAAGACCCTACAAAACAATAAATTGCAGATTTTAATATACGAAACTACATTACTATTGCTTCAGCCATAAAAATGTCTATTAATAAATACTAATAGGCTATAGCCAGTCAAAATGTATGCCCATATTGAAGGAATCATTGTAAAATTAAAAGACTTGAAGCCTGCCATTAAGGAGCGCCACTGAAAGTAAAAGCGCACAAGACCAATGAACTCAAATTTGTGCATGAATTGATTCAAATCCATCCTGCCAATTGCCTTCATCAAATCACTTGGCATTGATCCTTTGAGAAAATGAACAGAGGCAACTGTCTGTGTGTTACTGCCAAGTTTCAAGACTAACTGCAGATCTCACATTAACTGATTATAAAATTTTACAATTTTTGAGTTAGATCATCTGTTATTAACTATTTTCCAATTTATAGCTGAGCTTTTCCAGTTCTTTTCCCAGTTACGTTCTTACTCTTGGGCTTGTTGACCCGGTCATAAGACTGACTCATGTGACTATGCTTCTTTAAGAGATTTTTTTCAAACAAAAGTTAAGAGGAATAGAGATACTATAGGAAAACCTTCAAAGATTGCTCACTTTACATAGTTTATAGTTATTCCAAAACCCACATTGCCCTAGGCCTTCAAAACCGCAGCTCTTATATAGGACAATTATTCCATAGTATGGAAAGTATTCTGCTTATTTATGATTGTCTATTTTTCATCCTAAATTTAGTCTAATTATGGAATACTCTGTTACAAAAGAGAATGTTCTTATTTTTTCCTAATCAATGTTTGCAAAGGACAAGTAAACTCCTTTGGATTGATAAAGAGAAGGAAAGAGGAGTTATACTTGTACCAACAAATGATTAAAATAGATCAACACAACTTGAATACGCAGTTGGTATAAAAATGAAGCTCCAAAAGGAGGCTACAAACTGAAGGCCAAAAATCAAACTAGAAGCATAAAAGTGTCTAGCTACCAAAGGGGGTGAATCTAAATCTAGTAAACCCATTAACATGTCAAAATGAATGCATTATACAACTCCTTTGAGTTAAAGATTCTTATACAACTTAGATCTGTGTATTCTCTAAATACATTTGTATGGTGTATTGCAGATTATGTCTGATTTCAACAGCCATTGTTGTTGGGAGCACTAGTTTAACAAAGCATTTCAAGAATGCAAGAGTAAGTATTACTTTCATTTTATTGTTCAAATGTATTTTATATGCTTTGATTTAAAAGCATAGAAATGAGAAGAGGATGCACTTACAAATCTTACCTTTGAGGTTTCGGAAACCTATGTCATCTACCATTCAACATGTATGTCTGTCTGAAGAGAAAGATAGAAGTTGGGGACATGGTTCTTGTGATAACGGTCCTATATATACAAAATCAGCTTTGACCTGTAGACAATATTTCTGAGTCTTGATTTTATGTTTTGTTCTATGTACTTGTGTGTGCTCTGAATAAATAAAAGTACAAACTTTAAAGACACAGAAATGATCAAAGAAATGTAATGCACTTGGATTGACGCCCCTTTAATATGCCATCTACCATTAAATTTTTTAATAGTTTGTACATGCATACAAATGCATCTAAAAAGAGAAATTGGAAGTGGGAGGTGGCTCTTGTGATAAAGTTATTACATTAAAAAAGCCATCTTTGATCTGCATACAATAGTTTTGAATCCTGATTTTATGTTTCATTATACGTATCTGCATTTGCCTTGAGTAAATAAAAGCACTCTATTCAAATGAAATAAATGATCAAGAGGCATCAATCTGTATTTTCCATTATAGATTTGTTGTACATATAATTTTGTTCTACCAATGTATAAGAGCCATCGATCTAGGGAAGTAAGGAAAACACTTTTTGATGAAGTTCAGTCAAATCCCCATGAATCATTGAGGCATCAAGTTGGGGAAGTACTGATCTGTAATTTTATTCTTAGTTTTATTCTGGGCTTTTAATAAGATTCATCGGAGGAAAATTCTTAACGGGATAGGTATACGATAAGGCCTTGAGGTAAATGAGTCAAAAACTTTAAAAGGATACAGCACGATCATATTGTTCAGGAACTTGAAAAGGGTACAATAATCTCTAGCTGTGAATTGCCAGTTCCTTTGTGTAGCTTTTCCTATCTAAATTAAACTAAGAATTAGGCCCCTCACACCCTCCTTTGATAGAGCACAAAACAACTAAATTAAAGGTCCATCTAATTGAGAACCTTCCAACTCGTGTGAAATTCTACTTAAAAGAGGTCTAAGGTTTGACAGATCAGCACTACAAAACAGATTCAGAACCTAGAGGTGAGCATGACATAGATATGGACAAGAATATGGAGAATCCTTCATACCTAAAATTCCTGCAAAGGGTAGAAGAAGAAGAGTACACCTGTGTGATGGTTCTAAGAAAGAAAATTGGTTGTTAAATCAGGGCATTCACAGTTAGAAAAAGCTAATAGTAATGATAATGGAAGATGATCATATCTAAGACGGCAAGAAATATGTGATTTGAAAAATGGTAAAAGACAAGACTAATGGTTGTCTTCAATCAAATTTTAACATTATGCAATAAGATTAAACGGTACCCCAACTTCCAGATGCATCAATAAGCAACTAAGAAGCAATAACCATCTGATAGGTCAATGTTGTCTGGCAGTTAAATATTTGTTAAACACTACGAAAGCTTGGACCTGATTTGTGCTATCATTGGAGTAGTGAAACAACTTATACACCTAAAGAACAGAGCTCTCCTCATATGCAAATAGAATGTGATGGAACGCGGGAAACATCCCAACCCCTGGCTTGGATCAACAAAAATACAATCACTTTTCAAGACAAATCATCAGATCTGAACACAAATACAGAATTTGAAACTTAAACTGTAAACATCACAGCTCCACACATCTGTTGACGGACTGGGATTAGTTTTCTAGAGGAATGGATAGTTGATATTTCATCTATCAAGGGACTAGAAACATATAGTTGATATTTCATCTATTAAAGGACTACAAAGTATAATGGACAAAACTATGGATAAGATTAGGGAAAAGGGTGATTAAGCGTCTAAGATTTAGACGAAGCTTGGAGCACAAAAGAAATGATGATATGCCTCCACAAGAAGTGGCATGGGGTTCTCAAATGGGTTAGAGAAATCAATGAAAATGTCATAACATGAGAGAATACATATCTTAAATCTGTAAGAATGAATTGAAGGATTCCCATGAATTTAAGGGAAGAAAATTAGGTAGTTACTCTAATAGGGGAATAAGCTGTGACGGGAGATTTCCATAAATATACCTATGACGGTAAATCCAAATGTGAATTTTGGTATCTCTAGGCCACAAGGGTAAATGAAGAACTGGTGAAAAATGCTCAACTGGAACAATTTGGCGATGAAATAACACAAAGCACTTAACACTCAAAAATAGATGCTAAGCATGTAGAAGCAAGAAGACAATAATAAAAATTGAAGGAATTATTGTTTGGATAAAAAATCATATACCACAGTTTCAAAATACAGATCGTGGAGATGTCCTCTCTATAACAAGAAACTTCACAAGTGGAATCATGTGCGAGATTTAATAATAAATCAAGGAGTATCCCACCTTGGACAAGCCATTATGGATGAGTTTGTAGGAGATGTTGGTCACTGGAAAGAAATAGCTCTCTACAACTTCATGAATATCAAATGCGCAGGCTTCATAAATTAGATTGCAACTTCCATTTTCAAGAAGACAAGTACTATGAAAGTGGGAAAATACATGAGAAATATATGAAATAAATCTTTGTGAATGGTTAAATAGGACTGACTATCTCCAGGATATATGATAATATTGAATGCTAGAAATATAAATCTGGACGGTCTTAGTTTATTGAATTCTGTCAATGGGTGCACAAACAAGGTGGTAATCTATGAAAAGCTAGTAATTATGTCGAGATTAAAAAATCTTGCACCCTTATTGTCAAAAGCATGTAATAAATTAGCCCCAAATTTTGGTTGCAAAGAAAATTCTGGATCCGTGGTGCATGTCAGAATCATAATAGGGAAACAGAGGATGCATATTTATTCATAGATGATGAATATTTGTTCATAACAGAGGATTCCAATACTCAGTACACACTAGTCTACAATAGTGCAGATGATGAATATTCTCTTTTCACAATCAACTATTCTGAATGGTTGGCTAAGCACAAAGAGATTAAGGAACTTAGCTTCAGAATCTCAAATTCGAGGAAACATCAAGAAAAAATAAAGGCAAGAGGAGGTTGCAAAACCAAGACTGACACCTACATTTGAATCTTGGGTTTTGGAAAGAAAGAGGAGTTGTTGACCAAGACAGTGCCAGACAACAAAATCTTGGCCATAAGGAGTAGCAAAGAAAAGCAACAAGGAAATGGAGAGCATTATGGAAATTGAGGAAAAAGAAGAAAGAATTAAAGAAAAATCAGTTTCAGAAATATTTAAAAACCAGAAAGAAAAATCTGGTGACAGATTAGAATATATAAGATCCCTGCTTTAATAAGTAAAAGTCTACAATCACTATCACGCTTTGTTAGAAGAAGAAAAAGCGGATAAATACTTCAACATACTCAAATCTAGTATTGGTTGCAACTCTAGTCAACCACTCTATGTGAATATAGTCAAGACTTTCCCAACATTAAGAAATTAAAGTTTGAACCATAGTGAATAATTAAACTGAGACAAATATTATTTCCACACAAAATCTCATAAGGCCAAACAGAATAAGCATAATGTAAAAGAGAATAAGCTAATATTTCAAGTAATAAAAACTACCCAAAATACATAACACCAAAGGAAAACGGATAGACAAAATATCTTAATAAAAATAAAGGTATGCAATGGAAAGCTGAACTATTTGACAAAAACCTCAAAGAAATGTAAATGCAAGCACTCATGAATCCATAACTCTGAATTGAACACTAATTTAGGAGTGGAGAAGAGGGTGTACATAACTTCAGAAATGATGTGGTAGGCATTGACATCTTTCCCAATGATCTGCATAGCTTTCGCAGTCACTTCTTGCCTTTTATCACCTCCCTCTATTCTCTATGATTAATCATCCTTCACCTACCCCTCTTTCTCAATCCTTATAAAAAAATGGACTGCTCCAAATCCCTAATGATCATAAAAATCCACATTGGTGCATCCAAATAAAATTAGCTTTAGCACGGTGCTCCTTGATTTTAAAATCACTGTACACGATTTTAACAGAAACTTCTTGACTTCAAAAATTATATACTGCTTGCAAAAATTCAGTTTATAATCCGTCACAGAAAAAAAAATAGAACCAGATCGTGACCTATTTGATGTTGCAACAAACAAAAGTTCGAGGTTCAGAACTGCCAATATAAGCCATAAGTTCATAACTGAATTCCAACAGAAAAAATGTTGAAACCTTAACCGAAAAGAACATCAATACTGGCATTTGGCCACTCAAGCAGCTAAAGAAGAACAAAAGTCCAAACAACAAAAGAGGAACATCTGGGATTTGAAATAAGTGTATCCCCAAACCATGAAGAAACGATAACAGTGGTCAGGCAAGATAAACTCCAAAAGTTAAAAGGTAACAGGCAAGGCAAAACAACCCTCTGCCATAACCCCAGCCTTACCCCATAAGCAAAATTACCACAGAATTAATCCTATGGATCGACCGAGAACTAATCTAACAGTGTACTAATAGAAGGTGATCATCCATTCAATATATACGATTGATTTCAGAAATAATCTTTCCAAATAACAGATGATTATGCATTGAAATAGAGATGGGTATTTGTTGAAACAACAGGAAGATCCAAAATGAACTAATCTAATAGTGTTTTAACCAAAAAAAAGAAGAAGAAGAGCTAGCGCATTTGGGATTAATTACCATCGCTGGTAGGGGCGGGCGCAGGGCTGAAACTTGTTGAGAATTCGCTCCCATAATAGAAATCATACTCAACACCACCGCCATGACTGAGTTGATAAAAGCCCTCTTTGACATCTTGCCAAAGTTAACACATCGTACAAATTCATCCACTGTATTTGAAGAAACATAACAATATTAGGCAGGATGAACTTCAAATGTTAAAACGTAAGAGGCAAACAAGCAAAATAACCCTCTGCCATAACCATAAACCCAAATTTACCCCACAAGCAAAATTTGCAGCAAAAATGCTTACAACAACTGGATGTCGGGTTCTCCTCTTCTTCTGCCCCTGCTTCCCATATAACACCTTAAATCATGCTTTTTCGTCCAACGGTAAGATACTTAAAAAAAATATCAATTCTCTAAAAATGGCTATTCTACTTGTCTAACTTACCTTGAGTATTTTGGCATGAGTACGTGTAGCAGCAATCATTTATACTACTAGGATTCTCTACAATTGACCTACTAACGCGACTAGTCAAAATTAATTGAATAAAAAATAAATATCAATTCCAACAATAATGGTTAAAATATATCCATCTCATCAAAAAGACAAAAATGTATCAACTTTAACATTAAATTGCAAAAATATTTCAATTTGAAAAATAAAGTATAAAATGTTTCAATTCCAACATATGACATAGAATAAGCTCATTTCACCAAATGGGTTGATAGCTCAGTTGCAAAGAACCTTAGTAGTGAATGGAGCAACATCTGCATGCCTAGCCTGCCTTGAATAATTTGGTATGAGTACGTAGAACCAATGATGAAGAGCTAAGCAGGGTAGCTAGATCTCTATGCCAATACCCACAACTTCCAAACCTATGGGTTATCAACAGACACAGATGGTCCCTTACTTCATTAACCCTCTAAGGGCAACTTCAACATATTAGAAATGCTTAGACAATCTCCTGATCAACACATCTAATTTGTGTGACAAAATCCATTCACTATCCCCTTGAACCTAACTCCAAAGGCTAGGGTACACACACATATGTATCACAATGACCTCAATACGCTAGGAGTGGACCAAAATAGTACTAACATGACCAAAATACCCCAATCCAACCGTTGGACACAACCCTTCAAGGTTGTGAATCAATCTGCACAATGTGGCCTAGTGGGGAGACCTAATTGAATTAGGTCGACCTAATGAGTTTTTCAAACTTCTTTCTCCAATCTCCCAAAGGATAGTGAAAACAAATATGACATTCTGATACCCTTTGTAAGCTCTAAAAGATTCTAAGGTTTCAAGTTCTAACTCCGCAATTCGACTCCCAAACCCCACTAGGGCTAATTACGACTATTAAGCCTAATTAGTACTGACCTATACCACAAGTGCTTCAAAATGAATTGATCTTACCAAGGCAACGACTTGAACAGTTCTGCACCACCATAAGGACTCCAAATCCACAATTTCAAGTCTTGATCCACTCCACCTTTGCATCTATGCAATCTTCTATGCCTTAATCAAAGTCGGTCACATAGGGATGCCCGGCTAGGGATTGCTAGCAAAAATAGCAGACAAGGTCTTCCTGCAAAAATATTTTAGGATCTTATTATACATTGCCTCTACTTGCTTCTCCCCAATGGTCGTGGAAATCAAATGGTGGAAACTCAAGATAGAGACATTTTAAGTCAAAACCTTGATTGAGGAGAAGGTTTCAGACCAATCGAGGAGATAAGTTTCTAAAACTCTTCAAACTCTACCAAAATCAATGTAAATTAATTTGATGTGATCGTAATTTACAATTCTAAACATCCATGTCCAAATTGAATCACAACAATCACTAAGTCACAATCACAACACGGAAAACTAGACTGTTTGCAAGAAAACAGAGAATTCTTATTGCTTGTATCCATCAAAATTGCTTACATCCACCAACCTTGTTTGGTTTCGACCCAAATGGGTGCAAATAGGCCTCAACTAACATCCACAACCAAATATTGAAAGCTGGTGGCCATTGAAGGATTTAAGAGGCCGAATTCAAAAAGTTGCAATTTTTGTAAAATAGCAACTTTGACAATTTTTGCACAAAGTGCTCAATTTGCACCTAGGTTTTGATGGACACATTCCATAGATGCCTTATGACTCTAAAATACCCTAAACACCTAAAAACATCAAATTCTACTCTATTATAGACCCTTTGACCAGTTTGACCATGACGACTTATATGTGCTACTCACGCCAAAGGTCTTACAAGTTGGGTCTTTATTACAACACACTTGGTCCATAGGACCCAAACAACCTATTGAGACCTAATTACACCATTTAAACCCATGGCATTCCATGAGTATTGATTTGTCTTCAAGGTGCTCCGGATCCATACTCCCCTGATGAAAAGATCTCAAGTTTCACTTGAGAGAAGTGCATCCAAAGTCTCGCCATGCATCAAAATAGTTTTTTCATCCATCCATGTTGCCTCCACATCTGGAAGACCTTTCCATTTCACAAGGTACTGTTTGTAGGTGTTTCTTTTAGTTTGTTTGACCACCTTGGTATCCAAAATTTTCTCCAACTCCATGGGCTGGCTAGAAGGTAAGTCTTTTAGTCATTCAACATCTTCTTCATCCTACACAACATCATCAAAAGCTGCAACATTTTTGTAAGGAGCTAGATCATATATATTACAAAATTGGTGTGATACCAATAGATGGTGGGAGTAAAATTTCATAAGCATTTTCACGAAATTTATAAATAATGGTGCCCTTAGGTAACTTGCCTTTTCTAAGCTATGCCCAAACTTTATCTCCCACTTTGAAGTGAATTGCTCTCCTTTTCTGATCTGCAAACTATTTATACTTCTCGGTGGTGTGTGGTAGTGAAGCCTTAACCTGATCATGAACCTGTTTAATGAGTTCTACCAACTCTTCACCATGTGCACTGACTTTGAGATCAGAGGGTAGTTCTCTCAACTCCATTATGCCTCTCGGGTGCAATCCATGGTTGATTTGGAAAGGAGTTTTACCAGTAATCCTATTAATTGGATCATTATAGGCATATTCATATTTTGGCAAAATGACATCCCAAGATTGACTATATTGTTTGGTAAGACACCTAAGGAGGTTGCCAAGAGACCAGTTTACTACCTTAGTCTGACCACCTGTTTGTGGATGGTAGGCTGAACTGAAAGACAATGGGATCCAAATGTTTCCATAGTGTCCTCCAAAAATGTCCTTGAAACTTAACATCTCTATCTGAGACAATAGTGAGTGGCAGCAAATGAATTCTAACAATTTCTTTGAAAAAGAGATGAGCAATGTGGGAAGCATCATTGGTGCTAGTAGAGTCCTTCATTTGTGGCTACACCCTTTGCCCTTTGACAAATCACACAAGACTCAACAAACTTCCTAACATCATTCTACATCTTGGGCCAAAAATAGTTCCTCTTTACTAATTCAAGTGTTTTATCTAGGCCAAAATGACCACTCATGTTACCACAGTTTTTTTCTTTTATCAAATTGTTCCTCATTGAACATTTAGGGATGAGAAGTTGTCCCTCTTTGAAAAGCAAGCCATCCTGCATCAAAAAATCAAAATAATCTAAATGACATGTATCTATGAATTGAGTGCAAACCTGGTAGGCTTCCCCTAAACCTGAATCATCGACATAAAGGTCTTTTAGGGCATGTATTCCAATGCTTTGCAGTTGAACTTCTTGAACCAATGTGACCCTTCTACTAAGTGCATCTGAAACTTTATTTTCTTTACCCTTTTTGTGCTTGATGGTAAATTATAGGCCTGAAGTTGTTCCACCCATTTCATATGTCTGCAACTCAATTTGTCTTGTCCATTCAAATAACTCAAGGCATGGTTAGTTTTTAAAACAATAAGTTCTTTTGGAATGAGGTAATGCCTCCATTTATTCAGTGCTTGCACTATAGCATATAACTCAAGGTCATAAGTACTATACTTTTTCTTAGCCTCATTTAATTTTTCTAAGCCTCATTAATTTCTCCAAATTAATCTTGTGTTTATGGTCATGTAGCCTTTTCAATATCTGGTTGAAATGCTGCAGATGTTCTTCTTTGGACCTGCTATACCCAAGAATGTCATTGAAATAGATAACCATAAATATGCCTAAGAAATCATGGAATACTTCATTCATTAGTCTCATGAATGTGCTTGGAGCATTACTGAGAGACTAAATGGCATTACAAGTCATTCGTATAGACCTTTATTTATTTTGAATTTTGTTTTCCATTCATCCCTTGGTCTGATTCTAATTTGGTGATAGTCTGATTTGAGATCTATCTTGGAGAAGTAACATGCACCCCCTAAATGATCCAATAGATATTCAATTTAAGGCACTGGGAACCTATATCTGATCGTGATTTTGTTGATTGCCCTGAGTTAGTGCAAAGTCTCCATTTGCCATTCTTTTTGGGAGCCAAAATAGTAAGCATAGCACAGGGGCTTAAACTCTTTTGTATCAACCCTTTGTCCATCAATTCTTGTATTTGTTTTGCAATCTTTGCATTTTGTGTAGGAGTCATCTTATATGCAGCCTTATTGGGCAAAGATGCACTAGGAATCAAGTAAATTTGATGACTGATATCTCTTAAGGGAGGGAGGGCATTGGGTAAGTCTTCTACAACTACCCCACTGTATTTATCTAGCAACCCTTTCACTAAATCAGGAATCTCCTTTGGTTTGTCTAATTCTTCCTAATCTTTAGGTTTTATGACCAATGCAAATCCAATGTCTCCTGCTTCTTTCATGGTTTGAAGTATTTCTTTCTCTCCCACCTAGGGTAAGTGTTACCCAAATTTCCCATCCTGTACAAATTTGGCTACAAGTGGAGAAAATGAGGCTCCCACAAGGGTAGAGCCCAGCTTGTATGGTTTCTGATGATGTTTTCTGGTCTTTGCCTTGTTCTCTGGCTAAAACCCCTAAATCTTGTTGAGTCATTATCAGGCTTAGACCCTAAACCCTTCAAGAATTGTTCTATTTTCAAGTTACTTTTCCAAGTAACTTAAGTTCTTTTTAAGTCATGTGTTTTTTAGTCTCGCCTTGTCTCTTAATCTCGCAATCCCGACGGTATATTTTTTCTTATTTAGCGACTTGGCACGGGCCTTTATCTCTGAATCTCGAAATGGAAAGGAATATGCTCTTTCAAGTTGGAGAATTAGTGCAGGTTGTTGATCAAGTTCTATTCTTGTTCTGATCGGAGGGTTGGCGCTGGATTTAACAATGTTTCGGACAAGTCATGGAAGCTCTCAAGATTCAGTGCAGATCATTGATCTTGTTCTGATCGTGTGGATGGCGCTAGATCTCGTAATATAACCTGTGGTCAAACCAAGTCAAGTTGAGGTTTATTGCGAGATTCAGAGGTAAGTGTGTCGCGTGATCTCCAAATGGAACCAGAGTTAAGGAAAACCTTTTGAGATTACACGCAAGTCATTGATTGAGATTGAGATTAGTGGTTCTTGTTGAGTCGCTAGACGAATTCAAGTTTGACATTTCTATTCTGAGATTCAGCGCAAGTCGTCGATCAAGTTTTAATCCTACGGTGGTCGCCAGATCTCGTGATTAAACCAAATTCAAGAAATGCATTTCAAGATCACGAGATAGCCTTGTCGCTGGATCTCCAGATTTAATCAGAGTTAAAGTCTAGTTCAAAGTTTTCTTTATCTCCAGATCTCTAGATAGACCCGAGTTAAGATCAAGTCAAGTAAAGTTTAAATGGATTAGCTAGCGATAAAATCTGGGTCGTTGATCAGGAAAAGGAACTAGGGTTGGCGCTAGATCACTAGACAAAGCCAAAGTTGGCTAAAACATTCAGATATTTAGTGCAGGTCGTTGATGCAGTTTTGATCTTACGACTGTCACTTAATATCGTGATAAACTCAGAGTTAAATCCAAGATCCAGAGAATTAGAGATACAAAGTATTTCAAGTGCCTGGGGTTAAAGATCGGTTAAAGACAATGATCAGACGAGAGACAGGTTTGACGGTCAGCGCTAAGCCTCAATGGCCAAGATGAAGGAATTTAATGTTCAAGGCATTGCGACACCCTGCCACTTGTCCAAATCAGGTCTAGGCTTAAAGACAAGGTAAAGATAAAGAAATAATCTACAGCTACGTTTTAAACAAAGAGATCTTGAGTCTTATTCTGAGTCATCGATGCGACTCTCCGCGCCACCTATGACCGTTTATGTTTAAATTCAAATGTTTAAAAGTCTTTCTCAGAGGTTTTCATGGCGATGGCGACATGTTCCGAATCGCAAAGAGGGTAGATCGATCGATCTGATCCGTGTGCTCAAATTTATGGCCAAGTGGGATATTTTCAAGGCTAATCTAATCGACTGAGATATTTCCCAAATACATTTGGACAGACAAGATTGTTTTAGGGTTTCTGCATTGTTTAATGAATATCTATTGAAAACCTAATTTCTACCCTGTTCTGATCGGATGGATTGACTCTCGAGCCTGTGCACTAGGGAGGTTGTATATAAGTAGTTTTTAGATGCTTTTGTAAATAGGTTTTTCAGCTTATGCAAGACTTTACGTGGCATTCTCTCTGCCCTCAGGTTTTAATCTATTTGTAATTTCTCATTGGAATTCAGATTATGCAAAGGCTTTTTGCGACATTTTCAATGTCCTCGGGTCTTCTTGTCTGTATTTCTCTTACTTGAAGTATAATATAGTGGCTAATATTAGAGAAATCTTGGAGTTCTTGAGCCCTCTTTTTTTTTCTGCATCTCTGTGCACTATTGTGAGTGATTGATTTAGATGATCTTATGGATTTTGTTCATCCCCTTTCATTTTGCCTCATTTTTGTGCCTATTTGCTGGAGTGAATGTCTGTTTGCAGGTCATAGTCCGTGTCTATTCCATTGAATATGTTATTCTTAGTGAAATATTTTCTTTCCCTGAATAGCCTCTTTTCATTTCAGACCTCTCTATGAAATATTTATGCAAGCCTATTCAGGAAATTGTGCTCCCTTAGATCCGGGAATTTCATGCTTGTTCTTAGTCATTTTGTTATGATTCGTGTCACTTTCGGTGCATCACCTTGTAGGTTAAAGTTTGCTTTAGTTCCCTTTCAGTTCTCCTTCTTCCCCTTTTCTTCCCAAGTTTACTTTTCAAGTTTTAAGAGCAAAATAGGTGATTATCCAAGAGGAACCAGCCTAGAATCCGGAGGTTTCACTTTAGTTAGCATAGGTCCCACAACCTAGAAAGGATTCCCATGTTATATCAGATCATTAGGCTCAAGCTCTTAATAGGGTTCAAATGTGGTGTATAGCAGTTCTGGCACGCCCGGTGGGACCACAAAAGGAAGTTTCATTTTTAACAATTATGGCACACCTGGTGGGACAACAAAAGGAAGTATTTTTAACTATGTTATCTTTGATATGTTGATTACATAGTACTGACCTAAAGAGGTTTCTCTTCAAAGCATGTCTGGAGTCTCCATTGGTGTTAAGAACAAGAAGATCTAGTCCTAATAAAGTTTATGGGAAAAATAGATCCCTGTTATGGAAAGACAATTTGCATTTGTACCCTTTAATCAGGGGAGTCCATTAAATTTTTCCCAACACCATGATGTGTCTCTAGCTGCAATAAAAACTTTACGTATTTTCACAGGTTAAAGCCAAATAATAGCTTGTGAGCATATAAAAGATGTGGCTACCATCTGTAGTATACATAATATCACTGAAGAAGATGTGGCTACCAAGTTGTTGGCAGCCTCCCTCAAGGGTAAAGTCCTGGAATGGTTTAGAACTCTAGCAGTTGTCTCCATTAATTCATGGGATAGACTTGGATAATTCCTTACCAAATACTCTAAGGATAAATTAGACTCTTTATCTCTAGTAGAGCAACTCCGAATTATCAAGAGAGCCCCTCAAGAACAGATGATAGATTTTAATCGTAGATTCCTCAAGACATGGAATAGGATTCTTGTTAATCTAAGGCCTTCAGCAAATTGTGCTTTTCTATATTTCTTGAAAATCTTGAATAGTGATATATCTATCATGATTCAGTCTTTAGGAGGTACCTCATTGCCCCATGCTTTTGATATAGTTGTCAAAGCTAAGAATTGTCTAATTCGGGCTAGTATGATAGCCCCAAGGCCACCAATGCCTATCTTCACTGTTATTCAACCCCACATGCCTTTACATATTCCTCCATCCACTCCTATACCTACTATAGTAGCACCTCAAGCTAGTTCAAGCAGTAAAGAATCAAAAGTGAGCCCTTCACAAGAGTTACAAGAAATGAAGAGCTTATTGCAGTCAATGAATAATGAGTTGATAAATATGAAAGGACAAAATCACGGTCTCAACCAAAATTATCAAGCTCAAACACAGAATTTCAATCAGAGGTCATTTCATCCCTACAATCCAATTAGGGAGATGGTCCCAACACAAAACACCCGAGCAACAGGCTATCTCTCAAACCCGTTCTTTGGGAAGGAAACTCCAGATTATTCACCTATTTTCATGAACTATGAGTTTCCTGTTGGAGAAAAGTTAGAGGTGTTGCAGGAAGAAGTAGTAGCTTGTCAAGCATGTCTCCCTAAGATGGAAATGCAACAAGCTATTGGGAAAATTCATCAGAGAGAGCTGGTTACAAAGAAGCAACAGTTGAAGGACAGGGTCTTCAATTTTCCAAGCTTCAAAAAAGGTATGCCTTCTATGTCTCCATTTGAATCCTCTAATTTTATCTTCCCAAGTTTTAGGAGCAATCATTCCTTCCAAGAGCCTACACTTGAGGAGTTTCAGTCCACCACTCTACAAGAGAAGTCTATCCAAGACATTTGTTTATCCCAAGAGACCCCTCAGGTCTCTTAAGATACTGAGCTACCATGGCAACTTTCATAGACTCCACCTCCTGGCTATCAGATGCCAAGTCTTTTCAAGCATACTAGTTAGACATCATAACAAGAACTTGTGATGAATGAGTTTTCAAATGGTGAAGAAGAGAGAAGATTAGAGGTGTTAATGTCGAGTGATGACTGTGACAAGTTGGCACAACAAGGTGAAGAAATGGAGATTGATGCTCAGCCTAAGCTCTTGGTTGATTTATTTAATAGGCTTCCCCTTTTTGTTGAAAGCAAGGAAGGCATTGCAATTACCTATGGCTAAGGGTCAATTAGAACAAAAAGGTAGCAATCAGCAAGGTAGTGATAAAAAGAAAGATGCTATGTTTTTGTTTGATGAGTTGCCTAGTTTTGTTGAGCAGGATGAGGTAGATATGGTCATGACCACAACTGCAATTTTGCAACAGCTGGAGGGAGTAGGCCATTATGATGATAAGCCAGTTCATGAACTTGCAATTAAATAAGAAGCTTTCCAATATGGAGGAGTTAACAAAAACCTTGGGGAAAATTATTTGGGGAGCATCGTGGAAGATTTGTGTGTGGAACTTGATGATAGGAAACCAGTTGTTCCTAAAGGCCTTCAGAGAGTGGATAGTTTTGATGAGCTCATAGCTTGTTTAACTGAAGATGATAGTCCCTTGACCATGGAAGAGGAGTTAAAATGGCTATTCATAATAAAAGGCAACCATGAGGATTCAGAAAATAACAAAGAAAGCTCCAAGTATGTCATCTCAAGAGGTTGCCCCATCAGATACTTGGCCCAAGATGAGTTTAGTGAAACATCCACATATGATCTATTTGAGGTGAGTTAGCTTGATCCCATTTTTCAAGAGGCAATTCTATATTTTCTGACATACTTTTATGTGCCTCATGTCTTGTTGGCTATCCTTATGTATTTGATACAAAATATCTTGACGAGGAAGGGTAGCTATTTTAAGTATACGGTGAATGGTTTTGTTTGACCGGTTTTCTGTACCGATTAGTTTAGATTAGGTTAGTATCCTTGTTTTCCTTCAAGTGCTTGGGTATAGTTTGTTCGTTTTTGCTTGTATATAGTCCCTTTCCTATTTTGGTTTGTTGTTTCTCCTGGTTTCAATCCTCCTTCTTCCCAGAGGTGTCTTTTGGTGCTTAATAAGGACTCCTTGCCCAATGGAATGTCATAAGGCCACTGGTTTTATATGTCTAGCAAGATGACATTCAATAGAAATCACCAAAAATGTTACCCAAATTTCCCATCATGTCCAAATTTGGCGACAAGTGGAGAAAATGAGGCTCCCACAAGCGTAGAGCCCATCTTGTATGGTTTCTAACGATGTTTTCTAGTATTTGCCTTGTTCTCTGCAATTATTTCTGGTCTCTGGCTAAAACCCCCAAGTCTTGTTGAGTCATTTTCAGGCTTAGACCCTAAACTCTTCAGGACTTGTTCTATTTTCAAGTTACTTTTCCAAGTAAATTAAGTTCTTTGTAAGTCATGTGCTTTTTAGTCTTGCCTTGTCTCTTAATCTCACAATCCTGATGGTATAGTCTTTCTTGTTCGGCGACTTGGCACGACACTTTATCTCTAAATCTTGTAATGGAAAGGAATGCGCTCTTTTGATCTGGAGACTTAGCTCAGGTCATTGATCAGGTTATGTTCTTGTTTTGATCAAAGGGTTGGCGTTGGATCTTGAAATGTTCAAGGCAAGTCATGGAAGTTCTCGAGATTCAGCGCAAATCGTTGATATTGTTATAATCGTGTGGATGGCAATAGATCTTGTAATGTAACCTATGGTCAAGCCAGGTCAAGTTGAGGTTTGTTGTGAGATTCAGAGGTGTAAGATAGAAAAATGATGTTAATAGAATAAGACTATTTTGATACTCAAATCACTTATCACCTTACATTTAAGGTTTGGAGTGGAGGGATAAATAAGATATTCCCCTTTATTCTCAAATGCACAAAGGAAGGATCCAAATTGATCAACCCAAAAAGGATCAATGCATAAATGAACCAACCTATTGGAAATAAGAATAAAGAAGGAGATCCTAGGTTTCCCTCTTAAAATGTGCTTTGGAATGAATGTAAATGTGTGATAGATTTAGAATGATTAAGGATTTGAATTGAAATGGATAGGAGCAATGCACTAATCTTGAAATATTGTTGATCAAAGAATGTTGTTTTCTGAGGTTTGTACTCTATTTCTGGAAAATCTGAAGTATGATCCAGAACTAGAACGCAGAGACGAACAAAACCCAGAAATCATTTTTTGAGCCGACACCGTCTTATGAAAAAGGTCAACCTTGACCCACAAATGTCACCCCTGACCCAATAATCTTGACCTTGACCTGTACTGCCTCGACAGAAAATCTATTTTCAGATCCCGATAGTTCACTGAAAAGGGTATCCAGATCTGGGTTCAAATTCGCAGTCCTGAACCTGTACCTGCAAGAAAAAGAGGTTTGTTTGTTGGGGGGAGGGGTTTGCCTTAGTCAAACCCCGATTTAGGAATTAACCTTGAAATCAATAATTGAAATAGGAATGCTAGCAAGTAGTAGAATTGAATCTAACAATGAAGCTATGATATTCAATGGACATGCAATTGTAATTCTAATGTAGACAAATATGTAAATATGAAAGCATGGACTTTAGAAACCATAAACCTCCATGATTGTATGCTTGTAATCCACCTTGAAGGGATGATGAAAGAGTCTTGAGGATGCACAAAGGATCTTGAAGGAAGATCACACCATCATGATGGCTAGATCTAGGGCTTGAATGATAAATCTTGAATGCTTGAACCAAATCCCTTAAAAGGCTTGAAAGCTTGAATCCTTGATCTTCAATGGAGAACTTGAATTCTTGAGAGTAAAACTTGAACACCTTGAAAGCTTGAAAACATGTAGAACAATGGATTCTTGAACTTTTTGCTTGTTGACAAAATCCTAGTTATAGATTTTTGCACTTAGAAGACTTCTTCTTGCTCAATATCGCTTATTGTATCACTTAAAGAAAATGAGAGAGAAAGGCTTCCCTTTATACGAAATTAGGGTACAATCTTCTAAGGAGGCCGACATAGGAGAATTAAATTCTAATTAGACCCATGCCCCTAAAAGAGGACCTATATTAAATACAATTTAGGATTTGCCACTTCGGAACCCAAAACAGCCGACCAAGAAGCAGGAAAAATGAATTTTTGATGACCTCCGGAAGCCGACAAGTTTCCAGATTTGAAAGGGGGACCCAGGTCAAGGTCAAGTTCAACCCTGACCTAGGGGGTCAGAACCTTTGGAAAAAGTGTCAAGTGGGATAGAAGGTGCCCGAAGAGGCCCAATTAGGGTCCTAAAAAGGCACAGAAGCATGAGATGATGCATAAATGAGGGGACAGTATGATGGTGGTCAAAAACATCCCCTAAGGAGGGCTAAACGTTCTTAACATGGAAGTTCTTCCATTTTAAGACGATACATTAAGCCCCCACTTTAGCGGAAGTATAGAAATCGAACATGCTTTCAGTAAAGTTAGAAGAAAGACTCTGGTGGATCGCAACGAGGTAGAACATCACTAAGTCACAGACATAAGTCCTTAGACCAAGGATTCTAACCCAACATACATGCATAAAATATATGAAAAATAAAGAGCAGTCAATCATACAAAACATACATGACTACATAAGCAAGACAAGAACAACACTATAAATAACATAGCTTCATGATCTAATCCTACTAGCATGAAAGTGAAAGAAAGAAAAGAGATAGTGATTACCTCGCCTAGTAAGATGCCCACCTTACCATGAATCACCATGGAGGGAGAGCCCAACATGTTCACCCATAAGCTATGCTTGTAATTGTGATGCATCTTCTGACGGCTTTTGAAAATATCCATAGATCCACATTCTTGTATCACTATGAATATAAAATGCGTGTCTTTTCAGGATTTAGCAACTTATGTGCGTTACCTTCCAAGGATTTAGTATATTGAAAATTTAAAAAGGGTGCGTATCTCTTCAGTATTTAGCAACTTATGTACGTTACCTTCCAAGGATTTAGCAAAAATAAAAGTAAAAATGTGTGTCCCTTCAGGATTTAGCAAATTATGTGTTACCTTCGGAGGATTTAGCAAAAAATAATAAAAATATGTGTCTTCAAGATTTAGCAACTTGTGTGTGTTACCTTCTGAGGATTTAGCATTCTGCAAAATGTAAAATAATGTAAACTATAATACAAGGGAGACCCTATATATGCCCCCCTCCTTATCATGACTACCTAATAGGCATGATAAGGAAGAGAAAGAGGATACCTACTTCACAAGGTAAGGAGATATCCAGCTTAACAACAATGTATACCATATTCTTAGCGAAGAGTCTTGACCCTTACATCCAAGAACATAGATAATCATGAAATAGATGTCACTTATGGAAGAAGGATCCTCAAAAAGGAAGAGATCTTATCAACAAGACCCCCACCATAGAAGAGTGCTTAGGATAAAATGTCATCTTCTAAAGAAAATAGGAACCCAAGATTCGATCATCTAGCCCCCTGCAATGAAGAGGAAGAGGAATCTCGGAATGAAGGAGTCAAACTCTAACCCAAAGCAAAGGCAAGAGTTTATAAAGAACATAATTTGCAAAAGAAAGAAGAGGTGATGACCTAGGACAATCACCTCTCATATAAGAGGGTATCCATAGTAAAAACCATACATCTTTATAAGGAAATAATGTTATATAATAAACAACTGCCACTAAGCTAAGGAAAGTAGATCCTTAGATAGAGGAAGAAGGAAAATACCTTGCCCCCCAGGGGTGAAAGCAAGGGATATATCAAATTATATCAAGAGATATTGTAGCAAAGAGATATCATGTGAGAAGTGAAAAAGTAACCCTTGTGAGGGATAGCACACTATTCAGTTTCCAAGGTGAGAGATTTATCAACCATGGAAACACAAAAATAACGAAATAGGTTATAATCAAGGACATAGATCCTTAATGCAAACCAAGATTTTCATGTATGTTGGATATCACATAATAGATAGATATTGCTTAACCAAGGGAAAAGTGAATCCCGGAAAGACAGAAAAGAAGGAGATGGCATCCTTGCCCCCCAAGTGTAGGCACAAGGATGAAAGGGGACCTATTATATCGCTCACAATACTATGCAAGACCATGAGCCCCCAAAGATTAGGCTAAAATTGTTTACATAATATGGAGTTCCATAATAGAAACATAAATGTTATTTAGAGAAAATAGGACTGAAATATAACTCATTGCCACATGATATATAAATAACTTTACTATCAATGAGCTACCTAATCTTATAATGTAAAGTTTGACATTCATTAGAGTGATCATGAAATCTATAATAGAAACAAAAAGGAAGAATCTTCAAGTATAGACTACGTTTCCTTTTGTGTTTAGGTCTAGTAACCTCTTGGTCAAATTCCTTCATAGGGTCATCATGTTTTGAAATGTTATTTGATATGTTGGTAACATTAATGTGTTGTTGAGGATTAAATCCCAATCCATAAGAATGCCCATGCCCCACATTCTATAAGGGCATTTGAATTCCCTGCTTATTCTAACCACATCCTTGACCATGGAATCCTTGTTTAACTAGTAAATGATAACCAAAACCATAACAAGAAGCCATATCAAAAGGAGTTAATGGAACTTCAGTAGTCACTATGTCCTCATTAGTATGTTCGATAGATTCACAAGAAGGAAAAATAAAGGAATACATCCTAGGAGAAGATGGGGTAGGAGCTTGATTCTCCGTAGGATCATCACTAAGAGGGAGAGCATTAAGGGAAATCATATCATTCTCCCCTAATGCCTCATTAGTAGAAGGAATCTCAAATGGAGATAAAGCATCTATAATGTTTTCTTCTAAAATGTCTGTATAAGGGGAGTGTGTTTTAGAAAAAGAGTCATCATCATGTATGAATATGTCATCCACTAATAGAGCACCCTCTTGTATCAAAGAATCTTCACAAGGAGGGGATAAATCAATGTCTTTATCCAAGGGTTCATCCCAAAAAGTAGAATAACCCATAATGGCTTCATGAGGAAGAGAGTAATCAACATCCAAATCCAAAGGTTCATCCCAAATAGGAGGATTATCCTCCCTATCAATAAAGCACATTATCGGAGCACCTAAAGCTTGATCCCTAAAGGGAAAAGAATTATATTCTAAAGTAGGCTCATATAAAAGACATATACTAGGAGAAGAATTAACATCAATCCTTAACTCATCTCCATGGAGCGAAAGGTTAAAGTCATCTGCTTGCTCTAATATATCCTTACAAGGTAATACAAGAGAGGACAAAGCAACATCACACACACTAAATGAAATCTTTATAGTTGTATCAATGTTGTAAATAGTGGAACATGAAGGTAACCATGCACACACACTATGGTAAAGGTCAATTGAAGAGATTGTAGAGGAGGATAAAATAGAAATAGGATCAATGGAGATCTTATTTGAACAAATTTCATCTTCACTTCCATGTACCTCATTAAGGGATCTATCCTCTTTACCAACAAAAGCCTCATCAAAGTATTCAAAACAAAAACCATACATGTTGAACACAATGAAAAATGTAAATGTTTTTGTATTTTCAAATAAATTTTGTGATTTTTATGAATTTTGAAATATAAATGCAAGAGCATAATTGAAAACCTACTTCTGTATGCATGCAAGATCCAATATGAAATGCAAATCTAACACCAAAAAGAAAGAGTTGTCTATCACGGGTTCACCAAAATGTAAGATAGAAAAATGATGTTAATAGAATAAAAGTATTTTTATACTCAAATCACTTATCACCTTACATTTAATGTTTAGAGTGGAGGGATAAATAAGATATTCCCCTTTATTCTCAAATGCACAAAAGAAAGATCCAAATTGATCAACCCAAAAAGGATCAATGCATAAATGAATCAATCTATTAGAAATAAGAATAAAGAAGGAGATCCAAGGTTTCCCTCTTAAAATGTGTTTTGGAATGAATGTAAATGTGTGATAGATTTAGAATGATTAAGGATTTGAATTGAAATGGATAGGAGGAATGCACTAACCTTAAAATATTGCAGATCAAAGAATGTTGTTTTCTGAGGTCTATACTCTATTTCTGGAAAATTTGAAGTATGATCTGGAACTGGAACGCAGAGATGAACAAAACCCAGAAATTTTTTTCCGATCCGACACCGTCTTATGAAAAAGGTCAACCTTGACCCACAAATGTCACCCCTGACCCAATAATCTCAACCTTGACTTGTACTGCCTTAACAGAAAATATGTTTTCAGATCTCGATAGTTCACTGAAAATGGTATCTAGATTTGGGTTCAAATCCACAGTCTTGAACCTATACCTGCAAGAAAAAGAGGTTTGTTTGTTGGGGGGGAGGGCTTTGCCTTACTCAAACCCCGATTTAGAAATTAACCTTGAAATCAATAATTGAAATAGGAATGCTAGCAAGTAGTAGAATTGAATCTAACAATGAAGCTATGATATTCAATGGACATGCAATTGTAATTCTAATGTAGACAAATATGTAAATATGAAAGCATGGACTTTAGAAACCATAAACCTCCATGATTGTGTGCTTGTAATCCACCTTGAAAAGATGATGAAAGAGTCTTGAGAATGCACAAAGGATCTTGAAGGAAGATCACACCATCATGATGGCTATATCTAGGGCTTGAATGATAAATCTTGAATGCTTGAACCAAATTCCCTTCAAAGGCTTGAAAGCTTGAATCCTTGATCTTCAATGGAGAACTTGAATGCTTGAGAGGAAAACTTGAACACCTTGAAAGCTTGAGAACATATAGAACAATGGATGCTTGAACCTTTTGCTTCTTGACAAAATCTTGGTTAGAGCTTTTTGCACTTAGAAGACTTCTTCTTACTCAATATTGCTTATTGTATCACTTAGAGAAAATGAGAGAGAAAGGCTTCCCTTTATATGAAATTAGGGTACAATCTTCTGAGGAGGCCGACAAAAGAGAATTAAATTCTAATTAGACCCATGCACCTAGAAGAGGACCTATATTAAATACAATTTAGGATTTGCCACTTTGGAACCCAAAACAGTCGACCCAAAAGCGGGAAAAATGAATTTTTGATGACATCCGGAAGTCGACAAATTTCCAGGTTTGAAAGGGGGACCTAGGTCAAGGTCGAAGTCCACCCTAACCTAGGTCAAGGTTGAGTTTGACCCTGACCTACGTCAAGGTTGAGGTCGACCTTGACCCAGGGGGTCAAAACCCGTGGAAAAAGTGTCAGGTGGAATAGAAGGTGCCTGGAGAGGCCCAATCGGGGTCCTAAAAAAGCACAGAAGTAGGAGATGATGCAGAAATGAGGGGAAAGTATGATGGTGGTCTAAAACATCCCCTAAGGAGGGCTAAACATTCTTAACATGGAAGTGTTTCCATTTTAAGATGATACAACAGGTAAGCGTGTCACGTGATCTCCAAACGGAACCAAAATTAAGGAAAACCTTCTAAGATTATGCGCGAGCCATTGATTGAGATTGTGATCAGTGGTTCTCGCTGAGTTGCTAGACAAATTGAAGAATGGCGTTTATATTCCAAGATTCAACACAAGTCGTTGATCAAGTTCTAATCCTACGGTGGTCACTAGATCTCGTGATCAAACCAGAGTCAAGCAATGCATTTCGAGATCACGAGATAGCCTTGTTGTTGGATCTGTAGATTTAATCAGAGTTAAATTCTAGTTCACAGCTTGCTTTATCTCCAGATCTCTAGATAGAACCGAGTTAAGATCAAGTCAAGTAAAGTTAAAATGGATTAGCCAGAGATAAAATCTGGGTCATTGATCACAAAAAGGATCTAGGGTTGGCGCTAGATCGCTAGACAAAGTCAAAGTCGGCTAAAACATTCAAAGATTTAGCGCAATTCATCGATGTAGTTTTGATCTTACGACTGTTACTTAATATCGTGATAAACTCAGAGTTAAAGGCAAGATCCAAAAATTTAGAGATACAAAAGATTTCAAGTGTGCAGGGTTAAAGACTAGATACAGACAAAGATCAGACGAGAGACAGATCCGACAGTCGGCGCTAAGCTTCAATGGCCAAGATGAAGGAAGTTAATGTTCAAGGCATTGCGACATTGTGCCATGTGTCCAGATTAGGCCTGAGCTTAAAGAAAAGGTAAAGATAAAGAAAGAATCTACGACTATGTTTTAAACAAAGAGATCAAGTCTTATTCTGAGTTGTTGATGAGACTCTGTGCCACCTGTGAATATTTATGTTTAAATTCAAATATTTAAATCATTTTTCTCAAAGGTTTTCATGGCGGTGGCAATGTGTTCCGAATTGCAGAGAGGGTAGATGGATCTATCTGATCTATGTGCTTGAATTTATGGCCAAGTGGGATATTTTCAAGGCTAATATGATCGACTAAGATATTTCCCGGATACATTTGGACAGACAAGATTATTTTAGGGTTTCTGCATTGTTTACTAAATATCTATTGAAACCCTTTTTTTTACCCTAATCTGATCGGATGGATTGACTCCTGATCCTGTACGCTAGGGGAGGTTGTATATAGGTATTTTTTAGATGCTTTTGTAAGCAGGTTTTTCAGCTTATGCAAGAATTTTTGTGGCATTCTCTCTGCCCTCAAGTTTTCATCTATTTGTAATTTCTCATTGGAATTAAAATTATGCAAAGGCTTTTTGTGACATTTTCTCTATCCCTGGCTCTTCTTGTCTATATTTCTCTTATCTGAAGCATAATATAGTGGCTAATATTAGAGAAATCTTGCATTTCTTGAGCCCTCTTTCTTTCTGCATCTCTACGCACTATTGTGGGTGATTGATATAGATGATCTTGTGGATTTTGTTCATCCCTTGCCATTTTGTCTCATTTTTGTGCCTATTTGTTGGAGTGAATGTCTGTTTGCAGGTCATAGTCTATGTCTATTCCATTGAATATGTTATTATTTGGGAAATATTTTATTTCCCTGAATAGCCTCTTTTCATTTCAGACCTCTCTATGAAATGTTTATGCAAGCCTATTCAGGAAGTTGTGCTCCCTTAGATCTGGGAATTTCATGCTAGTTATTAGTCAATTTGTTATGATTCATGTCACTTTTGGTGCATCACAGTGTAGGTTAAATTTTTCTTTATTTCCCTTTCAGTTCTCCTTCTTCATCTTTTCCTCCCAAGTTTACCTTTCAAGTTTTAAGAGCAAAATAGGTGATTATCCAAGAGGAACCGACCTAAAATCCAAAGGTTTCACTTCAGTTAGCATAGGTCCCACAACCTGGAAGTTATTCCCATGTTATACCAGATTATTAGGCTCAAGCACATAATAGGGTACAATTTGGTGTATAACAGTAACCATAGGCTCTCTTTTTTTATCAAATTTGCAGTCAACTAGGGGCTTCATGGTGTATTTATTGCCATCCTTTAGGATTGTGTAGGTGTTCTTTTTCCATCATGTTGGGCATTAAGGTCATATTCCAAGGACGACCTAATAACAAATGGCATGCATCCATGTCTACAACATCACATAGCACCTTATTCTTATAGTCTCCAATGGAAAATTCTACCCATGACTGCTCATTTACCAAGCTTTGTTGATCCTTTGTAAACCATGATACTTTGTATGGATACAGATGAGGATTTTTTATCAATTTTAGTTTGTCTACCATCTCAAGAGACACTAAATTCTTTGTAGAACCATAATCAATTAAAATTTTACATACCTTTCTGTGGCATTTGCAATTGGTTCTAAAAAATTTCTTCCTTTGTGGTGGTTCTTGGGTAGAAGGAACCTTTAGCAAAGTTCTCCTTATCATCGAGCATACTTCTTTCTAGGGTAATGTCCCCTACCTCCATGTGATGTCCCATTCTCCGTGATAGGTCATTATGGCGCCTTATTAGTCTATCTCCTCATCTGGGTAGACTAGTAGCTACTTCTAGAGGATGCCAGCCAGTCACAAGCTTCAGTTGGGTGAATTTAAATATTTGGGACCCTTTTTCCATAGTTGAGTCACTTTATTTTATAAAGTGAGATTATAAAGTCACTTTATGACTTAAAGTCACTTTATATTAAAAAGTAACTTAAGTGACTTCAGTGAATGCACTTTATCCCACATTGCTTAGTTTTACTTGTTTTCCCTCATATCGAGGTTATATAAGCGAAAAGCTCTCCTTGGGAAAAGCACCATGAATATTATTAAAAAAAGGAAAATAAATCCCTGGTTACTTTGTGACTGGTTATATTTTCTTAAAGACGGAACCACTTGAGGAAAGATTGAGGAGTTGGACATAGCCCCAGGATCTCGATAGTAGTGGAGTCATTCAGATTTCACATTGGATTTTACACCTAAATGTAAGATAAAGAATTTTAGATTTTGAATAAAGAATTTAGATGTTGTTTGTTTTGTTTGTTAAGAATTGATTATGTTACTAAAATGTAAGATATGAAAATGGGGGATGTGATTGTTCTTTGAAT
>MU223575.1:924716-971880 GCA_018584345.1 Thuja plicata | reverse complement strand
ATGTATAAATTCACCTTGCTTGAAAAAGTCCTTGTGGCGGATTCGAATCCTTGAATCCACAAGTATGCTTCAAATGTAGAATGTAGAAAGGTAAGATGTCTTCAATCTCTTGCTTGTAGATCTCCAATACCAAGTCTTGAATGGGTTCTTGAATTTGGAATAGGCTTGGAAGAAGGTGGATGGAGAGATCACCGAAAGGGCACCTTGTAGCTTTAATCCTTCAATGGCCTCCAATGGATATCCTTCATGGAAATGGATACTTCAAATGGATGAATGCTTGCTTGAAATCTTGCTTGAATGCTTGCTTGAACTTCACTTGAAAATGCTTGATCTCAATTATGAATGCTTGATGATAATTCTCAATCTTGCTTCTTAGACTTAGAGAAAATGAGAGAGAAAGCTTCCCTTTTATATGAAATTAGGGCACAATCTTCTAAGGAGGCATACATAGGAGAATTAAATCCCATCAAAGCCTTTACCCCTAGGAGAGGACTTATATTAAATATAATTTTAGAATCAATCCTTCGGAACCCGAAACAGCCGACCCAGAAGCGGGAAATACTTTTTGCAAAGGCCGACCTCCTGAAACTGCAAGACCCCAAGATCGGAACCCTGGGTCGAGGTCGAGGTCGACCCTAACCTAGGTCAGGGTCGAGGTCGACATAGACCTAAAATGTCGACCTTGACCCTGAAGCCCAGAATCACCAGTCTGCCATCCAGAATGCAGAAATCAGGCCAAACAGGAGTGGAAAGAGGAACAAAACAAGAAGGAAGCCATGTCAAAGTCAGGAACCGATTCAAGGCACTTGTCATGACCCCAAACCACTTACTCGGAAGGCTAAACACGTCTACAATGGAAGTGCTTCCATTTTTCGACTATACACTAAGTACAAGAAAAAGGATACTGCATCAAGTTTAGAATCAAACATAGCAAACAAGAAGATAAGTATTATTCCAGTCTTGATTATATCAGTTCGAGCTTAGTGTTAGGCATCGTGCCTGCTATTTGTTTTTGTAACCTTCTTAATACTGGGTGTCGAGACTTCTTACTGAACTACATGCTAGGCAGCAACAATAAGCTTGCATTTGTGCTAGGCGTATTGGTGAAAGATTATGATTTCCTCTATTTAAAGGATACCCATATTACAGTGGTTGTTGTGCCCACCCATAATTTACTTTTCAATATTGATGCCGGAATATTTTGATTATTTTTATGTTGATTATGCATATGTCAGGATGATTTTACTGACCCCATACCTACATGTGTATGGTTGGCATATATGTTTCCTATTGATGTGTGGCATGTTTATCTTACATTTATGTATGTTGTGTTTGATGTGGTAGAGGACGAAGACGTAGTTACTTGCATTGCAAGACCCACATGATCGACCAATCTGTATCATTGTTTGTTATATATTATGTACATGCTCGACTTTGTGATGCAGATTTGCAGGTACCGGGCATCGACTTCCCCGAATTGTCAGGATGAGCATGCCCTATCGCAATATCTCAATGGTAAGAGAGGGGAGATAACACACAGGTCCAAATCCCAACTTACGCAATTATTGTCCTGAAACAATGGACAAGTATCTTATTTTCTACCTTCTGAATTCGTCAAGGTGACGTCATTCGTGAACCCTTCCTTTGTGCTTGTTTGTGGTATTTTGGGTTTAGTCAGTTTTGTCGTCATGTTGTCTAGTCATGTGGTTTGATGTGGTTTTGGTGTTATTGGTTAAGTGATTTATTAGATTGATTATATAATTAAATAATTAAATCTTATTATTTATAAATATTAAATATGATGTTATTTAATTAATAAAAAATTAATTAAACACATGTGTTAATTAAAAAGACTTAATTAAAAAGTCCAATTTTGGAAATAGAGGATTTAATTAAATATTAAATCAAAAATTAAAACTTAAAGCATAATTAAAGAATTGATTTTTAATTATCAATTTGCATGTATTAATATGCTAAAATATTAATTGTTAATTAAACATTATTATGCAATTAAAGTTGCACATTCTTTTATTAAAATTAAAATATAAATTTAAAGTTAAAAACTGAGTTAAGTGGCTAAATTGGAAAGTGCATGTAATTATTAATTATTAATTAAATTAATTCTTTTTCACTCAATTTTATGTTGAGTTCTGATTTGGTTTGTCAGTTGAGTTCTGATTTGAGTTTTAGTTGAGTTTTCTTTCAGGGTTGCATGAGTTTTGGAAACCCTAGGTTGAGTAGGTTTTCCTTATTAGGATACTTTTGGTCATTATTGGAGACACATGTTGCACATGTTTTACAAGTTTTTTGGCTCTGGTTTCGATGGAGGGAATTGTTGAAAGCTTAGGATTTTCGGGGTTTTGGATTCTTCTTCATGACTTCTGTCATTTGGTGGATTGAGGTAGGGTTTGAGTCCTTTAAATTTTAGTTCTCAGATCTATATTTTATATGTATTTGAAATACCGAAACCCTCTTGTCTGTAATTCCTTGTCTAATTTGTGTTTTCTATATCATAGAAAATGGTCAATGGTATATTTTGTGGTTTTGGTTTCCTGGTTGCATGTCAGATCTGCTTTCTAGGTATATGGGGTTTCATTAGAAATTTGTCATCTCAAATTGGACATTGGGGTTTTTGGATGTGTGGTCAAAACAATCCAAATTTGTGTTTGAGAACAATAGAAAACTTGAAATTGCATTAGCTAGGGTTTGTTTAGGAATTTTGGTTAAAACTCTTGAATTTAACCTAATTCTATTAAATTATATATTTTGATATGCATATGAGCATCCAGGTGTTGCATATGAGCATATTTGTCTTTTACTTTCAAAGGAAACGTTCTGTGATTATTTGATTAAAAGTGTATGTTTTAGGAAAATAATTGTATTGGTTTAAATAGAATATTTAAAAATATATCTATATTTTATTGAGGAAATTGAAACGAAATTACTTAAAAGAAAATAAATATATGGTATTTATTTGTTTATTTAAAAAATAATAATTATTTAAAAAATATGGCTTACAGGAAATTCACCATCAATTTAAAAATATATACAGTATTTTTTTTTTTGAAAAAGAAAAAAAATATGTGTAAAGATATACATTTATATTCTGTTATAAAAAAAAAAAACACTAAAGTCTTAAAAATAATATATTTATTATATTAAAAAAAAAGTTAAAAAATATTTATGTGAGTGAGGACACCTAACAAGCATACCCACCATCGTAACTCCATGTTAGTGGGGTCGGCGTTGGAGAGTGTGCCTCCCCTACAAACTTAATTTATTTGTTTAAGTGGGCAACTTTAGTTAAAAGTACCCATTTTCTTATGTTAGTGCATGGAGGGAAGAGGGGAGGTGGGGGCCACGTACCCCATCCCCAATGCATTTCTTTTCTTTATTAATAATATTATTACTTTTAAATGATGTTAATCTTTCTCCTTTTTAAAGTTAACGTGGGTTTTATTTTAGATAAGTTATTTTGAATTAGAATACATTTTTTTTATTTGTCTTATTTATTATTTGTTATTTAAATAAATAAAAAGTAAATTAGTTAATTTCAAAATATTAGTTTATTTAATTTATAATTTATTTTATTTTAGATTATAATTTATAATTTAATTTATTTTAAATTATAGTTAATTAATTTTTAATTTGATTTAGTTTTTATTTAAGATTATAATTGATTAATTTATAATTTACTATGGTTGGAAATTATAAATAATTTAATTAACTTATAATCAATTGGGGTTGTAACTTAATGTAATTTATATTATTTGGTCAGAAGATAGTTTATATATGGATATATTATTTAAATTGGAGTTTTGTTTTATTTTCATTTGTGACTAAATGCCAGTATGGGTAGACTAATGTCCTAAGAGGAGATTTTATCTCTTGAGTCTTGAATTATTTTATGGATTTATACATTTTTACGCTATGGCCTTGTATTGTGGGAAATTTATAACCATTTTGATGTCATTGATTTGTTCCTATGTTGCCTTGTGCCCCTGTGATGTGATGTGATGTGTTTGCGAGTCTCGATTAATATGTATCTGACCACAACAGGTGACGACCATTGTTGTGTGTAATCTTATCGACTTGGTTACCTCATTCTTCTTATATGCCTACATTATGTATTATGGTTCCTTTTGTTTATGTTTTACTCCATGTTTGGAGAGAGATTCTTTTAATGTCTTGATGATCATCGATCTTGTGATGCAAAATGAGAATTGGAATTGGTTATTAAGATGTCCAGTATGGGATGGACAGTTTGCATCCTTGTATAGGATGTATTGTTCTTTTTATGCTCCAACATTTGCTTGGTGATTTTCATGACTTAATGCTTTACGAGAAGTCTTTTATGGTTTTGGCTTTGTCTTCATTTTGGTCATATGGCTAGGAGCATTAGGGTAGGTTATCTAGGAGCGTAGAGGGGAAGTGGCTTGCATTGGGGGCCAGGGCCCTAAGAGGCTACTAGGGTAACTCAATGTAAGTGACCTAAAAATTGACAACTTAATAAATCTATTAGGAGAGAAACATTAATAAGATAATTTTGTGTTCTCACCCATGCCTTGAGTGCTAGTACAAGCTAAGATGGGGGTGAGAGAGAGGATGCTTGTTTGAGGTCTTCATTATTAGAATCCTTTTCTGTACGAAAGGATTACTAAGCCACATACAGTCACTTGGGGGCCAAGGCCAGTTGGGCTACTAGGGTAACTCAAGGGTGGACTTATGTGATGACACCTCCCTATATGTGTCCTAGGTTCCTACGTGAGCATTCGGTACATTTGTTTTGTCTCTTGGTCTGTTGGATTTTAAACTTTGGAATTTTTTTGTTAGCTTTCATCCAGTGTACCTTTGCATTAGTCTTTCTTGTTGGTTGTTTCCCATGTGTGTGGGCATGTTGTTATCTCCTCAACACGGTGGGAGTGGACCTTTGGTTCCACGAGGTCAGGTGGTAGTGATTCTTATTACCATTGAGATCCGACGTTCGTGACTTTATGCTTGAATGATCCTTTTTGCAGTTCTTCTTCTTGTTCTTCATTGTTGGAGACTTTCTCTTATCTTTCTTATGTGGTAGACTTATATCACCCTACCAGTTGTGATATTCTTTGAATATTGTATTGTACTTTATATTGAGTTTTATCACATACCCTGTGACTTGTGCAGTGGTTGTTGGTTCATTATGTATACCTTATGTTCTTAGTTGTATCTTGGTTTCATTTATGAAATGATTATTTTGATTATTCATTTACATTATATGAAGATTGTATATTGTTCATTGTGTTTAGTAGATTAGTTAACTTACGTAATTCTACGTAATGGAATCCTCAGTATTTATAATCTATAAATTAGTTGCATTTATGAGTATGCATTGTCTTATGTTATATTGCTTTCACATTATTATTCATTATCAATTGTAAACTCTTAAAAACAATCATTCTGTAAATTTAGTTTCATGTTTAACGTTAATTTCTCTTGGGTTCCCTGGCGGGGCGTTACAATGGTGACTGTGTATCTCGTGTGTTTTGAAAGAGTCTTCATTCTACTATGGTAATCGCGTTGCATACTGGATGTGCAGCTTCTAATAGCTGAGACTCATTGTGACTCGCGCTGCTATCTTACATATCCAGAGACATTGTGGGTGACTACTGGTGACTTCCTTTGTGAACACAGTGGACTTAGAGAAGATTGGAGGTATTCACAGACTCAAGCGTATGCATATGTGTTGCCAGGTCTTTACGTGGAGTAGACACTAGACCGTGGGTTTGTATCTGGACGAGTGGTTGGGCTAGAGGTTACTTACCATTTAAGTTTGGATGTCGAGCCTGTGTGGGGTGAGATTGTAGAGTGTGGGGAAGCATTCTTCTTGTGACTAATGATTAATAGAAGAGATGTGGCGTGAGCCTTTCCAGATTATCAGCCGTTGAGTCGTGTGTATGTTGTTCATCCTTGGCAGCAGTGACTTCTATTTGTCGGTAGAAGATCAGCCTACTCCCAATGCCTAGATTCCTGGAGATCGTTTGGTATTAGCTACTCATAATTGAAGTATTATTTATTGTTTGAAACTCTCTCTATATATATATATATGCAAATCGATTTCATCAGTTTGTTAGTTTGTTGGAATTGTTGTTTATTTGCCTAGAGCCCATTACTTCCTAGTTGGAAATGCAAAAATATTGAATAAGTCGTTTGAGAAGAAAACATTCAAAATGAAACAACCATTGAACAGAATCAGAATAGATTTGTAATTGAACCATTAAGGGAAGAGCCAGTCCAGTTCATTACCTGAGTGAAATTATTTGTTTAAACTTCTAAGATAACCTTCGAGAAAATTTGGGGAAAATATCAATTGTGGATATTATAGTGGTATCAGAGCCTTTGCTCTTGCCATCCTAGTGGGTTAGATTTTTAGATTAATAGGTTGGTTCAACAATGACAATGTTGAGTAGGTATGCATAGCAGGCACGGGTCTTACAGCTTTAAACAGAATAGAGTTGAACAGGAACAACCATAATCTTCAGTACAGGTTGACATAGAGAATAGTCATACAGAAGCAGAGGAAATTATATTTGAACAAGTTACTCCAGATACAAATATGGCTGAGGATACAGATAGAGAGACCAAGGAAACATTGAGGGCCATACAAGACGGACAAGATCATATTGTTGATGTATTACAGCAGCTTACAGGGGTTATCTAGCAATTGACAGTAACATCTAGGAGACCCCAGAGCCATCCCAGTGGTGGAGGTAGTGTAGCAGGATCACCTAAGGCAACTAGAGCCCCCACTCGTACTTCAGATAGGCCCCTTATGCCTAACTTTGCGGAGAATAATGCAGGGGAAGAGGTAGCACCACCTGAGGCAGCAAGCATTCTTCAAGAGAATGTGATGACCATGCATGATGAGTAGGATATGTTACCAGATAATGTCAAAGTTCATTTAACCTTTCTCTAGTATATGGTTTAGGAGAGAGAATTCGACAGGACTCAGTATCATAGAAGACCCAGGGGTCAAAACAGGGATTTAAAACATGCAATGAATAAATTAACTCTCCCTACATTTGATGGCAGAGGTAAGACATCCGCGAGAGCTTGGATTCACAAGCTAGACACCATCCTAACCCTCAAACCTATGTCACAAACAAAGGCTATTAAGTTTTCCACAATGCATTTAGAGGGAGCAACATATGACTGGTGGCATCATCGTCTTATCACCTAGGTCATGGGTTGATTACTTCTTATGAGACCTTAAGCACGAATTTGATTACCTGTTTTGACAGGAAAGACATAAAGGTTTATTACAGGGAGTTAGCCTACCTGAGACAAAGTGGATCTTTAGACCACTATATTGATGAGTTTCAAAGGATTTCCATCATGATTCTTGATATGTCTGAAAAAAGGAAATTGATGTTTTTTGAGGGCCTAAAAGATAGATTCAGAGGTTTGGTTAGACTTCTCAATCTAAACACTTTGAATGACGCTATTAAATTAGCACATGACTTAGATTCACCTTCTTCCATACTGCAACCACCTACGAAAACATTTAAGGGATCCTCTTCTATCCAAAAGATCAAAAATCAGAATAAGAGTATGCCCCCTAGGTTGGATTTTGAGACCACGAACGCGTTGAGAAGGAGAAAATTATGCTTCAAATGTAGAGAGCCTTGGACTCCAGACCACAGGTGCCTTGGGAAAGGCAAGATTGCTTACATTGAGATGGCTTCTGATGGTGAATGTAAATAGCATGAGGACAGTGATGATGAGGACAATGATGACGAGGCTCAAGAAGAGTAATCAACAGTAGAAAGAAGAGGAAAGCCGCCCATGAGCAGCCCCCTGTTACTTTAGCATCCCTTTCAGGGATTCCCAAATGTCACGCTTTCCATTTGAAGGGAGTGGTTAGCGGACAGAGAATCATTTGCCTATTGGATACAAGTGCCACTCATAAATTTATCATCACAAGTATGGTCTCTGGGAGGAGATTACAGGTAGATGGCATTCCCGAGTTTGAGGTCAAGGTGGCTGGAGGAGACTTGTTGGGTTGTACAGGGAAGATCTCTAGACTCCCGATTCACTTTCGGGACTATCTTCTAGAGGATGATTTTTACGTCATTGACTTGGATAGCCTTGATGCTATTTTGGGTATGCAGTGGTTACAGACTGTAGAAAGATACATTATTGATCACAAGTTGAAACAGTTGGAGTTTATGCAGGGTGATCGTCAGATTGTTCTTAAGGCCATGCCAGATGGCGAGCCCAGGTTAGTATCGGCTCGCAGGATGGAGGCCATCATTAGGCATAGCGATATGGAGTGGGCAGCCCAGTGTTTCATATCTTCTAAACCTACACCAGATTCAGGGCATCAGGTTCACATTGATTTCCAGAATGTGCTTGATAAGCACAAACAAGTTTTTGAGGATATCCCACCAGGTATACCTCCAGACAGAGGTTTTGAGCACATCATTCAGATGGAGGAGGATGTCAAGCCCGTGATCACTACTCCTTATCGTCACCCCAGACACTATAAGGAAGAAATAGAGAAGACAATAAAGGAATTTCTACATATGGGGCACATCAGGCCCAGTTCCAGCCCCTTTGCTTCTTTAGTAGTTTTGGTGAAGAAGAAGGATCATACTCTTTGTATGTGCATTGACTACTATGTACTCAATAAGAGAACCATTAAGAAGAGGTATCTCATCCCCTAGATTGATGAGTTGTTAGATGAACTACATAGGGTAGTTTATTTTTTGAAGATAGATCTTCGATCAGGATACCATCAGATACGTGTCCGTGAGGAGGATGCTCAAAAGACAACATCCAGATGTCTCTATAGGCACTACGAGTTTCTAGTGATTCCATTTGGACTCACTAACATGCCTGCTACTTTTCAGTCATGCATGAATCATTAATTCAAAAAGCAGTTGAGCAAAAGTGTCTTGGTATTCTTCGATGACATTTTAGTCTTCAATAGAACATAGGAGGAGCACTTACGACACTTGGATGACATTCTCAGCATTATGGAGGAGCAGTCTTTGTTTTCAAAAGAATCTAAGTGTGAGTTTGGATTGACTGAGATTCTCTACCTGGGGCACGTGAGGGGCAGGCGGAGTTAAGGTTCACTAGGAGAAATTTCAGGCAATTCTTGATTGGCCACCATCGAGGAATGTGTCAGATTTGAGGAGTTTCCTTGGATTATGTTCGTATTACATGACGCTCGCAAAGGGATTCTCTCAGACAACAACACCCCTCATTGATCTTACTCGGAAAGGGCATTTCAAGTGGACAAATGAGGCAGAGGTAGTTTTTGACAGACTTAAGACAGTCATGAGTACTTGCTCGGTTCTAGCACTTCCGGACTTCTCTCGTCCATTTGTTCTAGAGTGTGATGCTTCAGAAAATGGGATTGGTGCAGTGTTGATGTAGGATAGACATCCCATAGCATTCGAGATCAGGAAGCTTAAGCACAATGAGAGGTTGTATTCTACTTATGACAAGGAGATGCTTTCCATTAGCACGCCCTTGCTAAATTCGGACAGTATCTAGTAAGTGGCATGTTTACAGTTAAGACAGACCACAATAGCATGCGCTACTTCTTGGAATAGAAAGAGTTGAATGAAAGATAAAAAAATTGGGTCACTAAAATCTAGGCATATGATTTTGACATTGAGTATGTCAAAGCGAAAAATAACATTGTGGCTGATGCACTTTCTAGGAGACCCCCAGTAGTGGCTTGTTGTGCTTTATCAGAGATCTCCGCAGATTGAAAATCTCATTTGCTAGCTGAGTATTCTAAAAATACTCAAGCTTGTCACATTTTGGATGGTCAGCTCTAGGACAGCAGGTACAAGGTAATCAGTGATATTATCTTCTATAAAGATAGGGTCTACCGAGGACCAGGTTCTAAGCTTAAGGCTAAGCTGATGAATGTTGTTCATGATGCACCCACATCAGGACATCCCAGGCTTTTCAAGACTTACAGGTAGGTCAGAGAGAGGTTCTCATGGAAGGGTCTCAAGGATGATGTCCTCCAGCAAGTCAGAGAGTGCCAGACTTGTCAGCAGAACAAGTCTGAGCACGAGCATCCAGTCGGCTTATTGCAGCCCCTTTCCATTCCAGCACAGAAAAGGGAGGGTATTTCGATGGATTTTATTACTGGGTTGTCGAGATTGCAGGGCAAGGATAGCATTTTGTGGTGGTGGATAGACTTACTAAATTTGCTCACTTCTCCGCTATCGTCGTAGATTGGTCAGCTTTGCAAGTAGCTGAGCTTTTCTTTCAAGAGAGTTTCACATTGCGTGGTATCCTCAAGACCATTGTGAGCAACAGGGAAAGTAAGTTCCTCAGCGCCTATTGGCAGGAGTTATTCAGATCGACAGGCACAGAGTTGACTCCCATCACCAGTTACCACCCACAGACAGATGGTCAGACGGAGATTGTGAACAAATGGGTGGAAGGTTATCTCAAAAATTATGTAGCGTGACAGTAGAGGGTACAGGTTAAATGGTTATATTTGGGGGAGTTTTACAACAACTCCACCTATCACATGACTATTGGCATGTCACCATTTTGGGCTCTCTATGGCAACGAACCCCTATCATTTATAGACTTGGCTCTACAGGACAGCAAGGCACCGATTGCGAGAGATTTGTTACAGGATCATCATGATATTATGTTCTTAGATATCTCAGTGAGAACATTCAAAGCGCATAGAATCATCAAAAGATGTACGCTAATCGACATCGAACAGAGCGGAGCTTTGAGTCAAGGGATATGGTCTACCTTCGTCTTCAGTCGTACACGCAGAGTTCTTTGTAGAAGAGTGGGTTAGAAAAGCTTAAGCCTCAATTTTATGGTCCCTATCGCATAGCCAGAAGGGTTGGTGAGGTGCCTTACAAGCTCAAGCTACCGGAAGACAGTAGGATTCACAATGTATTTCATGTATCTTGTCTCAAGAAGGCGATTGGGGAGCATATGGTCCCTTCAGTTGGATTACCCCCGCTTGATGAGGAAGGTAAATTGGTTTTGGTACCAGCTGAGGTGATTGAGGTTAGAGAAAGAAAACTGTGAAACAAGGGTATCAGAGAGTATTTGATCCACTGGAAGGACTTACCTATCGAGGACACCACATGGCAGGGTTATTCTATTCTTCAGCATCTTGTGTTGAGATTTATTGAGGGCAAGCAATCCCAGGAAGGGAGGATTGTAATGTCCCCTTCTGTGCGATAGGTTATTATGGTTCCTGATTAGTCTATCTCCCCTTCCAGGTAGACAAATGGCTACTTCTGTAGGATACCAGCCAGTCACAGGCTTCAGTTGGGTGAATTTAAATATTTGGGACCCTTTTTCCATAGTTAAGTCAATTTATTTTATAAAGTGAGATTATAAAGTCACTTTATGACTTAAAGTCACTTTATATTAAAAAGTAACTTAAGTGACTTAAGTGAGTGCACTTTATCACACATTGATTAGTTTTCAGTGTTTTCCCTCATATTGAGGTTATATAAGCAAAAAACCCTCCTCGGGAAAAGTACCATGAATATTATAAACAAAAAAGAAAAAAATCCCTGGTTACTCTGTGACTGGTTATATCTTCTTAAGGATGGAACCCCTTGAGGAAAGATTGAGGAGTTTGACATAGCCCAAACATCTCGATAATGATGGAAACATTCATATTTCACATTGGATTTTACGCGTAAGTACAATAAAAAGGATACTGCATCAAGTTTAGAATCAGAGTTAGCAAACAAGAAGATAAGTATTATTCCAGTCTTGATTATATCAACTTGAGCTTAGTGTTGGGCATCGTGGCTGCTATTTGTTTTTCTGGGTATCGAGACTTCTTACTAGACTGCGTGCTGGGCATCGACAATAAGCTTGCATTTGTGGTAGGCGTATTGGTGAAAAATTACCATTTCCTGCATTTAAAGGATACTCGTATTATAGTGGTGACTTTGTATCCCGTATTATAGTGGTGACTTTGTATCCCGTGCATTTTGAAAGTCTTCATTCTACTATGGTAATCGCATTGCATACTAGCTACACAACTTCTAATAGCTGAGACTCATTGTAACTCGCGTTATTATCTTACATATCAGGAGACATTATGGGTGACTGTTGGTGACTTTGTAGGTGAAGACAGTGGCCTTAGAGAAGATTGGATGTGTTCACAGACTCCAGCATATGTATATGTGTTACCAAGTCTTCGCGTGGAGAAGTCACAAGACCGTGGGTCTGTATCGGGTCACGCGGATTGGATGGAGGTAACTTACCATTCAATTTTGGATGTCAAGCCTGTGTTGGGTGAGATCGTAGAGTGCGGGAAAGCATTCTGCTCGTGACGAATGATTAATAAAAGAGAGGTGGTGTGAGCCTTTCCAGATTATCAGTCGCCGAGTCTTGTGTGTGATGTTCATCCTTGGCAGTCGTGACTTGTATTAGTTGGTAGAAGATCAGCCTACTCCCAAAGCCTGGATTCATGGAGAACACTTGGTATTAGCTACTCAAATTTGAAGTATCATTTATTGTTTAAAACTCTCTCTCTCTCTCTCTCTCTCTCTCTCTCTTCTCTCTCTCTCTCTCTCTCTCTCTCTCTCTCTCTCTCTCTCTCTCTCTCTCTCTCTCTATATATATATATATATATATATATATATATATATGCAAATTGGTTTCATCAGTTTGTTAGTTTGTTGGAATTTTTGTTTGTTTGCCTGGAGCCTATTACTTCCTAGTTGGAAAATGCAAAAATATTGAATAAGTTGTTTGAGAAGAAAACATTCAAAATGAAATAACCACTGAACAAAATCAGAATAGATTTGTAATTGAACCATTAAGGGAAGAGCCATCCCAATTCGTTACCTGCGTGAAATTATTTGTTTAAACTTCTGAGATAACCTTCCAGAAAATTTGGGGAAAATATCCATTGGGGATATTACACTCCAAATCTTCCTCTCCCATTTGGCCTTCTCCCTTTGATGTTACTTCTTGAACTTGATTCTCATTGGTCTCCTTGGCTTTGCTCGCCTTGTGGTCTTAAAGACTGACCCCTTCCGTTTGATCCTCCTCTTCCTATAAATATTGTATTGCCTTTGCCTCTATTACTTTGTTCGTGTTTACTTTTTAATTTCTCTTCCACTCTTAGTGCCAATTGATTGCACTTGTGTACTGTATCAGGGGCTAAAAGGGCTAATTCATCTTGTATACTATACTTGAGTCCATTCAAGTACCTTGCTATCTTCTCCTTCTCTCCTTCATTTAGTTTTGACCTCAAACTAAGCCTATGGAACTCTTTAGTATAGGCACTGACATCCATGTCTTTTTGTTTCAGATTTTGTCTCTTCATATGTAATTGAATTTCATAATCTTCTGGAATTTACACTTCCTTAATCTTGTAGACCATCAATTTCCATGTAGAAATTGGATTGTCCCCTTGTCTTACTCTCTCATCTTGGACATAATTCCATCAAGTCAAAGCAATACCTCTTGTCTTGGACTTGGCCAATTTCACCTTTTGGTTTGTAAGGACCTCTTCACATTTGATGTTATTTTTAAGAGTCTCAATCCAATCCATGACAGGTTTCAATTTTCCATCAAAATTAGGGATGTCTGCTCAGCCATCTGATCTCTTTCTTTCAACTGATTTGAAGGCTTCCACTAGGTATCTCTATTCTGCAGGAACTTCCTCCTCCTGCTCAGAGGCCTCTCTCTAACTCCCTCTTCTTCTCTAGACTTCATTATGTCTTGTCTAGACTTCCCTAGTCTCTCTTCTAATGCTCTCAACCTTCTAAATTCCTCTTCCAGTTTGTTATTGAGTTCCTCAATTTCTTGGAACTTCTTTGCAACTTTGGCAGTCATCCCTTAAGGAAGCATGTTTGTAGCCTCAACCTCAACCTCAAACTCCTCTGCCTCAAACTCAGACTCTTTTGACATATACTTCACAGAGGCTAATCAACCTGCTCTAATACCACTATGATGCAGAGCTAAGAAGGTTAGGTAGATCTCTATGCCAATACCCACAACTTGCAAACATATGGGTTATCAATAGTCACAAATTGTCCCTTACTCCATTAACCCTCTAAGGGCAACTTCAACATATTAGAGATGCTTAGATAATATCTTGATTAACACACACATACATATGTATCACAATGACTTCAATACGCTAGGAGTGGACCAAAATAGTACTAACATGACCAAAATACCCCAATTCAACCATTGGACACAACCCTTCAAGGCTTTGAATAAATCTGCACAATGTGGCCTAGTGGGGAGGCCTAATTGAATTAGGTCGACCTAATGAGTTTTTCAGACTTATTTCTCTACTCTCTCAAAGGACCCTAATAACAAATATGATATTTTGGTGCCCTTTTGGAAAGTCTAAAAGATTCCAAAGTTCCAAGGTCCGACTCCACAATTTCACTCCCAAACCTCACTAGGGCTAATTAGGACTGTTAGGCCTAATTAGGACTAACCTATACCACAAGTGCTTCAAAATAAATTGATCTTACCAAGGAAATTATTTGAATAGTGTTGCACCACCATAAGGTATCCAAATCCATAGTTCCAAGTCTTGATCCACTCCATCTTTACATCTATGCAATTTGCTATGCCTTAATCAAAGTTGGTCACATAGGAATGCCCGGCTAGGGCTTGCTAGAAAAAATAGCAGCCAAGGTATTCCTACAAAAAGCTTTTAGGATCTTATTATACATTTTTCCTACTTGCTTTTCCCCAATGGCCGTGGAAATCCAATTGTGGAAACTCAAGATAGAGACATTTTAAGTCAAACCCCTGATTGAGGAGAGTTTCAAACTAGTCTACGAGGTCTATTTCTAAAACTCTTCAAACTCTACCAAAATCTATGCAAGTTGACTTAATGTAATCCTAATTCACAAGTCTAAACATTCATGTCCAAATTGAATCACAACCAATCACTAAGTCACAATCACAACCCCGAAAACTAGACTATTTGCAGGAAAAGCAGAGAATTCTTATATCTTTTATTCATCAAACTTCCTTACATCCACCAACCTTGTTTGGTTTAGACCCAAATGGGTTCAAACAAGCCTCAACTAATGTCCACAACTGAATTTTGAAAGTTGGTGACTATTGAAGGAGTAAAGAGGCCGAATTCCAATAGTTGCAACATTTTGTAAAATAGTAACTTTGACAATTTTTGCACAAATTGCTCAATTTGCACCTAAGTTTTCATGGACACATTCCATAGGTGCCTTATGACTCCAAAATACCCTAAACACCTAAAAACATCTACTCTATTATAGACCCTTTGACCAGTTTGACCATAAGGGCTTATATGTGGTACTCACACCAAAGGTCTTACAAGTTGGGTCTTTATTACAACACACTTGATCACCATAGGACCCAAACAACCTATCGAGGCCTAATTACACCATTTAGACTCATGGCATTCCATGACTATGGGTTTGTTTTCGAGGTTCTCCGACACCAACCAATCATATATACTACATGGGACTTATATCATTGAACCACCAACCTAGTTGGTTAATAATTAAATCAACAAAAAAATACATTCCAACAATACGACTTAAAATATATCCATCTCATTTGTAAGTCATAAAATGTTTCAATTTCAATAGTGGCAAAAATATCTCCATTTCAACAATAAAATGTATCAATCTGAATAATAAAGTATAAAATGCATTGATACAAATACTAAGACATAAAAATAATTCATTTTATGGAATAATACAATTATAAGATGGACAAATATGCAACAAAAGATAGGTTGGTCAATAGGTGGGATTATAGCTCGATGGCGAAGAACATTACAAGAGAATGCGGCCAGGTTTGTTTGTGTATCCTGCCTTGAGTAACTTGGCATGTGTACGTAGAACCACTCATTTATACTACAAGTGTCTTATACCATTAAACTACCAACCCAACTGATCAAAAATGAAATCAGCAAAAAATAAATATATATTCAACCAATAAAGATTAAATATATCAATTTCATCAATAAGACATAAAATACATCAACTTCGACAACAAAGTTCAAAAATATTTTCATTTCAATAATAAAATGTATCAATCTGAACAATAAAGTATAAAATGTATCAACCCCAACAATAAGACATAAAATAAGCCCACTTCATACAATAAATTATGTATAAGATAAATAATTTTTGAACAAATGATGGACGGTCACCAATTGAGTCGATAGCTCAATGGTAAAGAACTTTTGTAGTGAATTGATGATGAGGTACATGAAGAACTTGTTCTTGAGGTATCATATTCTGTAGTTACATCAGTGATGACATCTTTATTGGATTCTACACCAATATCAGATGAGTCTCTTGAATCTCCATTGGACGTAGATGTTGATTCCTTCTCTACAGTTCATATTCCTCCTGTGGATCCCACTATGGTTACACCTATGCCTATCTCCTTTGTAGCTCCTGCATAAAAATTAAAATATCAATTGGATAGCTTGGAGAACGTGTTTGATGCATATTTTGTGTTTCCTCCCACAACTAGTATATCCATGACATGTTTGATACTACAACTACACAATGAGTAGTTTATGGCTGAGGTAGCGCAAGCTAATCCAACGCCGGTGGCAATTCAGATAGAAGCTCCTACTATAGTCACAATTGTTTCATAGATGGAAACGGCAACTACCAGGATTACTACATCATAATTTGTATCTTCTCCCTTCTCTTAAGCTCCTTGGTTGAGTTCTATTACTCAAAAGAGGAAAAAGAAGAAGATTTCTCCTAAAGATTTTGATTTCAACGAAGTTAACAGGGCCAAAACTTCGAAGAATAAGAAAGCAAAAATATTGTCTAGGGTCATGGTAGATGATCACGAAGTCAAGTTCGTTGAAGTCGCAGAACTACTTGTTCAAAAGCCAATTGAAGAACTTCAGGCTGCAGATTATACGTTCACCAAAGTTGAGCTTGGCAAAAAAAACATAGTTGGGATGTCAACAAGATGTACAAGATGTAGTTGCTTCGCTTACAGTAAGAGGATGTTCTTGGATGTACAAGAACAAATTGAAGGCAGAGAATGCTCGTCTTCTAGAGACAATCGAAAAAATAAACAACTCATCACAACAAGTTGATCCTATTTCTTCTTCTCTCCCAGAAAAGCCCAACATGTATGCTGAGCAGTTTGAGTGGAAGGCTAAGGCTATTGATGATTGCTTCAGTCATTTGGAGTCACAAGGTGTGCAGGTGATTCGAGATGCATACAAGGTGTTAAGACATGTCAGGGAGACTGTACAAAGTTTGAATGGACTCCTTACACCTTTCAGTCAATAATTGAAGGTGTTAGAGGAGGACTTGAATGTTTGGAAAACCATGCAAGAAACCGACCTAGATGCAATGAGTATGGAGTCATTTCTTATGTGGATCTGTACCATGAGTTCTCAGACTTAATGATTAACAAACAACAGGTCATTCAAGGGCTAGTGATAGAGGTAAAAGCATCTATCAATTTGTGCAATGAACAGGAGCACATAATCAGAGATATTTTTCAGGAACTAACATGAAAAATAGTTGCTGAAAATTACGAACTAATTGAGGAAGAATCTGTTATGACAGAGTTCGCGAAGGTTATTCTCCAAGAGCTTGAGACGGATAATTTTGATTTCAACTCAATTGAAAAATTAATAAGCTACAAAGTGTTGCTGATCCATCTTCAATAGAACATTGGGGAAAACAACAAGGTTGTTTCCAAATGTGCAGGAACAGTTTGTAAAGAAACTGTTGTTGCACAACATACAGGCGCACTACATCCAACAGTTGTACACGAACCTCTCAGTAGATTTGAGTCTTTTGTCAATGCTCTCTGAAGATAACACTCACATGTCAGAAACATCTTTTCCATATTCTTTCATAGGAATAGTGTAGTTTTTGTGACAGATTACATGTAAAACTAGAACTCGATGTAAATGCAGAAGAACATGTACCTACATCATGGTTTCATGTAATCATTTTCCAAGTGCTTTAAGCCTTGTAGCATTGAATAAGTCAAAGTTAATTAGTTTTCACATTTCTCTCTCATCTTTCCCTATATAAAAGAGTGAGACCTGTTATATATTCTATCTTTGGGTGTGTGCAAGCAAGCTATACTTGAATCTCTTGTATTTTGAAAACTTCGAGTTTCATTGAGCAAAGCTATGGAATTGAATAAAAGGAACAAGGATTCACAAACTTTGTGTTTTTAATCTAGAAATCAATGTGTATTCTTAAATTGCGTTTGTTGATCCTTTCTCAAATTAATTGATAGTTGTCTTGTGTATATCATTTGAGCGCTTTAATTCAAGTTTTTTGAAGACTTTGTGATTCACGAATAAATATTAATATAAATAGAAGTTGCTATAATAAATTAAAACTGAAGATTTTGGGCTTCAATGATAAGTGTCGTTGTTAAGAAAGAGGATATTCGGTGAAAGAATTTGTCCTTTCCTGGCTATTCTATTTTCAGAATCATCTTTCGAAGTAAGTACAGGAGATTTTGTGTTCCTGTATTTGTTTCAATTTATTATAAGTAAAAATGTTTCACTTAAATGTTGTTCTTACATCAACCCTTAAGCCACCATTATTATCGTAGCAATAGGAATTGTTTGTATTTTAGTACAATTTCTGTTGAAGCCACCTACGGTAAGAAGGGAGCCTCCCCTATTGTTGAGAGGAGAAAGAAATGTCAAACACTGATGTCTAAAGTTATGATTTTTCCAAGTTGTAGTCTTAGTTACGTCCAAAAACTTTAGCAAACAAAATTATAAAATTCATCAATTTCATACGATAAATCAGTTATAAGATAAATAAATATACAATGAAAGATGCGTTGGTCACCAAGTCTGCCAATACCCTGGTGGAAAAGAACCTTAGTAATGAATGGAGCAAGGAATGTTTGCCTATCCTGTCTTGACTAACTTGGTGACTCTAGAAGGCTAGTCTACAGGTTTCAAGTAGACAAAGTCCTTGTATGTACTCTATTTGCGACAATCAGATCTAAATGTTTCTTGCTTTAAAATGTTTCTATGAAATTCTAACTTGTTTTGATGCTTCAATATGTCTACATTTCATGGAAACATGTCTTATTACCCTCTCTTCCGCGGAAATGGAATCCATATGCCTACTTACTCACCATATCAAATTGGACAAGTTGTTGCCCCTATCGAAAACAAACCATTAGCAAGCTCAAAATGTTTACCACCCTGTTAGCTCTTTTTCTTGCAGCACAACCTTAAAATGACAGTATATAATTATATACTTGAATGCAAACTCCTTTTTATCCAAGAGAAAGGCTAATTTATGAGGTATTTGATAACACTAGGATACATATTATCACCTCCTTTTTTGAGCTCCACAGACTCAGGTAGGTATTACCTATAGCACATTATTGATTCTTCAGTCAATATATTTAGTGGACTAGTTCATTCACTAGTTTGTTACTTTTGACCTCACTGTAATAACTTATAAGATACCTTGGAGATTGCAATGATTAATTTAAAACAAAGTACTATATACCAAGCTATCGTCTTGATAACATGAACCAATGAGATAAGAACTTTCACCCTTCTTCCTTTTGATTTTAGGAGAGGCAACCTAATGATCCTCTCTTCAAGGAATCACCAAACTGAACTGTATCCTAAGAATACAATCACTTGAATGGAATTATCTGTTTTGTAGTGTATATGATTAAGTAATTTGAAAATATTGGATTGTAAATCAATTACTTAGCAAACACAAAACCAGTACCAAATCCCTAGGCTATGAGTCAATATCTTGTATAAATCCATAGTAAAGTAATCAATAAAACACTTGCAACAAAGAAAGAATACCTTATCTACTATCCTCTTCCTACAACTTTATCATCCAATCCTCAAACTAATGTTATGTTCCCTAGGGCTACTTGAAAAAATTTATTCCTTCCTTGAAGTTACTTACAAGTAACTGCACAATCACCTTATGATCAATGTGCTTAAATGCCTTACAGATAAACACACAAGAACTATAACAGAAATGTAAAGAGATAATTCAGATGCAGAAAAGAGATTGCAAAATATTTTATTGATGTCTTAAACCTTCAAATAAATATAGATAGACAAGATAGTACAAAGGCTCAAACACAATTTTAGTCTGCCTTGTAATTCTATTAAAATTTCCAACTTTCTCCTTGTTACAAAAATGGTTACAATTACATACTTATATAGTCTCAAATCATCTTGGAATCCTTAAGACAAGGATGCAACAAGCTTCGAATGATTAGCATACGTAACCCTAAAAACATAGAAGTAGACAAAAGACAAAAAAAAACTCCAAGCGGTGGGAGGACAAAACTGAAGAATGAAATCTGATTTGCACTTTGTCCTTTTGTGGATGTCAACACCTTTCTCTGCACATATTCAGGAAAGTATCTGATAGTTGTAATAAGATTTAGTGACCACCAATACATGCTAACTTACACTAATCTCTTCAAGGTTACTAACGTTCATGTGCTCATAGATAAGGTGTCATGTCTCCTTCATTCTTCATCCATGACATCTAAGTCAACTGTGACAGACTTCTTCTTCTTGGGTTTTGTCATGACATCCCATGTAGTCATCTTCCTCTTTAGGCCACTCAAAATTCTGAATACTTTCTAGTTGATCCTTCTGCCTTTCCCACCTAGCATCTGTTATGCTTTTTACATCTGTAATGAACTTATTGCAGTCTCTTTATGCCTTTATTGCCTCATCAAGAAGTTTGTTGAACCTCTCCATATATAATTCCCCCTGATCAGATACATAAATGTCTTTATTGGGAAGCACACTATCAAACTTTGATCCCCATAACCCTAATGGTTTGATCCGATTATCCTCAGTTCTAATAGGGCGTATAAACCTACTATAATTTACCCCAAACATCTTCAACTTTGCATTAATTTCATTGGATTTTCCTTTCAAGAAAGATAAAGTAGCCCCAATCTACTCTATTTCTGTACAAACCATGGTTACTATTTCCGACAGATCTGACCTTAATGGTTGTACAAATGTCAATCTCTCAAAAAGTGATGTTCTTCCAGACCAAGTTTCATAAGGATTCAAAATTGTCAAAAAATTAGCCACCTCTGCTTGTAGGCCTCGCAACCTGCCATAAGCCCCATACACCACATCAATCTTATCTTTCATGATGTCAATTCTATGCTGCAAAATAGAAGTCAATACCTCCAAAACAAAATTGTTATGCTCTGTAACTTCTAGCTCTGTTTCAATAGGTATCTCCCATGAATCCTCTGTCTGGATTTCAACATCCATCACTTCTTTTGGCTCAACGTGGGTAGGTTTTGTTATTTCTATCAATTGTCTAGTAAGCTCATCTATGAGATTCTCCTATTCTTTGATCTTTATTAATGCTATCTCCCTATCCTTAACAATATCACTAGTGAGTTTCTGCAATTTCTCTGATAATTGGGTTCTTTTTGCCACATTGAGCTGAGCAAAGTGAGTCATTACTTGGGATATTTCCAAATCCCCTATATTTTCCAGTGTCCATGTGATCTTATTACCATCTATCTTCTCTTGAATATTTAAAATAGATGGCTTTTGATCTTTAGGAGCTAAGCTCCACATTGCAAGTGCCTGAGATTTAGGGTTATACCCAAACCCTCTAATCATATATCCAACTAGAGTCTCTGATGATAATTTTACATCAAGTTGTCTTCTTATCTGGTTTATTATAAATGCTGAGGACAAATCCCAGCCTTCCACAAAAAATATCCCACTGGCCTTGACCAGTTGCCTTGTCTGCTCCGGTGTGATTTCCTCAAATTCAGGATCATAATCCAGCAATGTTTGTAAGGCTTCCTGAGTGACTGGATCAGCACCTGCCAATTGCAATTGTTTTCCAATTTGTTGTTGCTTATTCCATATAAGGAAATCTTTGAATTCTCGTCTTAATGAAGTTGTCATCCTTGAGGAATTCCTCTCTATGAATCAACCTCTCATCTGAACATGACCTAAGAGGTAATTCTTCCTCTTCTTCTGCATCTTTTTGTAGTTTCTTCCTTGCCCTGATCTGTTTTCTTAATAAATGATCATAGGGCCTGTTTTGAGTTATCATAGCTCCAGCTATGTCAGTCTTTCTTTTCCTAGAAGGTTGCCCTGTTTCTATTTTTGTCTCTTCGGTGGGGGCTCATTTGTCACTACCTTCTTTAGGACCTTTGTTAGGTCAATGATATCTTCCCCCTCGATTGCATGATCCAATGCAATTGTTTGATAATCTGGATAGGAAGTAGGTGAAGGATATCCTTGATCACTGTCATCATCTTATTCAGACCCTAAATGCTCTCTGTGGCCTTTCTCTGGGACCACTAGTGCTTCTTCCAACTAATTGTAGAGGAGAGTATGAGAGTCGATTATAGCATCTAGCCTTTTCAGATAAGGCATGTCAGGGTAAAAACCTCGAAACTTCATTCCTTTTCTCTTCACCTGTCTCTCCAGGTCCATAAGTTCATTGAACTTAATTGCTCTCTTGTCCATCTCCTCATCCTCAAAAATGTTTCTTATTAAATCTTTCTCCATACACTCTTCATGTTCTTTTGTGTAGGGGATGGTTGGTGTCAGCAGTTTATTTGCACTCAGGATAAAACCCGTTGTATCAACATGTATGTGCAGGGCCACATTCATTCTCTAAGGGTTCATCCAGGCATTTACTAGGTCCAAAGCTCCTTTTCCAATGGTGAAGTTGTAAATCCTGAATTGCCTAAGGGTAAATGTACCCTTGCTGTGTGATGCTAGGTGCTCATTGTCTGTCAATATGAGCTGCCGGATGAACTCCATTGCAGCTATCCTTGGTGGTACATGGTATGGAAAGATGTGTGGAGGGTGGGAACAACCATAAACCTTCACTATTGTGAAATTCTTCTCATAGTAGAAATCCCCCCAATTATGGTCTCTTGGTCATTTGTCAAGATATTAGCAAGCCTCAATAATTGCATTACCTTAATAGGTAACCTAGGTTTATCAACACCTATGCACTTAAGAAGTGGATAGATTATCCAATTTCCAAAAGCACGAAACTCTTGCACTCTAGATGTATAATTCCACACTCTGAGCCAAAACTGAACAGGTTTAGGCTGGTTATCGTGAAATCTTTGTGGCTGCAAAAACTGACAATTCATAACTGGGAAATTGTAATAGAGGATCAGATGCATGAGGATTGAATAATGCATGAATCTTGGATGATCCTTCTTACCATGTATGTCTACAAACCCTTGATGCATCTGGTCTATGATATACTAGATGTAGTCATAATTTGAAGTGGTATAGAGGCTGTGCATATCCAACACCATCATCATGATATCTAAGGTGATCCTCTCTACCCCAGCATCTTTTCCAAGCACTCTACATAGTGCATATGATATGTACTTCATGTAGAAATTAAGATCTTTGTGGAAGTATGTGGTTGCCTCTGGCATGGCGGCTATATAGGTTTTCATTTTCTTAGGGACATGATGATCCCTGATCAACTTAGCAGCAATGCCAGATTCTCTAGTGTATCTATTCTCTCGGGTCTTTAGATTGATTTCAGTAGCCATGGGGTAGTATACATTGAAGGATTTCATGAAGGTATTCCGGTCCAAAGTGAGTAAGGGCTTTCCATCATCCCTCTTAATGGTTTTGGTCATGGGATCATATTTACTGGCCAATTCTAAAATGAAATCGACATCAATAAAGACGTCAAGAACTATCAACCTGGCTTATCCACAGGTCCAAGGGTTTTAGATAGGCATGGGCTCATCACTATTATTAAAGAAGTAATTAAATAGTGAAAACCCTGATGAACCTGGTGTTTTTGCATCTCTAATATAAACCATATCATCAATTAAGATCTCAGCACTAACCTTTCGATTTTGACCCGAGCCTGGAAGCAAAGTGAGAAACTCATTTGAATAGTTCCTCTTTCCCTTTGACTCATCATCGACATCTTCACTTCTCCCACTAGTGGATGCCATACTATGTGCTTGACTCATCTTCTCTTTCTGCTCTGTTCTAAACCCTTATCACCGATATTGAAACAAAACTACTAAAACCCTCACCACCAACTGTGAATTCCTCTGAAATCTGCAATTTTGATCACTGAATATACTGCAAATTACAATCTCTGTCGAACTCTAAATTGAGAAAACACCTTTCTGAATCACGTACTGCTGGAAATTTCAACCTTTTTCAGAAGACACTAAAATTTCTATGAACTCTTTGCTTTGAGAAATTGGAAGCTTGGTAAAAATGAAATGATAACGGACAAGCTTACTTATAATTGAGCATTCAATACAAATGTCTCTTCGAGCTGGCAAACTTACAATTCAGTCATTTCTGCCATTAGTTCCACGCACTGTGACATCAATTTCTAGTTTTAGCCGCAGTATTCCAACTGTCAGGCAATAAATTTCTAGTGAGTATTTTTGTATATAAAACCTTATAAAATTCAAAATGAGATCGAGATCAAACCTGATTGGCTACATTTAACTTATATTACAGCTACTTTTCCATCTGTAAAAATCTATGTACTCTAATTCGTCAGCAATTATCCATGATGGCGTCGCTGAAAAGTCTTTTTTTAACTCTGGTTAACTTCTAGCAACTCAGTGACTGAGTGATCTCCTTGTCGTTTGATGTTCTTGCCAACTGCAATTTCTTCAAGAGACATCCCGACTGCCGCTAGATTAAATCTCCTAATCAACGATTGGCGTGATGTTGCTTGATCTTTTAACTTAACCCTTCATCTTACGGAGACATCGCGAGAAAGTGTTTTCTTAACTGTTCTTTATCTTAGGTCACATTTGGAGACTCAGCGACTGTGGAATCTCTATGTCGCCAGATAATTTCCTTAACTCATGTTTTATCAGGAGACTACGCGACTACCACTTTAATCTTTTAATCACATGATTTACTTCATCTTTATAATCTGCATCCAGAGATAACGCAACTACCACTGATCTCTCTTTCCTCTGCATCTGATGCTTGTTGCTAAGTCTCATAATCCTCATTACAAACCCTTATCTTTCATCAGACTTAGTGAAAATGGATGCGTGTCCTACCTTTTCCTTTTGTCTCTTAATCGCATGATACATTTTAACTTTTCAATCTTATCAAGCGACCACGCGACTAGCGTCAGATCTTACCTTCATCGAATGGTTGTCGTTGAATCTCTTAATTTTTAACTTAACTCATCTTTCATCCCAAGACTTGGCGACAACACTGTTTTTAATCTGACATCTAACCCTTGGTTTATCCAAAGACTTAGCGACCATTGAATCTCTATGTCGCATGATAATTTCTAAACCACAGTTACAATCATCAGACTTCCTGACTGTCGTTAGATTAAACCTCTGATCAACGATTGTCGCTAAATCTCCAGTTCTTTCACTTAGCTCACTTTTGATCACGAGACCTGGTGACAACATTGAAACTTTAACTCATGAACTTAACTCATGAGCATAGGTTACATCAGGAGATAACGCGACTAACCACATCTCGAAGTCGCCAAATAAAATACCTAACTCTGTTTTTATCAGGAGACAACGCGACTACTGTCAAATCATATCTGAGATCAACGGTCTGCGCTAGGTCCCATACCCATTTCAGCATATTCTTTTAATTAAGAGACTACGCGACCAAAGCTTTTCACCACGTTTCCAGATCATAAGGAATATTTATTTTTTCTTATGAGACTTGGCGACTAAGAAATAAGAACATGCAAATAAGCTTAAACTTAAGTCATGAAAAGGTAACGTAGAAATCGAACCAGCTTGGGAATTTTAGGGATTTTCAGCAATTTTGAACAAAGATTACTCAAGGGCTTAGGGTTTTGACATTTTCAACTAGGTTTTGAGCAAAAACAACACTTTCAGAGGTAAACAAGTAATTTTGCATATGATTTTTTTGACTCTCCAAGCATATGAAAGATAGGCATCTTCAAAATTTTACAGGGCAAACTCCAAAACAAGAAATACAACCAACAGTGGCTCTATCTAAGGATGGCTAAACACTAGTTTATGGCCGAAAATCTCAGAATCTCTGGTTGTAGATCTCTTATTTGATGCAGACTAAACTACTGCTTAACAGAAACACACAACTGAAAGAAACTATATACAATATAATACATACTTACTTGTGCATAAAACATTGCTTTTCAATTGAAGAGAGGCTTCAGAAATTGCCTATGCACTGGCAATTAAAAATCTTCTCCATTCATGTTCTTCGTTGAATAGGAATCTTTTCCAAAGCTTTGTGAAATAACAAATGGCTAGAGCCATAAGGATTCAAATTTTGTATGCTTTCCTTTATCTTCAGATCTCACATTCCATTGAAGAACTAAGTCATCTGGTTGGAATTTTCTATCAGTAGCCCTTCTCTCAAACAGATATTTCATCTTCTGTTGTAATTTAATGTTTTCCTTCTGGTTATCCCTTCTTGTTTCATCCAACTCCGCCAATTGAATCATTATATTCTGCATGCTGTCAGAAACATCTAACTTCTCTTCTTGCATGAACTAATATACTGGCAACAGATTGTTTATAGGCATTTTTTTACTGTAAACCATATACCAATTCAAATGGTGACTTTCCAGTGGCCTTCTTAACTGTTATTCTATCATCCCAGAGTGCTAACCTTAGTTTGGTATGTCATGCTCTCTTATTTTTTTCAGCAGTCTTTTTTAATATCTTCAATATACTTTTATTATTGGATTCAGCTTGTCCATTTGCTTGTGGGTGATATGGGGATGAATATGCCATTATGATCCCATATTTCTCACAGAAATATTTCATCTCATCTGATCTAAACCACATGGCATTATCCATCACTAACTTTGAAGGTACACCAAATCTAGTCAGAATATTCTCCATTAAGAATTCAGTGACTACCTTACTTGTTGCCTTTTTTGTAGGAATGGATTCAATCCACTTTGTACAATAATCAGTGGCTACCAGTATCCAACAGTGTCCTCCACTGGATTTTTCTGCAAACTCACCAATAAAACCAATTCCCCACAGAAAAAGGGGCTTCAGCACTCACTGGGTTTAACAATAGGGCTACTGAAAATTTGAGCTTATTAGAGAACCTTTGACAAGGTTCACATTTTCTGACATACGCATATGTATCCTTAAATAAACAAGGCCAATCGTATCATGCACTTAAAATTTTGTGGGCAGTGGTTTTGGCAGAAAAGTGACCTCCACACTCCCCTGCATCCATCTCACCTAAAACTTTCTCAGATTGGCTCTGATCCAAACATAGCAATAATACATCATTTCTGTCTCTCCAATACAAATCTCCTTTGACTAAGGTGTATTTTTGAGCTTGCAATCTGAGATTTCTCTTTTGATTGTCAGTCGGAGCATCAAGACACATGGCATTCTTTAAAAAGTACAGAATATCAACATACAATGGTTGTCTTTATATACTTGTAACTGTCTGATCATGTGTCTCTATATCATTCACTTGTACTAAATCCAAGTTATCCTCTGTCATGAGTTTGGCCAAACCCTGACATCTTATCAACTTTGTAATATGGATTTCAAGATTAAATTCTTGAATTTTACTGATCCACTTACACCTCTTACCAGTCACTTCTAACTGGGTAAGAATATCCTTTACTGCTGAGTGAGGGACATGTGCTTACAACTTAGCAGAGACCAAATATGGTCTAAAAGATTTTACTGCTTTCACTAAAGCATATGCCTATTTCTCCATCATCTCATAATTTAGCTTTGCAGCCTCGAGAAATTTACTATAAAAAGTTATTGGATGCTCAAATCCTTCTTCATCTTTTTATAGTAAAACAACAACAATTGTATGATAAGATGCAAATGAAAATAGGGAAAAGGGCTTACTATAATACAGTGATTTTAGAATAGGAACCTCTTGCACTTCCTTCTTTAGTCTCTCAAATGTCGTTTGAACTTCTTCATTCTAGTTAAATTTTGCATCTTTTTTCAGCAACTTTATGATAGGTTTGACAATTTCTGCAAAGTTTGCTATAAATCTTCTGACAAAATTAATCTTTTCTAAGAAAGATTGAACTCATTTTAAGTTTTTTGGAGCAATGACCTTCTGGATTGCTTCTATTATTTCTGGGTCTATTCTTACCCCATCTTTAGACACTATGTGTCCCAGCAACTTTCCCTCTTGTACTGCAAAGTGACATAATGAAACACCATATTCTAAAGCTTGATTAAAAATTTTACCCCGGTGTTCACAATGATCTCGAGCTTTGTTAGAGTATGCAGTTAGATCATCTTGATAAATGACCATCAACAAGTCAATAAATTCCTTAAAAGCAACATCCATGGCCCTCTGAAAAGTTGCTCCTGCATTTATCAATCCAAATGACATTCTGATATAGACATAAGTTCCCCAAGCAGTGGTAAATGCAGTCTTATACTACTTTGATTCCTTCACTAAAACTTGGTTGTAGCCTGAGAAACCATCCATTATTGATAGCAGCTCACAACTAGTCACTTTATGTAACATTGCCTCCATGTTGGGTAAAGAATACTTATCTTTCAGTGAGGCAATATTTCTGAAATCCACACATAATCTAACGTCACCATTCTTTTTTCTTACTGATACCAAATTTGAAACCCATGTTGAGTGTTTGATAGGTTGGATAATCCCAGCATCTTTTAACTTCATCAATTCTTGATGCATCTTAGGAGCCAGCAATCGATTAATATGCCTCTGTTTTTGCCCAAATGGTTTCACCTCTGATTTTAATAGGATCTCATGTTGGAAAAGGTCTTCCCTATAAGCTTTTAGGTCCTCATATGACCATGCAAAAACATACATATATTGTCTCAATAATTTAATCAAATCTGTCCTTATATGGGAATCTAAACATTTTCCAATGTAAACAACTTGAGGACTGGTTTCTGAACCTAAGTTAATTTCCTCTAAGTCCTCAATCTTAGCATTGCTTATCTTTGTTGAGTGATCATTTCTACTACTGGACAATGCTTCAAGTTCAACCAGACCCTTAGGAATCTAATTGGAACTCAATTGGACAACCTCATTTCCTAAGTCATAGTCTTTACCATTATTATTCTCAAGTAAGGTATTGCAATCTATGCACTGATTCTCATAATGGTCCAAACACTTAATGAATCTCAAAATATCTTGGTCATCCTGAAAAACTTTCCAGTTGTATATATTATCTAGGACAACTGGTCTTGTCTTAACTTCAAGTATTGATACCCCATGTAAGGTCTGATCATCAGTTTTCAGAGCAACAGTTGCTAAGAAATTTGCCATTATATTTTTAGACCTTACTATCCAACTTATATCAAAGGCATCAAACATTTCAATTTGATCCCAAATAGAATATTTATACATCTTTAATCTATCATTTTTTACTGCATATTTGGATCTTATTTGGGCTACTACCAATTCAGAATCACCATAAACCTTTAAACATTTTATTCCATGTTTGATGGCAATTTCTAGCCCTAAAGATAAAGCCTCATAATATGATGTATTATTTGTACACTGAAAGGATAGAAAAATAGAATTTTTGAAAGTTGTACCTGATGGAGATACAAGTAATACACTAGCTCCTGATCCTTCATTTGAGAAAGCTCCATCAAAATACATTTTCCACAATCCATCATTTTGTACAGTCAATTCTTTAACTAGAGGATCAATATTTTCATACTAAAGATAATGATCAGTCCTTTGTACTCTGAAGTTCTCCATATCCACATCAATACAGTAGTTAATGTTAGTGTCTTCATACCACTCAATCATGTGAGAAGTTTTACCTTCTCTTGACACTCTTAACATTATTTCCATTAATGTTAAAAGTAGCATATGATAAATCACTTTGTATGCTGCCTACCAATGAAGCACTCCATTTTCTGGATAGTAACATCCCATAATGTGGTGGTATATCAACAACAAGAACATTCATAGTTAAAACCACATCAAGACACACTACTAATTTGTAAGGCATGGTTTCAAAAGTACCAATAACAGGGACTTCTCTCGAATCCATTGCTTGACATCTCCCATGAGGAGTGTCCACTTGTAATCCCATAGACTTCATAATTTCTACTGGCATGACAATGTTTGATGCTCCTAAGTCAATCGTGCACTTTTTAAACATCCTTCCATTAATTACCAGTGTTAGAAAGAATGGGTCAACAACCTTAGGAGAAGTAGTTGTGTTTAAGAAAATCTGAGGAATCTCAGAAGTCATTACTTCAGTTTCCTTCCCTTTGTTACTTGGTCTCTTATCAACATTTTCTGGACTTTGAAATTTCACTATAGGAACACTGTTCAACAATGATAGAACCTTTTCTTTATGTTCCTTGATTCTCATCATTTCTAAAAATGGAACTTTAACAGTCATTTGAGACAAACAGTGACCCAGGTCTTTTGGAGTATACATTATATCTGAGGATTTTGGTTTTTCAACAATAATGTTATTTTCCTCAATCTGTATGTTCAAAGTTGGTTCTGCTTTCTTAGACTTTTTGTTTAATATCTTAAGAGTAGAAGTACTTGTTTCTTGTACCTTTGCTTTTCTTTCTTGTACAACAATAGGCTCTATGGCTTTAGTTACAATCTTGACCTTAGGTTTGTTTGGATTTTCCCCAGATCCATCTTTCTTTTGTACATACTTGCTGTCTGCTTTATTTTCTTTTATAAATACACCAGATGGTTGACTACCGGTTCCACCAATTGTTCTATTCCTTAAATAATAATTGCTTCTAGCTTTGTTCACCAGATCTGCAATAATTATTGCTTTTTCTTCATCTGAAGCTTTTCTGACCAATGGAATGTCTTGATTGTTTTGTGCATAACATCTTATATGGTCATCAGTTTCTTCTATTTCATTGTCTCACAAAATTTGTTGATGATGAATCTCTACATTTCCTTGTGAACCCTATGAAACATGATTTTCAATTTCATTATCTGAGTCTACATCATGACGTGAATAGGCATTTGTCATATTATAATCACATTGTTCACTTTCATCATTCCCTTGTTCTTCATTTTCTTTCAGATCTAAGGAAACAATGCAAAAATCAGGATTATGTGGGGCTTCACAAGCCTCACACCAGAAATCATCATTGCACAAATGGACAACATTTTTATGCAAAGGGTCTGGAGTTCTATTTTCAAGGTTTTCTTTTCTAGGTGGAGCAATAGGCTTCCCATCCTTAAACTGAGTTCCATAAGGATGATTTTGCATTCTATTTTGAGGACTATAAGTGTTATTATAGGAAGGCCTATTATTTTGAGGAGCCCTATACTCTTTATATTCTGGTTCCTATTTAGTTTACCAGACACCCTTCTATTCATCTCAATATTTAATCTTGTAAGCATCAGTGGAGTTCTAGGATTTTTATCCCTAAGAGCATAACCCATTTTAGAATCAAAAGCATTTAAATAGGTTGTTAGACATACCTCTTCATCCAGGCTTAGTTTCTGAAACAGTTTATGCATAGCTTTTTGGAATCTGGTATTGAACTCAATTACCTCTTCATTATAGTTCTTTTTGATGTTATTGACCTCGTTCAGTAAGACTCCCTTATTTGTCTTATCACCATATTGATTTTAAATAACTCAATTAATTCATCCATGGAAGCAACAAAGCCATTACAAATACTTCTAAACCATTCTCTAGCATCTTCTACTAGAGACTGTACAAAAATCTTCATTAACACATCTTCATGAATGATATTCAAATCATCAACAAAATCAATGAATTTTCTTAAGTGTACTTCACAAGAGATAACATTATTACCTGCAAATTTTGGGAGCTTTTCTACTACATCACCCACATCTTTTGGAAATGCATTTGGGTATGCAGGAATGCCAATGAAATTAAATTGCTTATACCTTTCAGAATGCAATGGTTTCCTTTGGAAGTTATTAGTCTCTTTGAAAGTAGTATCTTTTGTTTTGGAAGATGTTGTGTTCTCAGTTCTAGCATAAGAATATTTGGAAGACTGCAAAAAATCTATTTTCTTTTTCATTTCTATTGTTGCAGCTTCCATCTGAGCTTTTTCTAGCATCTTTGCCATGGTTTCCTTTTCTATTCTTAGTCTTTCAAGATCAATATCCAATTTGGACATTTTATCTATTAAGGCCTTCTGAACTTTAGGCTCTTCAATTTTTCTTTTAGTAATCTTTTGGTTACCTTTGTCCTTAACATTTTGTGAACCAGAAGCTCTATGAGTAATAGGTAATTCATGGTCCTTTTGAGACCTCTCAGTATTCCTTGTAGTTTGATGCCTTAAGGATCTTCTTCTACTTCTGTCGACATCTTTATGCTTGTGTTTTTTCATTCTATGTTCCTTTTCCCTTTTCATATGTTGAATAAGGGCAAGATGTTTCAAAATGAGTCTTTCTTCCTATGCAAGCGCATCAGAAGGAACTTCCTCAGAATATGAATTGATTGTATCTGTTCCTTCTCTTTCACTTGAAATGGAGGTAGTTGCAAGTGTTTCTAATCCTCTCTCTGGAGCTTCTTCATATTTTAAACTATTGCCTTCATGATTAGATTGATTGCTACCCTCCTCTCTCCTAGTATTACTTCCTTTACTTCTTGGAGGAATTTCATCTATATTGACTTGATTTCTTTTCTTCCTCAAAGACATCTCCCTCCTTGAAGTTGATGGGATTCCACCATCTAATGCAATTTCAAGATTCCCTTTTGTTTTTGACCTAGTATTCATTTTGAAAGATGTTTAGTTAACTTATACTGATCACAGAGATTTAATTTTAAAGTCGCCACCCTACAGTTGTTTGGGATGAATGAATACATATCAAAATGACCTTGGCACCTACAAATGAAATTATAATGTCTTTGAAACCCTCAGAGATTCTGAATGCTTTTACTAAGACTTTACAATCTCTATTCCCCTGCAGAGTTGCCAATTTGTTAGGCGACTCGGATGGGCGAACTCAGCTGAAACTGGCTTAAAAATTTTGAATTGATGCACCAGAGATTGTAAGACAACTTTGACTATGATTGATTATATTAGTCCCAAGAAAAGTCGCCAATTTGTTAGCTCTTTTTCTTGCATCACAACCTTAAAATGACAGTATATAATTATATACTTGAATGCAAACTCCTTTTTATGCACGAGAAAGGCTAATTGATGAAGTATTTGATAACACTGGGGATACCTATTATCACCTCCTTTTTTGAGCTCCAAAGACTCAGCGAGGCATTACCTATAGCAGATTATTAATTCTTCAGTCAATATATTTAGTGGACTAGTTCATTCACTGGTTTGTTACTTTTGACCTCACTGTAACAACTTATAAGATACCTTGGAGATTGCAATAATTAATTTAAAACACAGTACTATATGCCAGGCTATGGTCTTGATAACATGAACCAATGAGATTAGGACTTTCATCCTTCTTCCTTTTGAATTTAGGAGGAGCAACCTAATGATACTCTTTTCAAGGAATCACCAAACTGAACTGTATCCTAAGAATACAATCACTTGAATGGAATTATCTATTTTGCAGTGTATATGATTAAGTAATTTGAAAATATTGGATTGTAAATCAATTACATAGTAAACATAAAACCAATGCCTAATCCTTGGGCTATGAGTCATTATCTTGTATAAATCCATAGAAAGGTAATCAATAAAACACTTGCAACAAAGATAGAATACCTTATATACTATCCTCTTCCTACAAATTTATCATCCAATCCTCAAACTAATATTATGTTTCCTGGGGTTACTTGAAATAATTTAATCCTTCCTTGAAGTTACTTACAAGTAACTGCACAATCACCTTATGATCAGTGTGCTTAAATGCCTTATAGATAAACACACAAGAAATATAACAGAAATGTAAAGAGACAATTCAACTGCAGAAAAGAGATTGCAAAATATTTTATTGATGTCTTAAAGCTTCAAATACATATAGATAGACAAGATAGTACAAAGGTTCAAACACAATTTTAGTCTGCCTTGTAATTCTATTAAAATTTCCAACTCTCTCCTTGTTACAAAAATGGTATTAATTACATACTTATATAGTCTCAATTCATTTTGGCATCCTTAAGACAAGGATGCAACAAGCTTCGGATGATTTGGAGACCTAACCCTAAAAACATAGAAGGAGACAAAAGACAAGAAAACTCCAAGTGGGAGAGGACAAAACTGAAGAATGAAATCTGATTTGCACTTTGTCCTTTTGTGGATGTCGGCGCCTTTGTCTGCATATATTCAGGATAGTATCTGATAGTTGTAAAAAGATTTAGTGACCGCCAATACTTGCTAACTTACACTAATCTCTTCAAGGTTACTAACCCTTCCTGTGCTCATAGATCAGGTGTCATGTGTCCTTCATTCTTCATCCATGACATCTAAGTCAACTGTGACAGGCTTCTTCTTCTTGGATTTGTCATGACATCCCATGCAGTCACATCTTCCTCTTTAGGCCACACAAAATTCTGAATACTTTCCACTTGAGCCTTCTACCTTTCCCACCTAGCATATGTTATGATTTTTACATCTGTAATGAACTTATTGCAAACTGTTTCTTCTTTTATTGCCTCATCCAGAAGTTTGTTGAACCTCTCCATATCTAATTCCCCCTAATCAAATACATAAATGTATCTATTGGGAAACACACTATCAAACTCTGATCCCCGTAACCCTAATGGTTTGATCTGATCATCCTCGGTTTTAATAGTGGGTATACACCTACTATAACTTACACCAAACATCTTCAACTTTACATCAATTTGATTGGCTTTTCCTTTGAAGAAAGATAAAGTAGCCCCAATCTGCTCTATTTATGTACAAACCATGGTTACTATTTCTAGCAGATCTTACCTTAATGGTTGTACATATGCCAATCTCTCAAAAAGTGATGTTCTTCCAGACCAAGTTGCATAATAAGGATTCAAAATTGTCAAAAATTAGCCACCTCTGCATGTAGGCCTGGCAACCTGCAATAAACCCCATACACCACATCAATATTATCTTTGATGGTGTCAATTCTATGCTGCAAAATTGAAGTCAATGCCTCCAAAACAACATTGTTATGCTTTGTAACGCCTAGCTATGTTTCATCAAGTATCTCCCTTGTATCCTCTATTTGGATTTCAACATCCATCACTTCTTTTGGCTCAACAGGGGCAGGTTCTGTTATTTCTAGCAATTGTCTAGTAAGCTCATTTATGATCTTCTCCTATTCTTTGATCTTTATTAATGCTATCTCCCTATCCTTAACAATATCACTAGTATCACTAGCTAGTTTCTGTAATTTCTCTGATAATTTGGCTATTTACACCTCATTGAGCTGAGCAAAGTGAGTCATTACTTGGGATATTTCCAAATCCCCTGTATTTTCCAGTGTCCATATGATCTTATTCCCCTCCATCTTCTCTTGAATATTTAAAACAGATGACTTTTGATCTTTAGGAGCTCAGCTCCACATTGCAGGTGCCTGAGATTTAGGGTTATACCCAAACCCTCTAATCATATCTCCAACGTGAGTCTCTGATGATAATTTTACATCAGGTTGTCTTCTTATCTGGTCTATTATAAATGTTGAGGACAAATCCCAGCCTTCCAGAAATAATATCCCACTGGCCTTGACCAGTTACCTTTCCTACTCTGGTGTGATTTCCTCAGATTCAGGATCATAATCCTGCAATGTTTGTAAGGCTTCTTGAGTGACTGGATCAACACCTAACAATTGCAACTGTTTTCCAATTTGTTGTTGCTTATTCCATATGAGGAAATCCTTGAATTCCCTTGTCTTAATGAAGTTGTCATCCTTGAGGAATTCCTCTTGATGCATCAACCTCTCATCTGTACATGACCTAAGAGGTAATTCTTCTTGTTCCTCTGCATCTTTTTGTAGATTCTTCCCTGCATTATATGTTTTCTTAATAAATACACATACGGCTTGTTTCCAGTTATCAAATCTCCAACTATGTCTATCTTTCTTTTCCTAGAAGGTTCCCCTCTTTCTGTTTTTGTCTCTTTGGTGGGGGCTCATTTGTCACTTCCTTCTCTGAGACCTCGGTTAGGTTAATGATATCTTCCCCCTCAACTGCATGCTCCAATGCAACTATTTGATAATCTAGATAGGCAGTAGGTGAAGGATAGCTTTGATCACTGTCATCATCATATTCAGACCCTAAATGCTCTTTGTGGCCTTTCTCTCGGACCACTAGTGCTTCTTCCACCTGATTGCAGAGGAGAGTATGAGAGTCAATGATAGCATCTAGCCTTTTCAGATAAGGCATGTCACGGTAGAAACCTCCAAACTTCATTACTTTCTCTTCACCTGTCTCTCCAGGTCCATAAGTTCATTGAACTTAATTGCTCTCTTGTCCACCTCCTCATCCTCAAAAATGTTTCTTATTAAATCTTCCACCATACACTCTTCATGTTCTTTTGTGTAGGGGATGGTTGGTGTCAGCAGTTTCTTTGCACTCAGGATAAAACCCTCTGCATCAACATGTCTGTGCAGGCCCACATTCATTCTATAATGGTTCATCTAGGCATTTACTAGGTCCAAAGCTCCTTTTCCAATTGTGAAGTTGTAAATCCTGAATTGCCTAGGGTTAAATGCCCACTTCTTGTGTGATGCTAGGTGCTCCTTTTCTGTCAATATGAGCTGCCTGATGAACTCCATTGCAGCTATCCTTGGTGGCACATGGTATGGCAAGATGTGTGGATGGTGGGAGCAACCATAAACCCTCATTATTGTGAAATTCTTCTCATAGTAGAAATCCCCCCAATTATGGTCTCCTGGGCATTTGTCAAGATATTGGCAACGCCTCAATAATTGTATTACCTTAATAGTTAATCTAGGTTTATTCCACACTCTGAGCCAAAACTGAACAGGGTTAGGCTGGTTACCGTGAAATCTTTGTGGCTGCAAAAATTGACAATTCATAACTAGGAAATTGTAGTACAGGATCAGATGCATGAGGATTGAATAATGCATGAATCTTGGATGATCCCTCTTACCCTGTATGTCTACAAACCCTTGATGCATCTGGTCTATGATATACTAGATGTAGTCATAATTTGAAGTCGTATGGAGGCTCTGCATATCCAACACCATCATCAAGATATCTGAGGTGATCCTCTCTGCACAACATCCTTTCCAAGCACTCTACATAGTGCATATGATATGTACTTGATGTAGAAATTAAGATCTTTGTGGAAGTGTGGGGTTGCTCCTAGCATCGGGGCTATATAGGTTTTCATTTTCTTAGGGACATGGTGATCCCTGATCAACATAGCAGCAATGCCAAATTTTCTAGTGTATCTATTCTCTAGGCTCTTTAGGTTTATTTCAGTAGCAATGGGGTAGTATACATTGAAGGCTTTCATGAAGGTATTCCGGTCCAAAGTGAGTAAGGGCTTTCCATCATCCCTCTTAATAGTTTTGGTCTGGGGATCATATCTACTGTGCAATTCTAAAATGAAATCAACATCAACAAAGACGTCAGGAACTATCAACCTGGCTTATCCACAGGTCCAAGGGTTTGAGATAGGCATGGGCTCATCACTATTATTAAAGAAGTAATTAAATAGTGAATATCCTGATGAACTTGGTGTTTTTGCATCTCTGATATAAACCATATCATGAATTAAGACCTTAGCACTAACCTTTTGATTTTGACTCGAGCCTGGAAGCAAAGTGAGAAACTCATTTGAATAGTTCCTCTTTCCCTTTGACTCATCATCGACATCTTCACTTCTCCCACAGGTGGATGCCATACTATGTGCTTGACTCATCTTCTCTTTCTGCTCTGTTCCCAACCCTTATCACCGATATTGAAACAAAACTACTAAAACCCTCACCACTAACTGTGAATTCCTCTGAAATCTAAAATTCTGATTACTGAATATACTGCAAATTACAATCTTTGTCGAACTCTGAATCGAGAAAACACCTTTCTGAATCGCTTACTACTAGAAATTTCAACCTTTTTCAAAAGACACTAAAATTTCTATGAACTCTTCGCTCTGAGAAATTGGAAGCTTGGGAAAAATGAAATGATAATAGACAAGCTTACTTATAATTGAGAATTCAATGTAGATGTCTCTTCGAGCTGGTAAACTTACAATTAAGTCATATCTGCCATTAGTTCCACACACTGTGACGTCAATTTCTGGTTTGAGCCGTAGCATTCAAACTGTCAGGCAATCAATTTCTGATGAGTGTTTTTGTATATAAAATCTTATAAAAATCAAAATGAGATCAAGATCAAATCCGATTGGCTACATTTAACTTTTATTACGGCTACTTTCCCATCTGTCAAAATCTATGTACTTTGATTGGTCAGCAATTATCCATGATGGCGCCGCTGAAAACTCTTTCTTTAACTATGGTTAACTTGTAGTGACTAAGTGATCTCCTTGTCGCTTGATGTCCTTGCCAACTACAATTTCTTCAAGAGACTTCCAGACTACCACTAGATTAAATCTCCTAATCAATGGTTGGCGCGATGTCGCTTGATCTTTTAACTTAACACTTCATCTTACGGAGACATCACGACAAAGTGTTTTCTTAACTGTTCTTTACCTTAGGTCACATCTGGAGACTCGGCGACTGTGGAATCTCTATGTCGCCAGATAATTTCCTTAACTCATGTTTCATCAGGAGACTACGCGACTACCACTTTAATCTTTTAATCACATGATTTACTTCATCTTTATAATCTGCATCCGGAGATAACGCAACTACCGTTGATCTCTCTTTCCTTTGCATCCGACGCTTGTCGCTAAGTATCGTAATCCTCATTACAAACCCTTATCTTTTATGAGACTTAGCAAAAAATGGATGTGTGTCATACCTTTTCCTTTTGTCTTTTAATCGCGTGATACCTTTTAACTTTTCAATCTTATCAAGCGACCACGCGACTACCGTCAAATCTTACCTTCATCGAATGGTTGTCGTTGAATCTCATAATCTTTAACTTAGCTCATCTTTCATCCCGAGACTTGGGGACAACACTATTTTTAATCTGACATCTAACCCTTGATTTATCCAGAGACTTAGAGACCATTGAATCTCCATGTCGCATGATAATTTCTAAACCACAGTTACAATCATGAGACTTCCCGACTGTCGTTAGATTAAACCTCTGATCAACGATTGTCGCTAATTCTCCACTTCTTTCACTTAACTCACTTTTGATCACAAGACCTGGCGACAACACTGAATCTTTAACTCATGAACTTAACTCGTGACTATAGGTTACATTAGGAGATAATGTGACTGAACACGTCTCGAAGTCGCCAAATAAAATAACTAACTCTGCTTTTATCAGGAGACAACGCGAATACCGTCAGATCATATCTGAGATGAACAGCCTGCACTAGGTGTCATACCCATTTCAGCTTATTCTATTTTATTAAGAGACTACGCGACCAAAGCTTTTCGCCAAGTCTCCATATCATAAGGAATATTCATTTTTTCTTATGAGACTTGGCGACTAAGAAATAAGCACATGCAAATAAGCGTAAACTTAAGTCATGAAAAGGTAACGTAGAAATAGAACCAGCTTGGGAATTTTAGGGATTTTCAACAATTACGAATAAAGATTACTGAAGGGCTTAGGGTTTTGACATTTTCAACTAGGTTTTGAGCAAAAACAACACTTTCAGAGGCAAACAAGTAATTTGGCATATGATATTTTTGACTCTCCAAGCATAAGAAAGATAGGCATCTTCAAAATTCTACAGGGCAAACTTCAAAATAGGAAATACAACCAACACACCCACCTATCCTTGTTGAAGCTTTTTTACACCATGCTTATGCTCATCACCAACCCCAAGAAGGTTGTTCAATTCCACACCAACAAAGCTTTTGATTAAGGGACAAGAAGGTTTTGAAGAGGACTCGAACCCTGTTATCACAAAGGTTTGCACCTTGTGCTAAGCTATTAACTAAGCAACCTTCCGATACATGGGAACACTTCTATGTTGTGGGTGGCCAAAAATAGAATATAACCTCCGGAGAACGCCGACTTCCTGGGTATTTCACTTAAAACTACCTAATCTAAGACTTTTTGCAGAGGAAAGAGTAAGAAGGATACATGAAATGAAACCTACTATCTAAGGTGATGCACCAAATGATAATTTGAGGTTTACACAAATAACTAACACACAATAACACAACCCAACAAATCATAATCTTTGCATCATTAATTTATAAAAATGTTAATTAATCAGAGTCCGTGAAAGGAGAAAGACTCTTTCTCACAATTTAAAATTGATTGCTATAGCTAGCACAACTCACAACCTGTAAAAATGTATGTATTCCTACATAAAGGTACCACCATGAAATACAGTTCCAAGGACAAAGAACATCACAAGGAACTACATCTACACTAAGCACACAATACCAGAAGATTGGTAAGGCATAAATTGTTTATTACTGCTAAAAAGGTGTTACAATATTGTGTTACTCTGAAAATGAGTTACAAAACCCTCCACTTCAACCAAAGAACTCAGAAAATTACAATGTGCCTGAATTGAATAGGAACAACTCCCCTCAAACTGAAGCCTCTACCCATAATTATCCTCCTCAAAAGGTAGTTGTATCATAAATAGGGCCCATAACTTCATGGTCAGATGCAATAAACAAGCCCCTTTTTGAGCCCCTCAAACAACTCCAAAAAGGCTAGAAAATGATGAAATAGTCAAACCTAACCAGCTCCATCATAATGGCCCCTCATAAATGCACATAACTCCCCCAATTTGATTGATAAAGAGCCCCCTTTTTGTCCTCATGTTGTCAGCAATTTTGCATTCCCCAAAATTAAGGCAACCCTACACAATTCTGAATAGGTCGTAGAAGTTCTCTAAGAGTGTTCATGATTTGTAAGGAGTTTTATTTAACAAGATCAGTTATCCCTTGGTTCTTGTTCAATTTCACCATTTGCAAGCATCCAGTCTTTTTATCTTTCTTTTTGCTTTGCCTTGCTTTGCGTCTTGTTTTGTTTGTGTTTTGGTCGTAGTCTTGTAGCCTTTGTCTTCCATTTTGTTTTCGGCTACTTCGCACGTCTTTCTAATATTTTCAAAAGAATCGATTTTTTTGTCACATGCATAAAATGAAAGCTTATTTAATATGTGAAATAGATTCTAACCTCTATTCTAAAAATTCGCATCATTCTGCGAAGTTTTGCTTAAACAATTTAATGATAGCACGTTTTTACATCATATTTGCATATTGAATCATTAAAGTTTTAAAGTCGCATATAAAATTATAAAGTGTTTTCTCTATTTTATCAAACGACGATGAAAAGATGAGCTTTATAAATAAATTTAAAATTTGTTTATAAATTTTGAATTTCCCTTTTAATGTCAATTTACTTTGCACATATTTTAAAAAATAACATTTTTATTCAAAAATCTTAAAAAATATTGAATTTAAAACATATAAACATATGTTTTTAATAACATATGATAGTATGATTTTAGAATTTAGTGAGATTTTATATATATATATATATATATATATATATATATATATAATGGCTTTATGAAATAAGTGTTAATTTTTAAAAGTCTAAAGTATAACTATATTGCTTTAAAGTAATATATTTTTTTAAATACTTTTAAAAAAAAAAAGATATGGCATTAAATTCATAGTGTTCGACATATATCTCTTTATTCAAAGACATTGCATACCATCATTTCTATTAAAAACGAGACTCACTCTATACCTTAAGACGTCCATTTTAAATCTTATAACATAACATTTTATATAAAACGTTTATGAGTTTTAAAGGAAATCGTGGATGGGAGTATCGTTTAAATCATGACTTGGCGTGTGCATATTGTTTTAAATGTGTTATGTTTTATAAAGCCCGTCTAAAACAATGGCTCATTCTTTTAAAACATGGCGCCCATTTTGGTGCAAGCATAATATTTTCATTGCATTTTGCATATGTTAAAGACTTATTAAAAACCCGTGATTGTTTTAATTGACTGGGAGTGGGATTTTAATTGAAAAGCATATCTTATTCTAATGCAAATATATGTCATTTTCTTTCCTAAAGCCCGCGACTTATTCTTCTAAGTCACTGAGGCGTCGATTTTAATGAAAAGTGCATATCGTTGTGTGTATCGCATATTCCTTTCTCTATTTTAAACCCGCAACGTATTCTTTTAAAAAACAAAGTGTCGTATTTTAATAACATCGCATATGTTATAAACAAAATAGAAGCACTATTTCATTAAAACATGGCGTCGATTTATATTAAAAAGGCATATCATTTTATACCGCAATGCATGTCTTCTTTATCGAAACCGTAACTAATGGTTATCGGGCATTGATATTTACAAATGAAACATATGTGTTTTCTTTGTAAAAGACCCGTTAATAGATGGCGGAGTTTTTTATGAAGAATACATAAACGTTTTCATTAAAACGTTAAAAATCCTCCATGATATGCTACGTAAATCTCCAGGAAGGATGTGTTGAGTCTTTGAAGCAAATTTGCACCCATAACTTGCTGTGTTATTTTATGGAGGAAATGGCCCGTGGTCTCCTTTAATCTCCAGACTTTGTCTCCTCAAAGAATACAGTCATTAATCTATGCATATTTTCCTCCCATTTTTGTGTGGTTTTGGTAAGTTTTTTTGACTTTTTATTAAAAACGTTTTCACCTTATCTTTCAATTTAAAAAATGCTTATTGAATTGGTAAAAGACAAGGAAGAAGTTGCTATGTTTTAGGGCACATTTTTGAATCTTTCTTCCCTTTTTGTTGCTATTTATATGCAAAAGTTTGACGCATGACTGGCATTTGTCCTTCCCCAAACCATGACTCATAATGTTGGCATTAATTTTCGCAAGAATTTGTCAATTTTGTGGGTTATATAACTCTAAAATTCTTCCTCAAATAGAAAATTTGAAAATAATTTCTTATTTCCAGAATTTGTTTGTTTTATTGGAGGAGAGGATTTAAGTTTTTCTCTTTGCATCCAAGGAAGCTAAAATGTTTATTTTCTCTTTTCTTGTTTGCAATTTTATGTTTTGTTTTGGTTTTGTATATGTTTATGCCTTCTCTCTCATCTTCTTTAAGTTGCATATGAGAATGCAATTTATTCTCATGTGCAATCGGTATTAAAAACCTCGTTCTTATGGTGACTTTCCCCAAAAGTGCATCAAATGCAAAGTGTTGTCCACATATGGAATCAACCCATAAAAATCTACTTTTTCATATCCCCATTGGAAAAATAAGACGCAAAGTTTCCCCATATGCACACATGTTTAAAAATCCCACAAATGTGAAACCCCCAATCTGCAATTTTGCCTAAAAGGTCCATCATGTTTCAAGATGAGAATATTGTATTCCTTCTTGTCCCACTTTTCAAGACGTGCATTTGAGACTGAAAACCCCACTCATACCTATTTTTCCATTTCCATAAGGGGCTGCCCTCTTCATTTGTTTTTGCATGTAGAAATGGATTTCTCTTCTCTTGGTGACGAGGTTCTCATATTTTGGGATTTCTATGTTAGAGTTACAGCTATTGCGATCCTTGTCCTGTTAGAAAATGGATATGTGTCACCAAGGAATAAGGGAAAGAAGAAAATAAAATATCAATATGATAAGTACCAAAACTCCATTGTACCTTCTCAACTTACATCATATGTGAAGGAGATATGCGATACAAAGATTGGACACTTAGACATGGACGAGTTTCTGAAAAGTATGGAGACATCCACTAGATATGTGACATGATCAACATTCAGGAGACCTTCATTCATCACGTGTCTACTTTCCCAACAGCTGCATTGGAACCTGAGTTCATGATGGCATGTGCAAAAAACTTTGATCCCACTTCCAGAACGATCAAGGATCAGGATGGGAAGGTGGTGATCAATCTTGATCCAGATACCATAGATCAAGTTTTCAATGTGTTAGTTGCTCCAGTTATCATGAATCTAACGATTGAGAAATCTCTTGAAAGATGGGAAACTGGCAAGACATCATACTTGAAATATATGAATGATAACTGGTTGATCACCAAAAGACCGAATCTGGCCCGGTGGCCTAAAGGGATGCAGTGTGCACAGATCCGAATTCAAAGAAGAGGTCCACAATCTCATCACCTTTTTAAGTCGTGTTGGGGGTTTGAAAGAATCCAATCTTTTCAAACCTTGGATGTACAAGTATTTTTCTTTGATCCTCAAGTCAAGGCAATGGTTCTTTTGGGAAAAATTGATCAGTGATACCATCTTTGGGCAACTAGCTCAAGTACCTAATACATGTACTTTTTATATGAACTCTTACCTAATTTACATCGTTGCTGCCCTAGGGTCTTTCTCACGACTATCTACCAAGCGAGACAGGATGCAAGTACCTGTATGGGAGTACTATGACCAGTTGTCATCAAGGACCAGTTGTCATTTTAGAAGAGTGCAAGATGCATTCTTTGGATATTACTGGTGCTTGTTTGACAAGGAGGTTCAAAACAAAAGGGTTTCAGACAACGCATGGAGCAAAGTGGGTGAATATGGCTGTATTTTTCTTCAGTTTTTTAACTTCACCTACCTCAGGGTGGGGTATTTCCAGGAAGAACCATATACCTTACCTAGGTATCTTACAGATAAACTCATTCTTATGGAGTTAGCTCAACAACTTATGGTCGCGCGAGCATATCAGTCCTCTCTACACATACCAGGTGTGGGTATTTCCTAGCGCAATCCTTTAAGGATTGAGAGTTATTCACTCGACACGGTTCCTAAAGCTAAGTGCACGAAATTTGAGCTTCAGGAGGTCAACTTGAAAAAGTTCATGGAACAAAGTTGATTTGATTGGAGAGGAATGAATGACAAGATTTGAAGATAGTTCACTCATGTTCATCGTCTTCAGGATATGTGGATTGATCTGCGTACGAAGGAGGACATTGCCAAGATGGACTACTGTCGCCTTACAATCAAACATATAATAGACTTTCGTCTTTCTCAGATCCCTGAAGGGGTCGAGGATGATAATGGCATCTTGGATCCAGAGTATAAGAGGTATCGTCTTAGAAACTTGTCGATTGGATCTCCATGTTGGTCAGTAAGGGAAAATGTGTCTATATGGGACAGAGTCCAAAGCATCCTGGCCATTACAAATGTTTGGTTGAAGAAGAGAGGTTTAAAAAGCACCAAAGTTCAACCCGATCGAGACCTTGATCTTCCTGGTCCTGTGGGTGCAAAGTCAGAAACCAAGGGTAAGAGCAAGGGAGAATCTTCTTGATCAAATGTTCGATCTGTCCACAAGTTGGCTATCAAAGGTGGTAAGCTTATGGTTAAATCTCCTACTTCAGATGCAATGCTCAAGATGAAGAGTTCTGAAACGATTAATCTCTCAGATAGTGAAGGGGAGCTGCAAGTGTCGGTTACTCCTAAAGTGTTACAAGAAGTTGTTGAGATATAGGGTGTGCATGAGGTCTGCTCCAAAGATGGATACACCTCCCATGTCTCCTCTCAATACGGATATTGATTCATTCACGATACATCTACATCTTGCACATTCGATAGTTATTGTCCCTGCTACACCCATCTCCTCTGTCTCCCCAGCACAAAGAGAAGATTTATCACGTGTTCGATGAGCTCACTAGGGATTTGCCTAGGCTTGACACACTCATGGCTAACAATAATCTAACATCACAGATTGATTTGTTCATGCAGGAGAACGTTCAAGGAGTTTCAGTCTTGTCAACAACACAAATAGAGGCATATGTCATAGATGTATCCTCTTCATCTCAAAAGGAACCGGTGACTATCATGGTTACAGTCGATAATGTTGCATCATCCTTCGTTCTACCTCCTAGGTTGGGTTTTATCAAACAAAAGAGAAAGAAACTTGAAGTACCTTTGGAGTAATTTGATCTTGCCCCTAAGAGAAAACCTTGAGCATTGAGAAACAAGAAGACTAAAGTGGTCTCAAAGATCATGGTTGATGACCAATACATCAAGTATGTCAAAGTTATTGAACCCATTCCAAATAAGCTCGCAGATGAACTTGAGGGCACAGATTACAAGATCACCAGGTTAGAACTTGGTAAGCAATCATTTGTAGATTATCAATGTTGGAGATTTGATTCTAAACAGTTGATTGATTGTATGTTTGTCATTGATGACAACATATAATACACAGTAGTACTTATGTGTGTACTTATCAATATGATGACATGAAGACCAACGTGGATAGATACATGTTGTTGACATGTTTACTATGCTATGTTCATACACGCAGACCCAGATATGAAGTTTCGGTAAAGATATGTAATTTTGTTATTGACGGTTACAATTCTGGAAGAATAACGGTTTAAGGCCGACGTATGTAACGTGTTGATCGAGTTGCGCCTATCTTCAGGATATGCGTGTGTATATTCGTGATGAGTTATGAGTTGTTGATATTAATCTAAACGTGCCAAACATATTTCAAGAAGATTACAAAGTTATGATTAATTTGGTGAAGCCAACTTAGTGAAGCGACGCATCTATTCAGTTGTACTTGCGCAGTTGTAATTATGCTTGCGCACATAGTAGAGCCGACAAGGATGTTAAGAAGAGTCGTCCTACAGGTCCCATCATCTCATACTTGGTGTATGTACTTGTAGAAGGTCATTTGTGATAAGAAGAGTTGCGAAACCCAAAGATTGACAAGCAGAGCAGAGTGTTGATACAACAGAGCTATATTTATCATATGTTGATAATATAGATGTTTATGTTGAAGCATTCAGAATACAGATTAGATTGTTATATTGCTTTACAAGAGGTTAAAGCATCAGCACATAAAAGGAACTGATCAGACAAGCAGTGTCACAAATAGCAGTTTATCTTGTTGATACAGTGTGTATCAAATAACCAGAAGGTTGTAGCCTAACAGAATCCAACCCTTAACCAGGTCACTATACTACTGCATTGTAATGTACAACTCCTAACAAGGTTGGAAGATCTTTTAACAGGGATCACTATAAACAGTATAGTTCTTTGTGGATACTAATTCCCACCCGGGTTTTTACCATATGGTTTCCCTGTAACCAAATTCATCTGTTGTGTAAAGTGTTATCTGTATGTGCATTTACTTTGTATCAATCTGGATTAATAAGTATAAGATAAAGATTTAAAGTTGCAGATAACTAATTCACCCCCCCCCCCCTCTCAGTTATCTCTGA
>MU223575.1:863069-923171 GCA_018584345.1 Thuja plicata | reverse complement strand
TTGACAATATAGTAAAGATCAGTAATGTCAAGGCAGTTAGAGACCTACCAAGAATTGCAAGACCAGTTGACACAATATGCAGGGAATGTGTTATGGGTAAACATGTAAGGAGTTCATTCAGAAGAAAACAGACTTCAGCTGAAAACAAATTGGACTTAGTGCATACAGATTTATGCGGTCCTACTCAAACAAGATCATACTATGGTGAAAGGTACTTTATTTTGTTTGTTGATGATTTTTCTAGGATGATGTGGGTTGCATTCTTAAAAGAAAAGTCAGAAGCCTTTGAGAAGTTCAAAATATACAAAGCTAAGGTAGAGAATGAATCTGGACTAAAACTGAAATGTTTAAGATCAGATAGAGGAGGAGAATTCACCTCTGACCAATTTTATGACTACTGTGAAGAACATGGAATAAAAAGGCAGTTGAGTGCCCCTAAAACACCTCAGCAAAATGGAATTGCAGAAAGGAGGAACAGGATTATACTGGATACAGCACGCACCATGATGATTGAAGGAAAAGTGGTGAACACAACAATGTATACCATCAATAGAACTCAATTGAGACCAGGCATGGACAAGACACCCTATGAACTTTGGTTTGGTAATGTACCTACAGTAAAATACTCCAGAATATTTGGCAACAAGTGCTACATCAAGAGAGATGACAATATTGGCAAGTTTGATGCTACAAGTGATGAAGGGATTTTTCTTGGTTACTCTACAAAAAGCAAAGCTTACAGATGTTTCAACTTGAGATCAAAAAAGATAATTGAAAGCACACATGTTAAGATTGATGAGAAGTTTATGCTCCAAGAAATGTATTATGATTATGCACCTTTGATTGAAGAAGAACCCAAACCTAACAGTAAAGATACTATGGTTGAAGAAATGTATCAAATAACTAGAAGGTTGTAACCTTCACCACTTGGACAGTGAGTCCTTGGTTAGTGAGTCCTCCACCACTAACAGGGTTATTGTAAAAGACTCCTAACAGGGTCCGACCCTTAAGCAGGTCACTATACTACTGCATTGTAATGTACAACTGCTAATAGGGTTGGAAGATCTTTTAACAGGGATCACTATAAACAGCATAGTTCTTTGTGGGTACTAATTCCCACCGGGGTTTTTACCATTTGGTTTCCCCGTAACCAAACTGATGTGTTGTGTAAAGTGTTATCTGTATGTGCATTTACTTTGTATCAATCTGGATTAATAACTATAAGATAAAGATTTAAAGTTGCAAATAATTGATTCACCACCCCTCTCAGTTATCTTTGAAGTATACTAACAATCAATTGCTTGTTCATGATGCGCTTGATCAAATTACAAAGAGATCTGATAAGCTCTGGCAAAAGAAGTACATACTAAAGGAAGAAAACATTCATCTGCGTGAAGCACTTGAGAAGAGCCTTTCTTCTTAGCAAGAGAGTGTACTTTCAAAGGACACTCAGCGGCAGATTGTTTGTTTGGAGAAGAAGACCAAGGTATGAATGGGGAAGTCAAGTTGAAGTTGAAGTTCAAGGTTTGATGGTTATCAAAGATGTGTATCGCATATTCTGAAACATCAAGAAAACCATTGATCGTTTGCAAGAGGTGGTTGAATCTTTCGATCAGTAACTAAAGACTCTAAGTGAAGAATTAGATGTGTGCAAGAAAATGGTCGGAGTTGATCTCGACATCTTATGTACTTACGATATAGTCTCTTCAAAGGAGATGTATTTCGAGTTTTTGGATCAATTGGTGAACAAAGAGCAAGTAATAAAGAACTTGATAAAAGATGTTCATGTAGCCATGCAGGTATGTGTTGAGCATAAGGAACCATTATTAGGGCCTTTGATGGTTTGGTATACAAGCTAGTGGCAGAAGATGGAGAATTGATTGTAGAGGAGCAGCCGGTATCAGGGTTTGCACAAATTATCCATCAGGAGATGGAGATTAACACCTTCAGTTGTAGTATTACAGATAAAATGGCAGGTTTCAATGTTGCCTTGAATCAACTGCATAAACATTTAGGTGGATACAATGGTGTGATCCCCAAGCCAGCGAGTGTTGCACGTAAGACTATAAACACAACCCAACACAAGGGTGCACCAGATCCGGCTATTGTTCATAAGTTTCTTGGTCAGTTTAAGAATTACATTAATTTCCACTGAAAGTGTTGACAGGACACTTAGCTTTTAGAAGTGTAGAATCTTTGACAGATTGCACGAGAATATGTAAAGCATTCTCATGTAATCATGTTGGAGGTACATTAGGTCCTGCAGCATTGATTAAGTCAAAGTTAGTTAGTTTAGATAGGAATTGAATAAGTCAAAAGTGGTTTAGGTTTTCCCCTTTATTCTCCACTTTTCCCTCTTATTTTTTCCTATATAAGGAGGGGGTTCATTATAAATATGGATCTTTTGTTGTGTGCAAAGAAACTATAGGCAATTCTCTTGTATTCTGAAAACTTTGAGTTTCATTGTGCAAAGTTGAGCATTTGAATAAAGGAACAAGAAGTGGCAAACTTTGTGTTGTTGGTTTTGAAAATTAACGAGTGTGTTTGTATGTCGCATTGGTTAATCCTTTCTCAAATTACTAGTTAACTTGCGTAGATCATTTATGCATTTTAATTCAAATTGTCTGAAGACTTTGAGCTTCAGGGGATAAGGTTTACTATAGAAGGTAGTGGCTGCAATATTCCAAGGGCTAAAGACTTTCGGTTTTAGTATTGGGAACTAGATAGATAGAGTACTTATTTGAAGTGAGGACAAGAGACTTTGAGTTGTTGTATCATTTCATCTTTAGATAAATTCACTGTTGTCTCAGTTGATTGTTCTTAAGTCAATCTTTGAGCCACTGGTATTACTGTTGCAAGGAGAACTGTATGTGTTACAGTTCAATTCCATTTGAAGCCACTTGCGATAAGAAGGGAGCCTCCCCTATTGCTGAGAGGAGAGAGTAATCTCACACAATGGTGACTAAAAGATACATTTTGCAAAGTTTCATTTTAAGTGACTTTGCAAAATATTTAGCCAACACCTCCAAAATCTAGCAAATTTTTCAACTGCCCTATATATTTAGCCTTTCCTCAATTCGAGTTTTGACTCACATTCCTACAACTTTTCATCTTAACTTAATATTTATTACGTGGTTTATAATGCACCACCTAATAAATATTAATTACAATTACCTAAATGCAAACATAGAAAAGGAAAAAAATTTACATTTTACATTTAATTAACATTTATTAACATAAATTCATTACTTAACAAATATTAATTTCAAATAATATTTAATAAGTAACAAATTTATTAATAAATGTTATTTAAATTATTTTATTTCTAATTTTTTTAAGGCATTGAAAGCCTTTTATACCCCATGGGTATTATTTGAGAAGAGGAAATCAAATAAAAATATAAGGCAAAAATGTCTTCCATCGTGGCCTTTAGGGTAATAACCCTAACTCTAAAACCCAGCCCCCAATTCATTTTTCTCTTCTCATTCCTTGCTATCTAAAGGTTTCATTGGAGGATTTGAGAGTTTCAGATCTTGGCTCATGAACATGTATATTGAAGAACCTTCTTTCACTTCTTGGAAGCCACGACCTTTGCTATTGTTTTTTAACTCTAAATTCTTGCTCAAATTTGTGCTCTTCTTAATAGAATCTGCTCTTTACTTTGAGGCACACGTCGTATATGCCATGTTTATTGTTCATGAATAAAGAGTTGCTTCTCTTTGAATGGAATGTTTGTTGTTTCCATCTTGATCATGTTGTTATGGCGTACAAACATTTGTTTGTGTTAATGTTTGTAGCTTCAGTTGTATGATCATTTAGAATACATATAATACTTAGATATTGATTAATAATAATATATTGTATTCGCATATATATGTTATATTGTGTATATTATTATTAATATATATAATGCAATCTTTTATTATACTAATATATGATTGATTAATGAAACATTATAAAATTATAATGAATAAATATGTCCCGCGAAGGGACATCTCTCTCCTAGCCTCTTTCTCAATATAAATGAAAGAGAGATTGTTGCAATTGAAAGACACATACCATATACAATATAAAGTGTTATTACATTTGTAGCGATCTTAAAATATCAACATGGTATCAAAGCCAGACTGCAAACGTAAAAGATCAATACGATCAAAATAAAAAATAAAACATCGAGATTTTTCGTCAAGACTATCTAATGGGATGAAAACCTAATGGGGACGATCTTAATATGTTTTTTGATGTCTAATCGTATCTGATGAATAGCAATCCAATATTGAATTCAGTGGCAGCTATGAGAGCGGTGCATTTGCAAGGCGAAAGGGTTTTATCGCTGACTCCAAGTATGGCATACTGGCAGAAGAAGCTGCCCGTGACGCTCATTCCACAAACTCTGAAGGAACTCATCTCAGCTGAGGATGAGAAAGTGGTGGTGAACACAGGGATGCCTCGAAAGAAAGTTGGGACAAATAAAAAGGGAAAGGTGTAGGGGTTTCTTTGAGGCGTTGTGTTGCGAGAAATGTTTATTCTGCAGCTACGGAAATCCTGGAAGACCCATCCATGTGCATTTTTTTTTGGAGAATAATTTGGTGAGCGGAAGCAAAGTGTCTCTCACCTTCGTGTAGGCGAGCATTTCCAATGCTCAGCATAAGCATTTTATTCCACGCATCATGGCATATGAAATCTCTTTCTCCTCCGACAAACTATTTGTAGCATTGAAGGAGCTCAAAATAGCGCCAGATTCTGTCACGGATGTGGTCATGAAGGAGACTTTACAAGCATGTGAAGGACCTGCTATGGAGGGCTAAACCAAATTATGCGCAACATTGTTGGAGTCCATGATCGACTTCACCACATCAAAGCTATGGACAAATCACTTGAGCGTGGTAGCAACAAATGTTTCAAAGAAGTCCAAGTCCTTCGAGTATCGAGTTTTTTTAAAAACTACCCTCATAGTTGTCATACCACTATGTTTTGCGCAAGAAACAACTCCGAGTATATGAATGACTATCTAACTAACGCTATAGCTATTTGTAAACTAGTTGTAAATTTATAAACTAGCTTTATCACCATCGATGGTGGGTTTTTCATTAGTAGTCTATGGTGGAGAGACTAAGGATGATGGCTAGTGGGGCCTACCTCTCTACTTCTCTATTCTGTGGATGCACACAAAGTGATAAGTAAGAGACCAAGCTGTTGATATTCAGAGGACAACCTGAATTATTTAATGCTCCTGAAAACGATGGTTTCCATAGTGAGTTCAAGAACAAATCCAAACAGCATGCCCATGGCCAATTGTCAATGTCGTCTGTACAAACGATTGACTGCATTTGGCAACAGTGGTAGAACTGAGAATGGATAGTCCCGTCGGTTGTATTTCCTGTTTTGGTGTTTACCCTGAAAATTTTTGAAGTGTTTGTCATTATTTTGCTCAGAAGGTCAAAATTCATATTGGAAGTTGTTTTCATACTTCTGCAAGTATTGCTCTAGCCTTAAATCTCTTCGAAAAGGTCAAAAAACCCTAAACCCTTAGGTCAATCTCATTCGAAATGCAATAAGCCCTAAATTTCCCAAGATGGTTCAATTTTTACGTTACCTTTTTCGTGTGTTACGTAGAGTTTATGTGCATGTGCTTATTTCTCAGTCGCCAAGTCTCAAAAGAAAAACCGAATATTCTTTATGATTTGGAGACTTAGCGAAAAGCCTTGGTCGTGTAATCTCTTGATAAAATGGAATATGCCAAAATGGTTCTGAGATTTAATGTGGACTGTTGATTTTAAGTTATGATCTGACGGCAGTCGCATTGTCTCCTGATTAAAGCAGAGTTAGGTATTTTGTTTGGCGACTTTCAGATTACACAGTCGGGTTGTCTCCTGATGAAACTAATGGTTATGAGTTAAGTTCATAAGTTAAAGTTTCACTGTCGTCGCCAAGTCTCGTGATCAAAAGTTAGTTAAGTGAAAGAACCAGATATTTAGTGGCAACCATTGATTAGAGTTTTGATCTAACAGTAGTCGGGAGGTCTCCTGATTATAACTATGGTTCAGAAATTATCATGCAGCAAGGACATTCAATGGTCGCTAAATCTCTAAATAAACCAGTGGTCAGATGTCAGATTAGATAAAGACGACGTCGCCAAGTCTCCAGATGAAAGATGGGTTAAGTTAATAATCATGAGATTCAACGACAACCATTAGATGGGGATATGACCTGACGGTAGTCGTGTGGTCGCTTGATGAGATTGAAAAGTAAAAGGGTATTAAGCGATTAAGAGACAAGAAGAAAAGATGAGACACGTGTTCAGTTGTCACTAAGTCTCATGAAGAATTAGGGTTTGTAATGAATGTTACGAGACTTGGCGACAACCGTTAGATGCGGAGGAAAATAAGATCAATGGTGGTCGTGTTGTCTCCAGATTGAGATTAATAAAGATGAAAAAACACGCGATTAAGAGATTAACTATGTTTAGTCGTGTTGTCTCCTAATTAAACATGAGTTAAGGAAATCATCTAGCGACATAGAGATTTCACAGTTGCTGAGTCTCCAGGTGCAACCCAAGGTAAAGAACAATTAGCAAAACAGCTTTGTCACAATGTCTCCGTAAGATGAAGGGTTAAGTTAAAACATTAAGCGACATCGCGACAACCATTCATTTAATGGTTGATCCTACGGCAGTCGCTAAGTCTCTTAAAGAAATTGCAGTTAAGAAAATCATCATGCGACATGGAGACCACTTAGTTGCTGGGTCACTAGATGTTAACTGGAGTAAAATAAAGATTTTTCTACAACGATATCATGGACAGTTGCTGACCAATCACATTTTAAAGATTTGACACATGGAAAAAGTAGTCGTAATATGAGTTAATGCGGCAAATCAGATTTGATTTTGATCTCATTTCGAATTTTATAAGGTTTTATATTTAAAAAAACTCATCAAAAAATTGATTGTCTCACAATTTGAATGCCACGGCTAGAAACAGAAATTGATGCCAAAGTATGTGAAACTAATGACAGACATGACTGAATTGTAAGTTTGCCAAGATTGAAAAGACATCTGCATTGAATTCTCAGTTTATAAGTATACTTGTCCATTGTCATTATATTTTACCAGTTTCCAATTTCTTAAAGCGAAGAGCTTATAGATTTTTGCATTTTCTGAGAAGAGTTGATTTTCCAGCAGTCAGTGAACTAAAGAGGTGATTTGGTAATTCAGAATTTGACAGAGAGTGCAATATGTTTTATATTCAGAGTTTAGAATTCAGAATTGCAGAGGTTTTCACAGTTGATAGTTAGGGTTTGCAACTAGATTTGTTTCAATATTGGTGATAAAGGTTGAGAATAGAACAGAGAAGAAAGATGAGCCAAGCACAAAGTATGGCATCCACTAGTGGAAGGAATGATGATATCGATGAAGAATCAAAGGGAAAAAGAAATTATTCAGATGAGTTTCTCACTTTACTACCAGGATCAAGCCAAAATAGAAAGGTGAGTGTCGATACCTTGATTGATGACTTATCTTTTGTAAGGGATGCTAAAACCCCAGGTTCTTTAGGATATTCTTTGTTAAATTACTTCTCGAATAATAGTGATAGTCCCATGCCAATTTCAAATCCTTGGACCTGTGGACTTGCTAGGTTAATTGTTCCGGACATCTTTGTAGATGTGGACTTTATCTTAGAGTTGGCTAGTAGGTATGGTCCCCTAACTAAGACCATCAAGAGGGATGATAATAAACATTTGCTCAAGTTAGACCGAAACACATTGATGAAGGCCTTTAATGTTTATTACCCCATGGCCACTGAGATAACTTTGAAAATCCTGAAGAATAGGTATACTAGGGAGTCTGGCATCGCTGCCAAATTGATTAAAGACTACCATGTTCCCAAGAAAATGAAATCCTATATAGTACCCCTACCAGGAGCAGCCCCATATTGTTATAAAGACATGAATTTTTATATCAAATACATAGCATATGCATTATGCAGAGTTCTTGGAAAGGATGTTGGAGCTTAGAGAATCACCTTAGACATTTTGATGATGGTATTGGATATGCAGAGCCTCCATACCACTTCTAATTATGATTACATTAAGTATATCATAGACCAAACTCACCAAGGTTGTGTGGACATACAAGCTAAGAAGGCTCACCCAAGGTTTATAAATTACTCAGTCTTCATGCATCTGATCCTTTACTACAATTTCCCAATAATGAACTGTCGGTTTCTTCAATGACAGAGGTTCCATCAAGGTCAAGCCAACCCTGTTCAGTTTTGGCTTAGGGTATGGAATTACACCCCTAGAGAGTAGGAGTTTTGTGCCTTTCAGAATTGGATAATTTATCCAATCCTTAAATGCTTAGGTGTTGACAAAACCAGATTGCCTGTTAAGGTAATTCATCTATTGAGCCCATACCAATACCTTGATAAATGGCTAGGAGACCATAATTGGGGAGACTTTTATTATGAAAATAACTTCACAATAATGAGGGTTTATGGTTGCCCCAACCCTCCACACATTTTGCCATTTCATGTACCACCAAGGATAGCCACAATGGAGTTCTTTAGGCATCTCATTTTGGTGGATAAGGAGCGTTTAGCCCCACAGAGGAAGGGTACTAGTTTAGGATTTATAATTTTACTATTGGGAAGAGGGCTATAGACCCTGTAAACACCTGGATGAGCCATTACAGGATGAATGTTGCCCTGTACAGATTTGTTGATACAAAGGGTTTTATTCTCAGTGCTAGGAAATTATTGACACCAACTATCCCCTTCACAAAGGTACATGAAGAATGTATGGAGGAGGATTTAATAAGAAACATCTCGGAGGATGAAGAGGTGGACAGAAAAGCAATTTAAGTTCAATCAACTTATGGACCTAGAGAGGCATGTAAAGAGAAAGGGGATGAAGTTTGGGGGTTTCTACCCTAACATGCCTTATCTAAAAAGGCTGGATGCAACGATTGAAAACCATAGTCTTTTGTGTAATCAGTTAGAGGAAGCACTAGTGGTACCAGAACAAGGCCACAAAGAGAATTCAGAATCAGAATATGATGATGACAGTGATCAAGGTTGTCCTTCGCCCAATGCCTATCCAGATTATCAAGCAGTTCCATTACAACAGGTAATAAAAGGGGAAGACATCATTGACCTAACAGAGGTCCCTAAAAAGGAAATGAAAAATGAGCCCCCACCAAAGAAACAAAAGATAGAAACAGGGGAGTCTTCTAGGAAGAAGAGGATAGATTAAATTGGAGCCCTGATAACTGGAGATAGACCCTATTATCATTTATTAAGAAAACAGATTAGGGTAGGGAAGAAGCTCCAAAAGGATACAGGAGAAGAGGAAGATTTGCGTCTAAGGTCAAGTACAGATGAGAGGTTGTTACATCAAGAGTAATTCCTCAAGGATGACAACTTCCTAAAGACAAGGGAATTCAAGGATTTCCTTATATGGAATAAACAACAACAGGTTGGGAAGCAGTTGCAATTGGCAGGTGGTAATCCTATTACTGAGAAATCCTTACAAACCTTGCAGGATTATGATCTTGAATCTGAGGAGATTACATCATAACATGCAAGAGAACAGGTCAAAGCCAGTGGAATACTGTTTGTGGAGGGTTGGGACTTCTCCTCAGCATTCATAATTGACCAAATAAGAAGACAACCTGACATCAAATTGTAATCAAAAACTCAGGTTGGAGACATGATTAGAGGGTTTGGGTATAACCCTAAATCTCAGGAACTTGCAATGTGGAGCTTGGCTCCTAAAGATCAAAAGCCATCTATTCTAAACATTCAAGAGAAGATGGAGGGGAATAAAATCATATGGACATTAGATAATACAGGGGATATGGAAATAGCCCAGGTAATGACTCATTTTGCTCATCTCAATGAGGCAAAGACAACCCAACTATCAGACAAATTGCAGAAACTCACTAGTGACACTAGTGAAATTATTAAGGATAGGGAGATAGAATTAATAACAATTAATGAATAGAAGAAGCTCATATACAAGCTTACTAAACAATTACTGGATATAAAAGAGCCTACCCCAGTTGAGCCCAAAGAGGTCATGGATGTTAAGATCCAAACAGAGGATACATGGGAGATACCTGCTGAAACAGAGCTAGGAGTCAAAAAGCATAACAATGTGATTTTGGAAGCATTAGCTTCAATTTTGCAGCATATGGTAGACACAATCAAAGACAAGATTGATGTGGTGTATGTGGCTTATGGCAAGTTGCCAGACCTACAAGCAAAAGTGGCTAACTTTTTGAAAATGTTGAATCCTTATTTTGCAACTTGGTCTGGAAGAGCTTCACTTTTTGAGAGATTACCATCAATACAACAATTAAGATCATATTTGCCAGAAATAGTAACCATGGTTGGTACAGAGATAGAGCAGATTGGGGCCACTTTATCCTTTTTCAAAGGAAAGGCCAATCAAATTGATGCAAAGTTAAAGATGTTTGGAGTAAGTTATAGTAGGTTTGTACCTCCAATTAGGGTTGAGGATGACCAGATCAAACCATTAGGGTTATGGATATAAGAGTTTGATAGTGTACTCCCCAATAAAGACATTTATGTATCTGATCAGGGAGAATTAGATATGGAGAGGTTCAACCAACTTTTGGATGAGGCAATAAAGGCAAAAACAAACTACAATAAATTCATTTTAGATGTTAAAAGCATAACAGATGCTAGGTGGGAAAGGCAGAAGACTCAACTAAAGAATATTCAGAATTTTGAGTGGCCTAAGGAAGACGATGTGACAGCATGGGACATTATGACAAAGCCCAAAAAGAAGAAACCTGTCACAGTTGATTTAGATGTTATGGATGAAGAATAAAGGACACATGGCACCTGATCTATGAGCATAGGAAGGTTAGTAATCTTGAAAATATTAGTGTAAGTTAGCCTGTATTGGCGGTCACTAGATCTTGTTACAACTATCAAATACTATCCTGAATACATGGAGACAAAGGTGCCGACATTCATAAAATGACAAAGTACAAAATCAAATTTCATGCTTCAATTTTGTCCTCCCACCGCTTGGCGCTTTCTTGTCTTTTGTTTTTTCATATGTTTTTAGGGTTAGGTTTCTTAAACCATCCGAAGCTTGTTGCATCCTTATATAAAGGATTCCAAGATGGTTTGAACCTATAAATATATCTTATTGTAACATTTTGAGGGAGGTTGAGATATAATTATAAGCCAGACTACAGAATTTTGTCTAAGTTTTTTGAGCTTTTAGCCTCTATATGTATGAAGTAGGAATATAAATAAACTACAATGCAACTTCTCTTCTATATTGTTGTTGTCTCTTTACTTATTGTGTATGCTCTTTTATGTTTAATCTGTAAGGCATTTTAAACATACTAGTTACAAGGTAGCTATCTAATTACTTACAAGTTTCTTTCAAGGGAAGAACTAAGTTTTGTGAATAGTTTCAGAGAGTATAACAATATTTGAGGATTTGATACAACAGTGTTGGAGTGTCAGGGTGATTTGTAAGGCATCTTGCTCGAGTCGCATATGGTTGTAAGGCAATCTATAGTATCTTTATTTACTTTTTCTGTGGATTTGCATCTTTGACTCCATAGCCCAAGGATAGGCACTGGTCTAGAATCGGTCAAGTGGTTTATCATCATCCAAACAATTTAAAATACACAAATCTTTCACATTTACAATCAAAACATATAAATTCGAGTAATTATATCAAGATATACAATTCATTCTACTAATCCCTTTAAGAGAGGATTAAAATAGGTTTCCCCTACTAAGTTCTAAGAACTATAAAAGGAAGAAGGATGAATGTCCTTAAAACACTACTATTTGTTTTTATCATTTCAATAGTTTTCATGGTTAAGCTCTGTGTTAAAATGTTCTCAGTTTTATGCAAAGTAATTTACAAGGTAATACAGTAAACAAGCAGCAAATCAGTATCCACATCTACTAATACTGAAAGATAGCAATCTTATATAGGTAATACCTCCCTGGGAGTTGTGGAACCTAAAAAGGAGGTGATAATAGTTGCCCTAGATATTATTATAAACCCTCATCAATTAGAGTTTTCTCTTGCTTGAGTCATTATTTTAAAATATTGGGAGTCATAGATTTAATCAGGTATTCATGCATCTGTTGAAGGTTCAGCAAGAAAAAACCCTAACAAATTGGCGACTCCGCTGGGAATAGAGATTGTAAAGTCTTGTTGAAGCATTCAGAAATCTCTGGTGTTCTAAAGTTTAAAACTTTTCATTGCAGTTGATTTAGCCCATCCGAGTCGCCTAACAAATTGGCGACTCCACTGGGGAGTTTGGGTAAAATTTGAAAAAGAAGCCTATAATGTATGCTTGAGCTCCAAGAGATACATTAAGTTTATAGTTGTTATTGCATAAGTCATTCTAATAGTATTCATCATTCCCAAGTGTGGGTGGCGACTCTAAAAGTGAAATCTCTGTGATTAGTCTCAAGTAGTATATCCTTCAGTATGAATACTATGTCTAGAATGAGCAATAATCAAGAAATTGCATTAGATGGTGGAATCCCATCATCCTCAAAAATGGAGATGTCTTGGAGGAAGAAAAGAAACCAAGTTAATATAGATGAAACTCCTCCAAGAGGAAAAGAAAGTAATACGAGGAAAGAGGAAGGTAGTAATCAGTCTAATCATGATGGCAATCCTTCAGAATACGAAGAAGTTCCAGAAAGAGGATTAGAAACACTTGCCACTACCTCCACTTCAAGTGAAAGAGAAGGGACAGATGTTATAAGTTCAGAATCTGAGGAAATCCCTTCTGATGAGCATGATGAGGAAGAAAGACTCAAGATGAAACATCTCGCCTTTATTCGGCAGATTAAAAGAGAAAAAGAGTTTAGAAATAAAAAAACATGAGCATAAGGATGTTGACAGAATTAAAAGAAGATCCTCAAGACATCAAACTACAAAAAATACAGAGAGGTCTCAAAAGGACCAAGAGATACCTAATGCTCACAGAGCTTCTAGTTCACAAAATGTTAAAGACAAAGGTAAATGAAAGGTCACTGAAAGCAAACCTAAAGAACCTAAAGTTCAAAATCCCTTAACAGAACAGATGTCCAAATTGGATATTGATCTTGAGAGACTAAGGATACAAAAAGAAACCATGGAAAAGATGTTAGAAAAGGCTCAGATGGAAGCTGCAACAATAGAAATGAAAAAGAAAATAGATTTTTTTGCAGTCTTCCAAATATTCTTATGTTGTAACTGAGAACACAACATCTTCCAAAACAAAAGCTACTACTTTCAAGGAGACTGATAATTTCCAAAGGAAACATTGAATCTAGAAAGGTATAAGCAATTTAATTTCATTGGCATTCTAGGGTACCCAAATGCATTTCCAAAAGATGTAGGGGAGGTGGGAGAAAAGCTTCCAAAATTTGCAGGTAATAATATCATCTCGTGATTTGAATATTACTCATGAACATGTATTGATGAAGCTTTTTGTCCAGTCTCTAGTAGAGGATGCTAGAGAATGGTTTAGAAGTCTTTCTAATGGCTTTGTTGCTTCCATGGATGAATTAATTGAGTTTTTTAAAGATCAATATGGTAATAAGACAAATAAAGGTTTCTTGCTGAACGAGTTCAATAACATCAAAAAGAGTTAGAAAAAAGAGTTAGAATGAAGAGGTCACCGAATTCAATACCAGATTCCAAAGAGCAATGCATAAATTGTTTCAGAAATAAAGCTGGATGAAGAGGTATGTCTAGCAACCTATTTAAATTCTTTTGATTCAAAAATGGGTTATGCTCTTAGGGATAAGAATCGTAGAACCCTCACCGATGCTTACAAGAAAGCAGTAAATATTGAGATGAACAGAAGGGTCTCTAGTAAACTGAATAGAAGAGATGATGCAAGGTTTAGTAGGAGTAACCTTAAGGAACCTGAATATAAAGAATATAGGGCTCCTCAAAATATTAGGCCTTCTTATAACAACACTTATAATCCTCAGAATAGAATGCAAAATAATCCTTATGGAACTCAATTTAAGGATGGGAAGCCTATTGTCCCACCTAGAAAAGAAAAACCTGAAAACAGAACTCCAGACCCTTTGCATAAAAATGTTGTCCATTTGTGCAATGATGATTTCTAGTGTGAGGCTTGTGAAGCCCCACACAACCCTGATTTCTACATTGTTTCCTTAGATCTGAAAACAAATGAAGAACAAGGGAATGATGAAAGTGAACAATGTGATTATAATATGACAAATACCTATTCATGTCATGATGTAGACTCAGATAATGAAATTGAAAATCACGATTTGTATGGTTCACAAGGAAATGTAGAGATTCATCATCAACAAATTTTATCAGACGGTGAGATAGAAGAAAAAGATGAGCATGTAAGATGTTATGCACAAAATAATCAGGACATTCCATTGGTTAGAAAAAGCTTTCAGATGAAGAAAAAGCAAGAATTACTGCAGATTTGGTGAACAAAGCTAGAAGAAACTATCATTTAAGGAATAGAACAATTGGTGGAATTGGTAGTAAGCCTGCTGGTATCTTTATAAAAGAAAATAAAACAGATACCAAATATGTACAAAAGAAAGATGGACCTGGGGAAAATACAAATAAACCTAAGGTTAAGATTATAACTAAACCATACAGCCTATTGTTGTACAAGAAGGAAAAGCAAAGGTACAAGAAACAAGTACTTCTTCTCTTAAGATAGAAAACAAAAAAATCTAAGAAAGAAGAACCAACTTTGAACATACAAATTGAGGAAAATAACATTATAGTTGAAAAACCAAAGTCCTCAGATATGAAGTATACTCCAGTAGACATGGGCCACTGTTTGTCTCAAATGACTGTAAAAGTTCCATTTTCAAAAATGATGACAATTAAGGAACATAAAGAGAAGTTTTTGTCATTGTTGAATAGTTTGCCTGCAATGAAAGTTCAAAATCTAGATAATGTTGATAGAAGACCAAGTAACAAAGGGAAGGAAGCTGAAGTAATGGTTTCTAAGATTCCTGATATTTTCTTGAACACAACTACTTCTCCTAAGGATGTAGACCCATTTTTTCTAACTTGGTAATTAATGGAAGGATGCTTAAAAATTGCATGCTTGATTCAGGGGCATCAAACACTGGCATGCTAGGAGAAATCATGAAGTCTATGGGATTACAAGTAGACACTCCTCATGGTAGATGTCAAGCAATGGATTCTAGAGAAGTCCATGTTAATGGTACTATTGAAGCCATGCCTTATAAATTAGCAGTATGTCCTGATGTGATTTTAACTATGAATGTTCTTGTTGTTGACATACGGCCACATAATGGGATGTTGCTATCTAGAAAGTGGAGTACTTAAATGGGGGGTAGCATACAAAGTGATTTATCATATACTACTTTTAATATTAATGGAAATAATGTTAAAGTGTCAAGATAAGGTAGGACTCCTCATATGGTTGAATGGTATGAAGACACTAACATTAATTACTGTATTGATGTGGCCATGGAGAATTTTAGAGTACAAAAGAGTGATCATCATCAGTGTAAAAGTACAGATCCTCTAATTAAAGAATTGAGTATACAAGATGATGGATTGTGGAAAATGTATTTTTATGGATCTTGCTCAAAAAAAGGATCAGGAGCTGGTGTATTACTTGTATCTCGATCAAGTACAACTTTCAAATATTCCTTTTTGCTATATTTTCAATGTACAAATAATACAATAGAGTATGAGGCTTTATCTTTAGGGCTAGAAATTGTCATTAAACATGGAATAAAATGTTTAAAAGTTTACGGTGATTCTGAATTAGTGGTAGCCCAAATAAGATCCAAATATGCAGTAAAAAATGATAGATTAAAGATGTATAAATATGTTATTCGGGATCAAATTGAAATGTTTAATGTTTTTCATATAAGTTGGATAGAAAGGTCAAAAAACATAATGGCAGATTTCTTACCGAATGTTGCTCTGAAAACTAATGATCAGACCTTACATGTGGTGTCAATACTTGAAGTTAAGACAAGGCCAGTTGTTCTAGATAATATATACAATTGGCAAGTTTTTCAGGATGAACAAGATATTCTAAGTTTCATTCAATGTTTGGACCATTATGAGAATCAGTGCATAGATTGCAATACCTTAATTGAGAATAATGATGGTAAAGACTATGTCTTAGGAAAGGAGATTGTCCAATGAAGTTCCAATCAGATTCCTAAGGCTCTGGTTGAACTTGAAGCATTGTTCAGTAGTCAAAATGATCACTCAACAAAAATAAGCAATGTTAAGGTTGAGGACTTAGAAGAAATTAACTTATGATCAGAAACCAGGCAAAAACAGAGGCCTATTAATCCTTTGCTGGCTCCTAAGATGCAGCAAGAATTGATGAAGTTAAAAGATGCTGGAATTATCCAGCCCATTAGACACTCAACACGGGTTTCAAATCTGCTACCAGTAAGAAAAAAGAATGGTGACATTAGATTATGTGTGGATTTCATAAATTTGAATATTGTCTCACTGAAAGATAATTATTCCTTACCTAATATGGAGGCAATGTTACATAAAGTGACTAGTTGTGAACTGCTATCAATGATGGATGGTTTCTCAGGCTACAACTAAGTTTTAGTGAAGGAATCGGAGCAGTATAAGACTGCATTTACCACCCCTTGGGGAACTTATGTCTATATCAGAATGTCATTTGGATTGATAAATGCAGGAGCAACTTTTCAAAAGGCCATGGATGTTGCTTTTAAAGAATTTATTAACTTATTCATGGTTATTTATCAAGATGGTTTAACTACATACTCTAAGAACGTTGAAGATCATTTTGAACACTTGGGTGAAATTTTCAATAAAGCTTTGGAATATAGTGTTTTATTGAATCCTAAAAAGTGTCACTTTGCAGTACAAGAGGAAAAGTTGCTAGGACATATAGTGTCTAAGATGGAGTGAGAATAGACTCTGAAAGAATAGAAGCAATCTAGAAGGTTATTGCTCCAAAAAACTTAAAAGGGGTTCAATTTTTCTGAGGAAAGATAAATTTTGTCAGAAGGTTTATAGAAAACTTTGCAGAAATTGTTAAACCTATCATAAAGTTTATGATAAAAGATACAAAATTTAACTGTAATGAAGAAGCTTAAATAGCAATTGCAAAGATAAAGAAGGCAGTGCAAGAGGCCCCTGTTCTAAAATCACCTAATTATAGTAAGCCATTTTTCTCTGTTTTCATTTGCATCTTATCACACAATTGTCTGTGATAAGGTGCAAGCATATGTTCCTCATTCAGCAGTGAAAGATATCCTTACTCAGTCAGAAGTAAGTGGTGAAGGATGCATTAAAGTGGTGAAAACATTTTTTTAAGTCAAGTTTCATGTCAAGGATGCATTAACTTGAGTATAAAGAGAAGTTGATGTATCTTAAACTCTTGTGAGATACATTGACATCAAAATGATAAGGATTGCTTGCTCCTAACATTCAAAATTCAATCCAGTCAACTCAGAAGAGAGAGGAAACCCATATTGGTATATGATGCTCGGTCAAAACCAAAGTTGTCAGGCAAGATTCGTTACTCTTTAATCTTAAGGACTGGCCCAAATTCCAGCCCTTTTGCTAAAAATGGGTTCAAGTATTGCCTAGAAGGACGAAACAAGAAGCACAAGAACTATATTGAAGATGGACATAAGATTCAGAGGGAGTCTAAAAATCTATCAGAAGCAACCTTGCATGAGAAGGTCAAGAGGTTAATACATGTACTTGGAGCTTCAGATGGAAGCCAGATTATCATGGAAGTTTGGTGTTTCCACGCCTGGGAATAAATTAAGATTTTATTACATTCAATCATGTTCCTATGCAATCAGACAAGTGCATTTGTGTACGAGATATTGCTCTTGCGAACAATATTGTGATCATTCATCGCATAAATCATGTGCCAGATGATGTGTCTCTTGGAGCAAGATATCTTCCATGATTGGAGTATATGAACAGGACATGTTTCTGTGTTAGAGGGAGCAACTAGTGGATCTCCATCAGTTAACATCCAAGGATATTGATTTAAAGGGAGCAGACCATATCGAGATGGCTTCCCTAATGACCAGGATTATGATTCAAATGATGTAGTTCCATGTATGTGGGCTAGAAGGGCTTTATGCAGATATCTAAGTCTTGATATTCCAAGGTAGATGGATAAGTTCTTAGAACAAAGGACATTCAAGAAAAAATCTTGATGCAGAATAAAGATCAAAGACACGACTTGCTAGCATGAAGTCAAGAGATTGATATTAGATTCAGAGGGAGTCTGACAATTCATCTAAAGCAACCTTGAACGAGGAGGTCAAGAGCTTGTTGCAAGACCTTAAAATTTAAAGGAACCATCAAGAGGATCTGATTCATTCTGATCTCCAAGGAATTTGGTCATATTAGTTCAGAGGGAGTCAACAGTGGAGATGGTGTTGCAGTCAGAGGGCTATGATCATGAGATTGAGTCCCATGTGTGTTGGTTGAAATGTCTTATGCTAACTCCTACCTCATGATATTCCTGGATAATTTTTGGGCTCACCAAGACTGATGCAAACTATATTAGAGATATAGCGTATAAGAATGTTATTCAGTCAAAGTACATTACCACTACAGAACAGATGGTTGATATTCTTGTTATCACCAGAAATTGCACCCTTATCAAATTCCTAGAAAACTTGACACTTCAAGGTAACATGAAATCACTCCTAAGTTGTGGGTCACTTAAAATTAGGAGTGAATCTCCAAATAAGGTTGGTTCCTAGCTGGTTCTCACAATTAAACTACTGATCTAAAGGAAAGGTTGAAAGAAACTGAAATGGATGAAAACTGAAATAAAATCCTAAGATTTGAAAACTGTACTTAAATAAAGTGGATACCAAACTGAAAGAAACTCAAAAACAATTTCAGATGACATCCTTAACTCAAATGCAGAAAACACTAATATCACAACCTATTATGGATTCTCATTCATAAATATTTCATTGACTGGTTAAAATGACACAAGCATTAAGGAGGAATGATAATTTCACGCCCTAGTCCTTGAACATTAGGTAACACAGCTAACAACCTGCATAAGCAATCATTACAAAAAAAATGTAAAAGATTTATGAAACAGAAGTTATAAAAGAACGTTTTATCAACACTTCACTTACACCCTATCAATCACATAACGTCACACTGAATTCCAATAATGAGTCGGATGAAGGAAAACTATTCTGAAAATAAGATTAAAACCTGCTATATAATCCACTTCTAATAAACTGAGTTACAGAAAAAACAATGACGAAAAGATACCCAGATCTGCAAAAAATACTAAGTCTCCTTCATTCACTAATCAGAACTCCTTGAGAAATGAGCCTATTTCTCACTGAATACATTTCAAAACCTCAACGGGTCAAAATTAGAAAGATAGCCCCAAAAATAATTATTTCACTCTCTCCAAAAAAAAAGTCATGTAATGAAAAAGTCCTCTCAAGTCATTAACCACCACATGACTCATCAAAACAGCCCCAAGAATGCTACAACTAGTTATATCTGGCTTCCAAAACCTAAGAAAAAGTCAAACTCAAGACTAAGACTTCTCCAACTCGTCTAAAAGCACTCCAACACTCCTAGATCTGCTCTAAAGCTCCTGAATGCCCTCCTTATGTCTCCAAACTATTATAACTTCCAAGAAGAAGTCCTCAAGCTATTAAAAAATACCCTTATCACTCCATCCTTCCACTTTGCTTGCTTTTCTTTTAAAGGTTTTAATATTTATTAATTGATTTATTAAATGCATCAATTAATAAATATTAAATTATAATATTTATCTCAAAAAAAAATTTAATAATTATTAATTGATGCATTTTACAAATCAATTAGTAAATATTAATTACAAATCCCACCAAGAAAACAATAATGGCAAATGAAAATATTATTTTATTTATTATTATAATCATAAGTTAAAGAGACATAATTATAACATTAAATAAAACGATATTCCTTTCACACACGGCACTAGCTGCGGACTTCAAACAAAATACAAAAGGCCTCAAAATGCAACAAATAGACCAACCCTAAACACTTTTCACCATTTGATTTTTTGCATTGGAGTAGATAGGAAGGGTTTAAGTTTGGGAACCACCGCCATTGTTGGAGGTATTTTCTGCTGGTTGGAGCTTTGTTCAATTGTTTCATCCATGAACCTCTACAAGTTTCCATCAGTGAATGCATATATGACTCGAGTTGTTCATTTTGAGAAAATAGTGAACAAAAAGATTGTGAAAATCAATTTCCTCTTTCAGTCGTTGTGAATGAATGAAAAGTATTTATATTGTCCTAATTTTTTCCATTCTTTTAAGTTTTCCCTACTCTTCTGGCTTCCATTGGAAAATTTATGGTCTGTGTCTTTGCCGACTATTGTCCTTTTCTTATATTTTTCTCTCTTTGTCAGGTTGGTTTCCAGGTGTTGGTCCATTCTGCAAGTCTAGAGCATATGAAGATGACCGACCACCAGTTGTAATGAACTATATCTTTTTTGCATCTACAAATGCTATGCTAGGTTTCTTTTCCCGAGAGTAAAAGAAAATCCACTTCTCAGGATATTGACTACTATCTGCTCCAACTTCCAATGCCTTTTCAATCACCTGCCAAACCATTAAGCAAAATAAATGTTATATATATACCCTTTTCTTGATCCTTACCAGAACTTTCCCAGGCCTTTTGGCCCATCGATAATGGAAAATTCAATCACAAGGAAAACGCTTGTTGTTAGTGTTAATGTTTGTAGCTTTAACTGTATGATCATTAGAATACATATAATACATGTTGATTAATAATAATATAATATATATGTTATATTATTATTAATCACATGAAATTTAATATTCAATATTAAATTATTATATTATTCTTAATTAATAATTGATTGATGAAGCATTATAAGATTGATTAAATTATAATTAATGGGAAGAGGCATGTCCTTTATCATAAATAATAAAGAATAGGCATGTCCCATATCTCCTAGCCTCGTTCCCAATATAAATCAAAGAGAGATTGTTGCATTTGGAAAACACGTACAACATAGAGTGATATTACATTTGCAGCTATCCTAAAAACTTAACATGGTATCAGAGCCAGACTACAAATGTAAGTGAGTAGTTTGTTGATGGTGAATGTGTGACAGTCTCAGAAAATATAATCTCTAAAAGGGACCATATCTCACAAATCCACAGTTGGATTTTTCTAAATTTCGGATATGTTGGTGAAAAACAAAATTTGAAGACTCCCACTGAAGCAATTGGAGAATAGTATGGGTTTAAAAAGTTATGACAGACTGTGTACAGATTTATGCGAAATTCCTGAAAGTGGCTTTCATTAAAGAGATATTTTAATTTGTTGTGATCGTGGTCAAGCATTAAGAAAGAAGAATGTATTCAAGGAAGTTTGTCTCTTCATAGAAAAAAAAAAGAATCAATTATAGAGTTTCACCTCTCTTAGAGCAATCAAGTCATTTAACAAGAAGACACGAGTATTGTTCGACGACATAAGAGTGGGAATTGCACACTGTGGGGGGAATTATAACAAATGTTACATTTCCATTTGAACCATCCTTAGTGGAGAATGATATTTCCTCAGCGTGTCCTTACAAACAATTTCAAAATTTGATGAGAGTTGATATTTCCTATATGGGCTCACCTTACAAAAGGAAATATTTTAGAGAAGTATTCCATGTTTTATTAATGTACATGAATTATTGAGTTTTAAATTTATGCTATAATATTGGCTAGTAAAATCTTGTATGCATATATCTTTGGTATTTATGTATGAGATAGTTTAGTTTATAAGCTATTTGTAATCTCTGTCACGCATACCTTTAGGACTGAAGCACGAGAAATTGTTTTCAAAGGGAGTCTGAATCTTCAAAGGTAACTCTTGACGAGGAGCTAAGAAGATTGATATCAGACTCAGAGGGAGTCTGACATTTCATCTTAAGCAAGCTTGGATGATTAACAGATTGATATCTTCTCAATGAGTTCTTCTTTATGAGAGAAGTTCAAGGTGAAATCACTTGTTTTGACCCTCTATGATGAGTCATGATGGATGTCATGTGTGTGACTCCATATTTTTAATGGGCCTGCCCCCTGTGTACATCATGAGGAAGTGACAACTTCTAAATGATTATCACTTGTATTTGTAAGAGTTATTGAATGTTGTCGATCTTACAATAATGTGATCGTCTATTGTGATAGACATCTTGTGATGGCAGAAACAAATCATAATAGATGGAACTTGCAGATAGAATCACTGATTGAGGCAATCCACATTAAAGCTCGTTTGTTTGTGGATAGAATCGTCGATCGAGGCAATCCACATGAGAGCTTGTGGATAGAATCACTGATTGAGGCAATCCACCCGAGAACTTGTGGATAGAATCGCCAATTTAGGCAATCCACATTAGAGCTCATGCGTTTGTGGATAGAATTGTCGATGGAGGTAATCTGCACGTGAGCTTGTGGATAGAATTGTCGATTGAGGAATTCCACCCGGGAACATGTTGATAGAATCGCTGATTGAGGCAATCGACATTAAAGCCCGTGAGTTTGTGGATAGAATCGTCGATTGAGGCAATCCACCTGAGAACTTGTGGATAGAATCATCGATGAAGGAAATCCACCCGAGAGCTTGTGGATAGAATCGTCGATGGGGGCAATTCATCTGAGAGCTTCTGAATATAACCGTCGATGGAGGCAATTCACATCTTGAGACAATGTTTCTATTGATTACATCATGGGGATGATGCTTTTATTGCTTACATCATATGATTGATGTTATCAAGTGTCATATAAGTGTTGACATTGGATTGATTTATCCTTCCTAGGTAAGAGGGAGTGTTGATGTTTTGAATAGCTATGGCGAGGGTCATAAGTGTTGACACATGAGACAACTACACATTATGTTTGATCATCCTCCCTAGCTAAGAGGGATTGTTAATGTTTGTAGTTTTAGTTGTATGATCATTAAAATACATATAATACATGTTGACTAATAATAATATAATATATATGTTATATTATTATTAATCATATGAAATTTAATAATCAATATTAAATTATTCAATTATTCTTAATTAATAATTGATTGATGAAACATTATAAGATTAATTAAATTATAATTAATGAGAACAGGCATGTCCTTTCTTATAAATAATAATGAATAAACATGTCTCATGAAGGGACATGTCTCTCCTAGCCTCATTCCCAATATAAATCAAAGAAAGATTGTTGCAATTGGAAAATACATACATCATAAAGTACTATTACATTTGCAGCTATCCTAAAACTTAACAGTCAACATCAACCTGAACCGCCCATTTTATAACCTCTTTAATACACTTATGGAGGTATTCGGAGTTCTCCCTTGAAATTATAGAACTTTGCAACTGATGAATTCTCGCCTGAACACCACTTGTTCTCTGGTTGTATTTATCTTTTAATGACTATGTTTCCACATCCAGTTGTAGAAATCTATTTCTAGCCAAATGATTTCCCATGTTTGCATTCACAAAAATGAACTAAGAATAAGTGCACAATTCTAGAGATGTAGAAGAAGGTGCCCTTACTGATTGATTGTTATCTGAAGATTATTTCTAGATTTGACCTTGTTTGCATGATTTGAGGAATATTTAGCATGCAACATACACCTTCCATAAAACCCTTCTCTGTCACTACGATCTTCCACTTTGCAACAAACCCTTTTGTGATGGATTGAATGCGTGTCATAACAGATTTTCATGTCCTCATTTTTGCAAATTGAAATTACTTAAAAAAAGCTGACAACTCTCTATATCTTCACGATATCAGCCCGAGCATTATTTACTATTTCTCATGCTTTAAACATATATATTTAAATGTTGTCGGCTTCCTCTTGTAACTATTATGTATTAGATTATTGAATTAGAATTTATGATAGCAACATTTAAAATCACATTCTTTTACTAGGCTATCACATAGAAATAACTCTCTTACATTTGTCTGATGGTGACTGAACTTTGATCTTGATGTTTGACCTATCAAGTTGTTTTTAAATAAACTGTAAGGTTTCAATCACTGAAACATTGTCCCTTAAACAAACTCTCAGTCCACTTGTTTTTTCATATTTGCATTTAGAATACAATAAAAAGTTCTATGAAAGAATCAGGTGCCCTTTTAATATTGTATTTATACTTCTTTCTTGATCTTATACCTGTTAATTAAAAATACGCTGGCTCAAACCTTTGTGGGAGCCACACATTATGTCCACGTGACACTGATCATTTCACTGCATAGGAAACAAACTCATTAATGAAAAATAAAATAAATATGGTGGTGAGCTTAGGAATATGAGTACATGTATGCAGCAGGATGGTGAGTTGGCAGGCTATTACTTAGATCGTTAGATCTAACTCTCTTTTAATCTCACTTGCAGGGTCTAGTACGGAGGTAAAACATGACGGGGCAGCAGGACAAAAAGAATATGAAAGATCAGCAACACGGCTAGTCATTCCAGTATCAGGCAATTATTGGCTCCCATGAACCTCCTTTTATTTCATGCTTTCTATATTTGCGTTCATGTTCCTCTAGTTTAAGTACTTTGATTTATTTATTTCAAAAATGTTAGTTTCACGGCATGTCTAAAACATAATAAGTATTTAAATAAATAAAATTTACATTTTCAGAAAAGCTTAAAGATGTATCTTAGCTTCATATTATATTGCTTACTTTTCGTCATAAAATGTAAATTTGCATTCATAGAATAAATCAAATGGTTATCATAAGAATCAAGTATAAACTTTCAGATAACCAATCAGTCCTAGCCAGCATGGCCTTACCAATTTGAACCTGAAAATAAATTGGTAACAAAACTGGCGACCTCTGACAAATGTCTGCCTACTAGACATAAAAACCAATAGCCTAAACATTCCATTAGACTAGGAGTTAACTTCAATTTTTTGTTTTTTTTGGAATGGGTGATTGTTGTTTTCAGTCTCGTGTGATTTACATAATTTATAATGATGCAGAAGGATCTCATTCATCATTATGAGTGTACACGATTCTTGGTTGTAAACAAGAATAACTCATTTCATAGCTTCATAAAATACTTAAACAACAACATTGTGTAAAACAAAGTAATGTCAGATGTATGCATGTATCTTAGCCAGGTAGTCATATTTGTATGTAGGCTGCATGAGGACACATAAATTTGTTAAATATCCTATGTATGAATGTTCCTACTTGGCTACCGTATTTGCATGCAAGGATGTTTTGTTTTTCTCAATTTTTTAGAAGACTTGGAAACCATTAAAAAAAGCAGGAAAACACTAGTAAAACCTAGGAACAGTGTGCATAACAGCACTTAGGGAAAACAACGGCACACAAAACATTGTGTTGCAGCATTTTATTGAAAACTAAAATAACTACTTCTCAGAAAATCATTTAGCTCAAAGCATCGCTTGAGGTGGATTCCATTTACTGGAATCAATGCGACTTCACCATCTATGGTAGATAATTGGAACGCATTATGCTCCTCGCATTGGGTAATAACAAAAGAGTCGCTCCAGAAGTTGTCAAACCTTGTATGTTTGCCTGACTTGCTTTTTTAACACATCCCACTTTACCACATCTCCTTTATTAAAACCTTCGGGGTAGACTTCTTGTCAAATGTTCTTTTAGTCTAAATTTGGTGAAACTCCAACGTTTCCATTGCTTTCTTTATAGCTTCCTCAAGCTCCATCAACTCATCATATCTAACTGCCATGGGGTCCTCGTAGAACATCTGCAATTGATGTATAATATCAAGAGTTGGAAGCTCAACTGATAATGGTAATCTCACTTCTTTCTCATAAACCAGCATGTAGTGAGAGTTGCCTATTGAACTTTTAGGAGTTATACGGTCTGCCCAAAGTGCAGCCTTTAAGCGTGAATGTCGAACCCTCTAATCTTCCTCTATTTTTCTCTTGATAATCTGTATCAGGTTCTTGTTAGTACTATCAGCCAAGCTATTTCCCTGAGGGTAGTAGTTTGAAGATGTACTCAAGTAGATACCATGTTTAACAGCCCATACAGTGACCTTTAAACCAACAAATGTTAGAGCATCGTCAGATATAATAGACTCTGGAACACCAAATCTAGTAACTATATCCTCATGAAAAACTTAGAACAATAGATTCATTTGAGTCCCTTAAGGAAACTACCTCTATCCACCTTGTGAAATAATCCATTGTTGTAAGAAGCCATCTATGACTAGCACTAGAGGGTAGATTAATGGGTCATATGAAGACAAGAGTCCACTTCATGAAAGACTGGTTAACTTGAACCACCTGTAAAGGTATGCTGGGAGTTTTTCCTTGCCCGCAAACAGTGCACACTTCTTAGACCAGGCATAACAATTTTTAAACAAATCTGGCCAAATATAACCAGCACGTATGATCTTCCATTTGGTTGTCCTTGGGGCAAAGTGACCCCCTGAATCTCCATCATGAAACTCTTTTAAAACTCTTTCCACTTGATCAGAGTCAATACATCTCAATAACATTTCATTGATATCTTTCCTAAACAATGCATCATTTAGCAAAACATAAAGAATAGACTGCAATGGGAAATACCTTCGCTTAACTCTGTTCAGATATGGTAGGCATTCACCGATCTTCAAGAAATGCACCATGTCATGAACCCAACCGAGAGCAACATCATTGTTAACTAGAATAGCAGTTGAACTTACACCCTCTGCACTCTCAGGAGTGGTAGCAATTTCTTCACACAGCGCCCTACCTCTCACCAGCTTTGTAATATTGATATCCATGTCAAACTCCATGACTTTTATGATCCATCTAGCCCTTTTATCATTTAGATCTCTACTCAAAATAAATTCTTTCATACTCAGGTGGGTCACAAGAATGTGTACCTTATTAGTAGAAATTGAAGGCTTGAATTTATTTAAACTACGCACTACAGCAAGCACGTGTTTCTTATAAAAGGTATATCTGGTTTCATAATCAAATAATGACTAGCTGAAAAAAGCAATTGGCTACATACAATATAAAATCACAAGAAAAATATGGATTTACTAGAGTTGGGGTTGTTAATAAGGCTTCTTTGATAGTTTGAAAGCTATCATTCCCTTCTTTGGTCCATTTAAAAGCCATTTTATTCTTTAACATTGTAGTTAATGGTTATTGCAATCTAGCAATGTCAGGAATGAACCTTCTCACAATTTATTTTCCATAGGAAACTCTGTAGTCCTTTCTTATGGTTAGGCAGCAACAGCTCAAGAATAGCTCGTACCCTTCCGGGATCAATGGTGATTCTATCTTTAGACACAATGTATCTTAGAAGTTTATCCTCATGCACTATGAATATGTTCTTTAGATTGAGAGAGATGCCAAACTCCGTGCATCTCTCAACAACTTCCTTAAATGCAATAAATGGTTTGGCGGATTTTTTGAAAACACAGCCACATCATCGAGATAAATCAATAGAAATTTCTGATTTAAACCCTGAAAAAGCAAGCTTCACGGCCTTCTGAAACGTAGCACTAGCATTGGATAGACTGAAAAGAATCCTCTTGTAGGCCATACTATTGTTATATTTTATCCTGATTCGTGACAACAAACTGCACTTCTTCCAGCAAAAAGGTAAGAATTTGCTCATCATTATCAAACACCTGCCAGTTGACATCATTATCTGGCATGGAAGGCCGAGTAATCGCCTAAACATAGATTTGTACATTTTCCTTCCTTAGATCATCCACAGAATCAAACTATGCACTATAGGTAGCAAGTCAGTTTACATGTGTGTTTTGACTTCTCGGTATCGAAACAATGTTGCAAGCATCAAATTATTCAATAATACCGCAAAATATGTTTCTATAACACTTCAAAGCATTCTTCTTAGCAACATTCAGGCCTCTAACCTGATTTACCACTAACTCACTATCTCCACACACCTTTACACAGTGGATTCCATGCTTCCATGCCCACTCAAGCCCTTCAACTAAGCTTTCGTATTCTGCAATATTATTTGTGCATGAGAAAGCAAAGTGCAAAGCTGAAAAATACTTATCTTCTTGACGTGACACAGGCATAGCTCCCCCACCAACACCATTTTTACTTCGAGATCCATCAAAAAACATCTCATAACTCACTTTGCTGACTAACCAACTCTTTTGGATCTTTTTCCAAGTTAGGAACTTTTGAGCCAACTTCATGAATCACATAGTTACCCATGTTGGCGTCAATGACAATTTCGTTTGGACAATCAACATATTGTCTGTAGCCCATTCAAGCCACAACAAATCGCCTTCCTCTTCTTGACTAGGGGTTACAACAGTTTAGTTAATACTCATGCATCTGAAACAATGTTAATCACACTAGGATGGTATGGCTCTATATGGTCTGTAGCCAACCTTTCTGATTTGATAGTAACTTTGATCCCATACCTAGTTCTAAACAGCATATGTGACCAATCAGTTGACAAGTATCCTCATATTTTAGCCGTAAAATCCCTTGAAAGACACAGCAAAATACAAAGGTAGGTCAATGACACAAATGTCTTGAGGGATAGCAACATTTGGGCAGGCTTGTAGAGTAAGGTTTAAACCTTTAATGATACCTAAAAATTTTATGGTTTTGTCATCTAATTGAACAACTCCTTTCTCTGGTGGTTGGTATTTAAGACCTAAGTTATCAGCTATCTCCTTGGGTATTACAGAGCTGCTAGCTCCACTATCTACCATACAGTTGTGAATCAATTTATCACCTATAACCAATGTCAAATAGAAAGGAGGTGGCTTAAGATATTTAGATATCTCTTTATTAGGCTTGTTGTTATCTTGCAGGTGATTAGTGAGCACGTTGTCATTAACACCCACTGTAGAGTCATTTCAACCCCTCAAATCCTTCAAAGCTTCTTGTAACATGTTTCTCTGACCTGACATAGATAGAGAGTCCCACATTGACATATTTACATTTATCCTTTTCGTACTCTCTACAACATTTAAAGCCATAACGAGATTTACCTTTTGATGACTCTTCCCGGCATCAAGATTGACTTGTAAGTGTGGCTGGTTTTTAACTGGATCGAGCTGACCTCTCTTTAATATTTGGAATTTCGAAGTGGGTGGCATGCATGTTCCTGCAATTGACATCCCTTTATCCGATGCTTGTTCCTTATCAACAGGTTTGTCAAGCTCATAAGCTCTCTTCTTTGCTCTGGTATATGTTGCAATTGAAGGGGCATCCATGTTTACACCATATAATTCTTCCCCTTACTAGTTTAGCAAACCAATTTCACTTGAAACCTGATTTTGCTATTGTGAAGCTTCATTATGACATAAAAATTTTTGTGTTTTTCATGTGTCATGAATCATTAATGATTGGTTAATCACGCCATTTGAACATGTACTTTGGTTATGTGGTTTATTGCACAAAAAACACCATTCGTAATTAGCAACAACATTATTTTGTGCAGATACTAGCTCTTTGGTTGTACTAACCAAGGCAAGAGCATATGTTTGAAATGACCTCTAGCTAACATTCTACATGTTACCTTGGTAACCACCTTGGTAAGTGGTGCAGGAGAACCCTAAATGAACTAAGTGTTCCTTTGGCACTTAGGGTTTTTCATGAAGGTCCTAAGTGGCCTCTAGTCATGTTAGAACAATGAGTTGATCATTGGTCTCCTTTGTAAGACCATAGTTCCAAGATTGGCATCCTATGAGCGCTTAATCAATAATTGGTCAATGATTGTCCAAAACCCTAGGAATAAGTTGTTTTTATGTTTTTCATGTTTGGATCCACTAGGGATCACAAAAATAAGGTTGGGACCAAGTTTGGTCACCAAATCTGCAAAATTGCAAAATATGCACAAATTACTCAAAAGTTGTCATCATTGGTCTCCTTTGTAAGACCATAGTTCCAAGATTGGCATCCTATGAGCCCTTAGTCAACTATTGGTCAATGATTGTCCAAAACCCTAGAAATAAGTTTTTTTGTGTTTTTCATGTTTGGATCCACTAGGGATCACAAAAATAAGGTTGGGACCAAGTTTGGTCACCAAATTTATCAATAAAAATTTACCATTTTCCAGCATTTCCAAGAGACAGTTTGTGTGTACGATCGGGTACAGATCCATCTGAAGGAAAGGCCTATTGAATAAGGTAACCCCATGTGTTAGCCTCCTACATTTGGGTTCCTGGTCTAATACCCTTCCCATCAAAAGTTGTGAATTTTTCATTCCTCCTGCCCTGGATTTTAGGCCCTAATTCAGGGTTTCATAAGAACTGAGTGTATTTCTCATTTCCACAATGGGAATTTAATGACCCTTGGTGGAAAGCATGTTTTCATAATGTTCTTCAAGACTTTGCAGGATAGGTTCACTAAAATGCAGGGACATGGGGTTGCCATGATGCCCTAGGTGTATATTGCTACCTATGCACCATTCACTGTTTCAGTACAATCAACATAACTCTCGTTTGGGGATTCATCAAAGGCCCTAAATCAATGGAGGAGACCCTTTTACACACCCTCACATAATCCAATCATTTGTTTGGGAATTGGGTGCATTGTAGTGCAAGTGTAGGCCTAATTAGCCCTAATTGCATAAGCATTTTGGTGTGTCTTCCTATCTCTCCTTCATTTTCATGTTTTGGTGCTTAATTCTAAGATCTTAGGAAAAAAAACATGGTGTCTGAATCCCTAATCCATTCTAGGGGTTATGTGGAAGAATCTTGTTTAAGACCAAATATCCTTCGTGAAAAGGCTACAAACCTGGTGTTGGGTTTGTGAAGCAACTATGTCTTGTAAGTTGCAAAGGATGGAAAGAACCATTGGAACTAGTTGTTAGGGACCTAAATAGACCACCTCTATGAGTATAGGTCACCCTTGGTCCTGCAAGTCACTTTTTGGGGTATTGTTGTTAATTTGGGTTGAAGTGTTTGGTAGCCAACCTTTGTAGTTGGTGTTTTAGGATTGGTGAGACCTAGTGAATGGGTTGCCCTTGGGGTGTTGGGTTGTGATAACCTTAACCAAGTCCTTTTTCACACTTGTGATCAGTGTGAAGAACTTTTGCCTTTTGAGTTGGGTGTTTAGGGGTGTATTGCCCTATTTTTAGTCCTTTGGAGGCTTCCTACTATCCATTTTGGCATTAGTAAGGCTGCCTATTGTTTCTGTATGGTTGACCTTTACCCTGATGTTGTAAATTATTATGTGCTTGATAAGGACTTAGATTTTGAAATTGTGATAAGGAGCTTCATTTGTCTGGGATGCCACACCACTTGTAGGAACTGCCTATTGAGCATTCGGAGCTAGTAGTGTTGGTACTGTTGGTATTACTACCAGTGGAATTTCTTATAATGGCACCACGGGCTGAGGAATCGCTGCTACAGGAAAGATAGGCATGCGGACCTTGGGGCTATTTGTCCAGCGTGTATCAGGTTATTATCTGCTCTAATTTCCAACTGATATGCTCTAAGAAGCGTATTACCTCCTAAAGTCTGAATCATGACAGTAATGTTGCTATTGAATGCTCTTACGTAATATAAGAATGCATGTTTAGCTGTAGGCCTTACTGCTACAGGAATTCACTCCCAGGTTTTCTGGAATCTTAAGTTGAAATCTGAAACTTGTTCATGTGGAGCTCTTTGAATTAAAGATAGTTTTTGTACTAATGATAAACGATCTGAATTATCTTTAAAGAAATCACACAAGGCTCCTCCAGGTTGATCCCAATTCGTAATTGAACGTGCAGCCAACCTTCTATATCATTCAAGCGTTTTCCCTCTAAAAGAGGTTGCTAATAACCTTACTGCCACATTATCCTCCGTGACATGATGTAAAGCACATAAGTTTTCTATGTCCTGTATATGCTTAACATTAGTAACTTGATCCTCCCCCAAAAAATATGGCAAACTTTTGAGGACAGCCATTGGTATAGAATCATGTTGTGCTAGATTCAAGGGACTTCCTTGATTAAAGGCAGCAAAAATTTAAGACATTGGGGCCTCAGAAACTTGTCTCCTTGGTAACTAAAAAAGAGCAGCTCTAAAACTTGGTACTATTGTTGCACTAACTCTTGCAACGGGAGGTGTAGGCCTTGTTCTTCTGCTATAAACAAGAGTCTTGAAATCTTTTTGCAACTCTTCATCCTCTCTTAGGTGGAGGTAGCTCCTTGTACTGAAAATCTCTAAAGCTTTTTGTATGTATCATTCTCATAAAAACCTATCGGCACTGAGACTATTGATTTTTCACCAATGGAGTCGCCAATTGTGCTTTGAACTTCAAGAAAAAAAAATTTGTAAGTTGCACAATAAAACCAGCAAACAAAAAATTATAGAAATAATGTATATGACAATCCCACCGGGCGCGCCAAAAATTGTTATCACCTGAAATTGCACCCTTATCAAATTGCAAAAAAACTTGACACTTCAAGGTAACATGAAATCACCCCTAAGATGTGTCACTTAAAATTTGGAGTGAATATCTGAATAAGGTGGATTCGTAGTTGGTTCTCACACTTAAACTACTGATCTCAAGGAAAGGGAGAAACAAACTAAAATGGATGAAAACGGAAATAAAGCCTAAGACTTGAAAACTACAAATAAATAAAGTGGATACCAAACTCAAGGAAACTGAAAAAACAATTTCAGGTGACACCCTTAACTCAAATGCAGAGAAACACTAGTATCACAACCTATTATGGATTCTCATGCATAAATATTTCATTGACTGGTTAAAATGACACAAGCATTAAGGAGAAATGATAATTTCACACCTTGGTCCTTGAACATTAGATAACACAGCCAACAACCTACACAAACAATCACTTACAGAAAAAATGTAAAAGATTTGTGAGACAAAAGTTATAAGAGAATGTTTTAACAACACTTCACTTACACCCTATCAATCACATAACATCACACTAAACTGCAATAATGAGTTCGATGATGGAAAAATATTTTGCAAATAAGATGAAACCTACAATATATTCCACAACCAATAAACTGAGTTACAGAAAAAACAATGAGGAAAAGAGATCTAGATTTGCAAAAAGAATAAGAAGTCTCCTTCATTCACTAATTAGAACTCCTTGAGAAATGAGTCATAATCTCACTTAATACATCTCAAAACCTCCAAGGGTCGAAATCAAAAAATAGCCCAAAAAATAGCTATTTCACTCTCTCCAAAAAAAATGCATGTCATAAAAGAGTCATCTCAAGTCATTAACCACCCCATGACTCATCAAAACAGCCCCAAGAATGCTCCAACTGGTCATAACTACCTTCCAAAAGCTAGGAGAAAATCAAACCCTGCCCTAAGTCCTCTCCAACTCCCCTAAAAGGACTCCAACACTCCTAAATCTGCTCTAAAGCTCCTAAATGCCCTCCTTATGTCTCCAAACTGCTATAACCTCCAAGAAGTCCTCAAGCTATTAAAAACACAATTATCTCTCCATCCTTCCATATTGATTACTTTCCTTTTAGAAGTTTTAATATTTATTAATCTATTTACAAAATGTAATTAAATTATAATATTTATCTCAAAAAAACTTTCATAATTATTAATTGATGCATTTTACAAATCAATTAATAAATATCAATTACAAAACCCTCCAAGAAAACAATAATGGCAAATGCAAATATTATTGTATTTAATATTATAATCATATGTTAAAGTGACATAATTATAACATTAAGTAAAACGATATTCATTAAAAACAATGTCACACACGGCCCTAGTTACGGTCTTCAAACAAAAAATAAAATGCCTCAAAAGGCGACAAAGCAACCAACCCTAAACACTTTTCACCATTTGATCTTTTGCATAAGAGTAGATATGAATGGTTTGAGATGGGGAACATGCGTCATTGTTCGAGGTATTTTCTGTTGGTTGGAGCTTTATTCAACTGTTTCATCCACGAATCTCTGCAAGTATTCATCGATAAGTGCATATATGAATCGAGTTGTTCATTCTGAAAAAAGATTGAATAAAAAGATTGCAAAAATATGTTTCATCTTTCAGCCGTTGTGAATGAATGAAAAGTACTTATATTGTCATGATCGTTTACATTCTTTTAAAATGTTTTCCCTACTCTACTGGCCGCCATTGGAAAATTTATGATTTTTCGTTCTTTCCAGAAGAAGTTTCTTCTATCATCTGTGTATTGACAGACTCTTGTCCTTTTCATATATTTTTCTCTTTGTCAAGTTGGTTTCTAGGTGCTAGTCCATTCTACAAGTCTTCAACATAGGCATATTGAGTATAAGAAAATCCATTTCTCAGGCTATTGACTACTATCCTCTCCAACTTCCAATGCCTTTTTAATCACCTAGGAAACCATTATGCAAACTAAATGTCATATATACACCCTTTTTCTTGATCCTTACCATAACATTCCCAGGCCTTTTGACCCATCGATAACGGAATGTACAATCACAAGGAAAACGCTTGTTGTCAGCGCCAACCTTTACCGTCCATTTTATAACCTCTTTAATACACTTGTGTGGGGATTTATAGTTCTCCCTTGAAATTGTAGAACTTTGCAATGGATGAATTCTCTCCTAAACACCACTTGTTTTCTGGTTGTATTTATCTTTTAATGACTCAGTTTCCAGATCTAATTGTAGAGATCTATTTCCGGCCAAATGATTTCCTATGTTTACATATAAAAAATCGACCTGAGAATAAGTGCACAATTTTGGAGACGTGGAAGAAGGTGCCTTTACTGATTGAATGTTATCTGCAGATTATTTCTGGATTTGACCTTGTTTGCATGATTTGAGGCATATTTAGCAGGCAACATGCACCTTCTATAAAACCCTACTTTGTCACTACGATCTTCCACTTTGCAACAGATCCTTTCTTGATGGATTGAATGCATGTCATAACATATTTTCATGTTCACATTTTCTCACAATGAAATTACCTAAAAGAAAAATGACTGCTGCTCTATATCTTCACAGTATCAGCCCGAGCATTATTTACTATTTCTCATACTTTCAACCTATATATTCAAATGTTGTCAGCTTCCTCTTGTAACGCATTATGTATCAGATTATTGCATTAGAATTTATGACAACATTTAAAATGACATTCCTTTACTAGGTTATCACATAGAAATAACTCTCTTGCATTTTTCTGATGATGACTAAAGTTTGATCCTGATGTTGATCTGTCAAACTATTTTTAAATAAATTATAAGGTTTCAATCACAGAAACATCGTCCCTTAAACAGAATCTCAGTTCACTTGTTTTTTCATATTTGCATTCAAAATATAATAAAAGGTTTCATGAAAGAATCACATGCCCCTTTAATATTGTATTTATACTTCTCGCTTGATCTGATATCCGTTGATTAATGATACGCTGGGCTCAAACCTTTGTGAGAGCCACACATTACGTCCATGTGACACTAATCATTGCACTACATAGGAAACAAACTCATTAATGAAAAATAAAATAAAAATCTGGTGGTTAGTTTAAAAATATGAGTACATGCATGGAGTATAATGGTGAGCTGGCTTGCAATTGTTTATATCGTTAGATCTAACTCTATTTTATTCTCACTTGCAGGGTCTAGGATGGTGGCAAGACATGACGGGGCACCGGGACATAAAGAATCTGAATGATCAACAACACAGCTAGTCATTCCAGTATCAGGCAATGGTTGGCTCCCTTGAACCTCTTTTTGTTTCATGCTTTATGTATTTGCGTTCATATTTCTTTAGTTTACGTACGTTGATTTATTTATTTTCAAAATGTTAGTTTCACGACCAGTTTGAAACGTAACAAGCATTTTAATAATTAAAATTTTCATTTTCAGAAAAGTTTAAAGATGTATCTCACTTTCACATGATATTGCTTACTTTTCGTCATAAAATATAAATTTGCATTCATAGAATAAATCAAATGTTTATCATAGGCATCATCTAAAAACTTTCATATAACCAATCAGTCATAGGCAACATGGCTTTACCAATTTGAACCCGAAAATAAACTAGTAACAATTCTCACCAAGTCTCTTGCTAGAGAGAAGGTTGTGTACTTTCAAAATAAACTTGGTTTGTTGGAGAATGACGCCTTAGATGAAAAGGAGTCAAGGTGGATGTCACGTGTGTGTTTTCATGAATTATGGGTCTGTTACCAATTTATTTCGAGCTCAAATTTGGTAAAGCCATGCTGACTATGACTCGTTGATTATCTGAAATTTCATGCTTGATGCCTATGATAACCATTTGGTTTATTCAACAAATTTACATTTTATGATGGAAAATAAGCAATATCATATGAAGCTGAGATACATCTTAAGTTTTTTTGAAAATGTAAATTTTATTTATCTAAATACTTATTACGTCTCACACAAGCACAAGCTGTGAAACTAATCTTTTGAAAATAAATAAATCTAAGTACTTAAACTAGAAACATGAATGCAAATACAGAAAAGTCTTCCCTCATGTCTTCCCTCCGTGCAAGACCCTGCAAGTGAGATTAAAAGAGAGTTAGATCTAATGATCTAAGCAATCGCCAACTAACTCACCATCCTATTCCATACATACATTCATATCCTTAAGCTAACCACCAAATTTATTTTATTTTTTCTAATGAGTTTGTTTCTTGTGCAATAAATTTATCAATGTCATGCGGACGTAATGTGTCGCTCCTACAAGGGTTTAAGCACAGCGTTTCATTGATCAACAGATATCAGATCAAGGAAGAAATATAAATACAGTATTAAAAGGGCATGTGAATGTTTCATGAAACCTTTTATTGTATTCTGAATACAAATATGAAAAAAGCAAGTGACTGAGAACTTGTTTAAGGGACAATGCTTCCATAATTGAAACCTTACAGTTTATAACAGCAGCTTTATAAATCAAACAGTAAGATTAAAGTTCAGTCACCATCAGACAAATGCAAGAGAGTTTGGTAAAGGAATGTCATTTTAAATGTTGTTGTCATGAATTCTAATGCAATAATATGATCAGTTGCAAATGGGTTAAAAAAGTAAGCTAAACAACATTTGAATATATATAAATAGAAATCATGAGGAACAATAAATAATGCTCGGGCTGATACCGTGAAGATATAGAGAGCAATAATCATTTTTTCAGTAATTTCATTGTGGGAAAATGGGAACATGAAAATTTATTATGGCACTCATTCAATCATTTGGCTGGAAATAGATCTTCATAACTAGATCTAGAAACTGAGTCATTAAGGATAAATACGACCAGAAAACAAGTAGTGTTCAAGCATTGTTAGAAGTGTGCAAGAAGGCATAGAAGTCAAGCAAGATGCCACAAAGGGGGTCGTTGTTAAGAAATCTAGAAGTTGGTGAGGATGATATTGTTGTGTGGAGCAGAGAAGATAAAGGTGTTGCACAAGTCTACCTACATAAGCCTCCAATGACATCGCTCGAAGTCCCAAGTTCTAACATAAAGACAGGAGACACCAGGAGAGATGGCGTTATTTTAGCATTCGCCCATGTCTATTGAGAAGAGAAATTGTTATTACAGATTATTAAGGTAGAGCAGAGCTCAAAAGGTTGGGAGAAGAGTTTCTTAACAGTTCTGGGGTTTCCTTTCACATTTATCAGGCCTGGGAAAGTTATCGGACTACATGTAGCATAAGGTAATGTAAGTATTGGGTAGGCTTGCATCTTGTTTTCTTGATTCCATGGCAACCTTAAACCTTCTAGCAATGGCGTTACAGATTGCACTACACAAGTGGTTTTTTCAAGAAAAATATCACAGAGAAGGATCAGCATGAATCTGCAAAAAATTGGCTTGAGAAATTCAAAAGGTTGGGAAATTGTGAGGCATGATGTTGTCGATCTTGTAAAGGTTCTACGGCAATGTGGAGGTTTCTGTCAACGGAGCCCCACAAATGGGTCGATGAGTAACAACTCCAAGAACTAGCATATGATGTTCCAATTCATGGATATGGGACAAATAATACTATCTGTCCTCGCCTTTGAGAAGCAAAGGCTCCTCCTAAATATTTTAACCTTTATGAATTCAATGATGGGCAGTATGAGAATGTTGCTCATCTTCACTCAAAGGCTCAACAGATATGTGTCATTTTGTACCCAGGAAATGCGAAAGAGAAAGAAAAGCTTCTTCGTTTGAAGCACCAATTTTCCTGTGCAGTGCCTCTTTACAAGATATAATAGCGAGATTAAAAAAGAGAAGAATATAAGAAGGGCAAGAGTCTGCCAAGACACAGATGATAGAAACAACTTCTTCTAGACAGAAAGAAAAACCATAAATTTTTCAATGGCGGTCAGCAAAACATTTTAGAACATTTAAAAAGATTGGAAAAAGTCACGACTATTTAAATACTTTTCATTCACTTACAGGGGATGAAAGATGAAATAGTTTTTCACATCTTCTTGTTCAATGTTTTCTTAGAATGAACAACTCGAGTCATACATGCACTCATCGATGGAAACTCATAGAGATTCGTGGATGAAACAGCTGAACAAAGCCTTAGCAAGAAGAAAATATCTCGAACAAAGGCGGTTGTTCCCCAGCTCAAACCCTTCCTATCTACTCCAATGCAAAATATCAAAAGATGAAAGATGTTTAGGGTTAGTTGCTTTGTTGCCTTTTGAGGCATTTTGTATTTAGTTTGAAGTCTGCAGTTAGGGTCATGTGTGGCATTGTTTTTTAATGAAAGTATTATTTTTTCTTAATGTTATAATTATGTCTTTTTGACATGATTATAATATTAAATAAAAATAATATTTTCAATTGTCATTATTGTTTCTTGAGAGGAATTTTATAATTTAATATTTATTAATTGATTTATAAATACATCAATTAATAATTATTAAACTATTTTTGAGTTAAAATTTGTAATTTAATATTTATTAATTGATGCATTTATAAATCAATTAATAAATATTAAAACTTCTAAAAATAAAACGAAGCAATAATGGAGGGATGGAGACATAAGCAGGCTATTCAGGAGCTTTAGAGCAGATCTAGAGGAGTTGGAGAAGTCTTAGAATTGAAATTGACTTTCCCCTATGTTTTGGAAGGCAGTTACGACCACTTGGAGCTTTTTTTACTTTGATTAGATGAATCATTGGTGGTTAATGACTTGAAAGGACTTTTTCATGTCTTGGAATTATTTTGCAGAGTGGAATAGCTATTTTGGGGGCTATTTTTCTAGTTTTGACCCTAGGGTGTTGAGATGTACTCAGTCAGTTTGGACTCATTTTTCTCAATAGGTTTGATTAGTAAATAGGAGAGACTTAGTATTTTTGCAAATCTAGGTCTTTTTTTTCACTATTTTTTGTAACTCAGTTATTGGAAGGTGAAATATATTGCAGGTTTCATATCTTATTTGCAGAATACTTTTCTTTCATCCAACTAATTATTGTAGTTCAATGTGATGTTATGTGATTGATAACGTGTAAGTGAAGTGTTGTTAGAATCTTCCTTTATAACTTCTGTCTCACAAATCTTTTACATTTTTTCTGTAAGTGATTGCTTGTGTAGGTTTTTGGTTGTGTTGCTTAATGTTTAAAGACTAGAGTGTGAAATTATCTTTCCTCCTTAATGTTTGTGTCATTTTAACCAGTCAATGAAATATTTATGCATGGAAATCTATAACAGGTTGTGATACTAGTATTTCTCTGCATTTGAGTTAAGGGTGTTACTTGAAATTGTTTTTAGTTTCCTTTTAGTTGGTGTTCACTTTATTTAAGTGCAGTTTTCAAGTTTAAGCTTTTGCTTCAGTTTTCTTCCATTTCACTTTCTTTCTCCCTTTTCCTGAGATAAGTAGTTTAAGTGTGAGAACCAACTAGGAACTAGCCTTATCCAGTTATTCACTCCAAATTTTAAGTCACCGACAGCTTAGCAGTGATTCCATGTTACTTTGAAGTGTCAAGTTTTTAAGAATTTGATTAGGGTGCAATTTCACGTGATAACAGTTTTTGGCACGCCCGATGGGACTGTCATAGACAGTATTTCTATAATCATTTGTTTGTTGCTTTTACTGTGCAACCTGTAAAAATTTTAGAACTTTTTAAGAAGGTCAGAGCACAGTTGGCGACTCCATTGGTTAAGAATCAGTAGTATCAGAGCTGGTAGGTTTTTTATAAGTAGAATACAGACAAGAAGCTCCGAAGATTTTAGGTACAAGGAGCTGCCTCCACAGGAGAGGGCGAAGAGTAGCAGAAAGAGTTCAAGAGAGTCTTGTTTCTACCAGAAGGACAAGGTCTACACCTCTCGTTGCAAGAGTTAGTATAGCAGCAAAACCAAGTTTCAGAGCTGCTACTTTTCAGTTGCCAAGGAGGCAAGTTCAACAGGCTCCAATGGCTCGTATTTTCGCTACCTTTAACAAAGGAAGTCCCTTGAATCTAGCACAATATGATCCTATACTAGTGGCTTCTCTCAAAAGCTTGCCATATTTTTCTAGGGAAGATTAAGTTACTCATGTTGATCATATACATGACATAGCAAACTTATGTGTTTTACATCATATCACGGAGGATAATGTGGTAGTAAGGTTATTAGTAGCCTCTTTTAGAGGGAAGGCGCTTGAATGGTATAGAAGGTTGGCTGCAGGATTAATTACCAGTTGGGATCAACTTGGAAGAGCCTTGTGTGATATCTTTAAAGATAATTCAGATCATTTATTATTAGTTCAACAGTTGTCCACTATTCAAAGAGCACTGCATAAACAAGTTTCAGATTTCAACTTTAGGTTCCAGAAAACTTGGGAAATAATTCCTGCAACAGTAAGGCCTACAGCTGAGCATGCATTTCTTTACTACTTAAGAGCATTCAATAGAAGCATTGTTATCATGATTCAAACTTTGGGAGGTAACACGCTATCTGCAACCTATCAACTAACTATTAGATATAAGAACAACCTGATACAGGGTGGAAAAATAGTCCCAAGGCCACCTATGCTTATCTTTGCTGTGGCACCAATTCCTCAGCCTATGGTGCCATTACAAGAAATTCCACTAGTAGTGATACCAGCACTATCAGCCCCAAATTCACAACAGGCAGTTCCTACAAATGGTGATGCGACCCAGACAAATGATTTACAATAAATCAAAAGCATTTTATAAATGTTTGGCAATGAGTTAACCAGCCTAGAGAAGCAGCAATTTCAAAGTCCAAGGCCTTATCAGGCAAATAATAATTTTCAGCAGCAAGGTCAAGGTCAGCCATACCAAAACAATAGGCAGCCTTACCAAGGTGGTTACCAAGGCAACATGCAAAATGTTAACCAAGGGCCTTTACAAACATATAATCATGCCTCGGTTAGTATAACTAAAGATCTAGTACCTGCACAAAATAATCTTCTTGTTGATTACGAATGGTGTTTTCTATGTAATCAGCCACATAACGAAAGTATATGTTCAAATGGCGTGATTAACCAAGCATTAATGCTATAGGGTACATCAGCAACACAACAAGATTTATATCATGATGAAGCTTCACAATAGCAAAGTCAGGTTTCATGTGAAACTAGTTCGCTGAACTGGCAAGGGGAAGAGTTTTGTAGAGTAAACATGGATGCCCCTTGAATTGCAACATATACCAGAGCAAAGAAGAGAGCTTATGAGCTTGACAAACCAACTGATAAAAAACAAACAACAGATAAAGAGAAAGCAACTGCAAGAACACCCATGCCACCCATTTCACAAGTCCAGATATTAAAGAGAGATAAGCCCGATCTAGTAAAAGACTAGTCACACTTACAAGCTAATCGAGATGCTAGGAAGATTCACCAAAAGGTAAATCTTGTTGTGCCTTTTAATATTGTAGAGTATTAAAAAGATGAACGATAATATGTCTATGTGGGACTCTCTATCCATGGCAAGGCAGAAGAACATGTTACAAGAAGCTTTGAAATATTTGAGGGGTTCAAATGTTTCCACATTGGGCGTGTTGGTTTCTTTTTATGTTGTAATAAAAAACAACAACAACCTCTTCTTCTTATGTCTTTTTTATAGAGGAGCAACCTCCAAATACTGGTTCATGTAAGAAAAAGACCAACTAACAAGCACTCCAACAAATACTTCTACTCTTTAGGTCCTGCTACACCAAGGGGGGATACCCCACAATACCTTCTGATATATCTTATATGGTATTATGAAGCAGTAATCTCACAATGACTCAACATAACCGGGAGATACTATATAATTGGCTAATTACCTATTGAACATCAACCAATAAATGGAGCATGAGATAGGAATTCACAACAAACTTGCCCAAATGTAAACTTAATGGATTTTAATGTTTCTTTTATAGGAAAACACAGCCAATATGCAACTAAATATGCAATAATACAGAACTTATCAGCTTTAGATCAATGCTTTATCCATTGGGCTACACTCTTACTCAGATACAATATACTGAAATCAATATTCATCAAAGATTTTGGATCATAACACAATTATCCCAAACCCCTACTACTAATAGAATCCTCGCATGTGTCAAATGAATCTATGCATTAATCAAAGCCTAATTTAATCTGATCCTAGATCAGAACTCTCAAATAAGTACATAAACATAGAGAAAGACTATGCTAATGAATCAAAAAATTCATAACTCACAAGACACATAACATAGGAGAGATTGGAATCTAGATCTTTATATTAAATTCAGATAATCATATTCCAGTATACAAAAAGTACTCAGAGATAACCTCTTCAATAACCTGCAAAAGATCTCTCGGATTTATTTCTGATTTCTTACAACTATCTAGTACAAACTATACTATATTCCCCCTTTTGATTGAAACTTTACAAATTATTTTCAATCCAAATTTTTCAGCATTTTCCAATGATCTTGGGAATCCTTTTATCGAATAGAATTGCAACAAGCTACGAATTATTTGGAATAAGGACAAAAGAAATGACTCAGTAAAAAGGCAAAATAGCTAATGAAGTGATAACCACTTTTGTTACAATGGATATTTAACATATTTTGTCTCTTGACCGCTTGGTACTTATAACTACTTCAAAGTTGTTAAGAAGCAGCCACCTGGAGTCTATTGTCTTTGATATTGGAGATGCAGGATCTTCATCTTTTCCTGTCTCATCCAACCTATTGAGCCTAATTGTCCTCTTACATATTGTCACCTTCTTCTTGATCAACTATAATGTACTTGTCCTTCCAAGAGCTATACACCTCATCACTTGGCCAAGCGAAGCTAATGACTTCATCCTTTCTTATGTTAATCTCTTTCTAGTTGACACTTGCCTTCTCAATTTCTTCTGACCGAAATTCAAAAAATGCTCTGGCTTTACCGTCTATCTTAACAGTTTGAACAAACAATAGTGTGCTTTCCAGAGTAATAATACTATTGGTTCTTATTGACAACACCTCATTCATTTGTCTTTGTTGTAGTCCTTCATGTTCTATATCACCACTCTTCTTACAAAGATTTGGGAACATCTCATATCGGTCCTTTGAATATTATTTCTTCAAAGCCACTATCTTCCTAATGGCAATGCTCCTTATGTCCATGTCCATTAATAGTTTGACACATTTATATGTACCAGTCAAAACAATGTCAACATTGTTTTCTTCTTTGGATGTGGTATGGAAGAATTTCAATTCTCCTCTCTTTCCCTTCCATCTATCCACCATTTGATCTCATTTGTCCTTATCTGCATTGTATTCATTTAATATGCTGACAATTTTCTTCCCTTGTGAATAAATGACAGTAGGAACTAATTCTTGACTGCAATGCCTCAGAGTAGAATGTATCTTATCAGCATACTTTTATTTTACCTTCCATCTATCCACCATTTGATCTCATTTGTCCTTATCTGCATTGCATTCATTTAATATGCTGACAATTTTCTTCCCTTGTGAATAAATAGCAGTAGGAACTAATTCCTGAGTGCAATGCCTCAGAGTAGAATATATCTTATCAGCATACTTTTGTTTTACCCATACCTCTGCTTCTTTAAATGTTGCAGATTGTTCAACCCAATTCTTTTTTGATTGTTCCAGCTTGGTTCTCTGAGCAATCAATCTTGCTTTCTCTTGTTCCAATTCCTCTTGTGTGGTAGGACTTGATGGCAGGGGAGAAGGAGGGTAAGTTATGATTGGGCTTGATGATGATGGCTGATGAGGATCTTGTGTAATCATCCTTTGAGGAACAAACTGAACTGTTTGCTTACCCTCAAGGAAGACAATATTCTTGTCTTTTTCAATGGACTTGACCTTCTCATCGTTATAAGCCTTCACAACTACCTCATATTTTCCATCAAGCTCTTGAGTGCATCTTCTTGTTTCTCAGTTACCTTTAAGCTCAATTTTGTTGTTTCTAGAGTGAGGTTAGCTACTTCTAACCCTGAGGTGTCTTATACTCTCTTTACCACAAGGCTACCGGCATGTTCAGTCTGATCACTTCCATCAGTTCTCCTTTTGTCTTTCCTTTTTAGAGACCATATTACTAGTGTTGCATGATCTTCAATGAATTTGGCACCAATTGTCGTTCCACTGGTGTGCACTGGTTTCTTTTCTTTTCTCATAGCATCAAATATGATGGCATTAGCAAGATCCCATTGAGGTAAGATGAGGACTCCTTATTTCTTAACTAATTCCCTGCCTTCTTCAGGGGTGATCTTATCAAAATTTGCCATCATCTCATGTTTTACTTCCTTTTCAATGTCATCCTTGTCTCTGTTATGTTGACCCTCTTGCAACTTCTGATATTTTTCTTTGAATTAATCAATGTGAATTCTCCACAGGAATTGGATGAAAGCCCTGGCCTTAACAAATTCATCATCAGATAAAAACTCATCACTGGCCTGTTTGGTAATAGGGTCCAGCTCTTTTCCAGCAAATTTTGCTACTATTAGACCCAATGTTGGATGCTTGGGTGCCTCTGGCACTCCTTGTAACTCCTGGGTTGTGACAAAAATGTGTCCAATATTTCCCATCCTCACCAATTGTTCAGCATTGCTTTGATCACCCATGTAAAGGGGAGACTGAGAAGGGGAGTAGATATCACCCTGTTGTTTCTCTTTTCCTTCCACCCTCTGCCTTTTTGGGGATGGCAATGTTTGAGCAGTGGCATCTACTGGCCTTTATCCCTTTTTCTCAGAGGCCTTTTCATCTCTGGGCAGAATTCTGCTATAACCCCTTCGTTGCTAGACTACATATTTCCCTGGTGGGACAATCCTACCCTGTGACATTCTGCTCATAATAGACTTAGCCTTTTCTGTCTCTGTTTCTATCACTTTCATTTTCTTCTGATCCATGGCTTGCATAATGTCCTCAAACATGCTCATTAGAGATTCTACTTTCTTTGCCCAACGTGCAAATGTCTTTAAGGGATCATATGATCTGTCAAAATTGTGGATAAAATCTAAAGATTTTTTATAGGCTAACCACTTCTCCTTCTTAATCTCTTGTTCCATTAGATCAAACTCATTTCTTATTATATCTTTTGGGAAATTAAACTGGTGATCTAATGCCAGGCATTTGGTTCTTCCTGAACATGTCAATAATAAAACCCTCATTGTCTGCACACCTTACCACTAATGTTGCTAATTGGTAAGGCTCTAGGTATTTCTCAAACTGGGTCCATCCCACTTTGGTAATGATAAAATGATGGACTCTTGTGAGGGTAGGGTAAATATTTCCTTTCATCTTACCAGTTAAGGCTTCCTCTTGCAACCCACCTAGTTGTCTAAGAATTTCTGCCAGACCAATCTTGGGTGGCATTTTGTAAGCAAGAACATTTGGAGTTCCCCTGAAAACATAAACCCTAATGACTGTTGAGACAGGGTATAAAATGAAATCACCCCAATTGTGAACAATCTTCAATTCTGTAGCATATTCCAATGGTCTTAAAAGGCTCAATACATTTGCATGAATCCTAGGGTTGTCCTTACATAATAATGCTCTAAGCCTAGAGGCAAAAGCTCTATCAAAATTTATGAAATTGGCCTCTTTCCTGTCCCAAGACAAGTCAGTACTCTACAACTGAACAGGAAAATCCTCATCATCCTGAAACTTGGTGAGATCCATTTCTTCTTCAAAGTAGTCAGCATTATTAAATAACATCATATGCATCATCATGGAATACCATCACATTGGCCTGACTATCTTGGAATCCTTAATGCCTATCAAACCTTGATGCATCAAGTCAGCAATGTAGGTAGCATAATAAAAAATAACAGACAAGTGGGGATGCAAAATTTGAACAACCATAAGCATAAAATGGACAGGCGTCGTTGTCTCCTCCTCCTCTCTTAGCATATGGCACAAGGCACTATACATTCCTCTAGCCTTGCTATTAAAATAATCCAGTTTGAAAGGCTCTAGTGTATTAGGGCCTACTACAATCAGACCCCCTATCTTGTTAAAATACCCTTTCAAGGCCTCATTCCTGTAGTATTCCTTTTGATTCTGATATTCCTCTTTGAACTGGTCAAAATCTATATCATCCATTTGAACTGAGAGTTCACTCAAATTGAAGACTTCTCTGATTTCATCAGTTGTGACATTCAACAGTACATTTCTATATGTATCTCTCAGGACACTGGATACTTTATCATATGTTTTGGCTATTACAATTAACATATCGGTATCCATGAATACTCCAAGAACTATCAACTTGCCTACATCTAGAACCCATGTATTGCAATCTGGGGAGGGAGCATTTCTCTGGCTATAAGCAGTTTTGAACAGATTTAAACTACTTGTGTTGATCTTGGCATCTTTGGCCCATCTACCCATATCATACAAACCTTCCATGACTCTAAAACGAGGATTTACTAGAACAATTCTCTTAATCTGGGTAGAGTCATTTGTAGATCCACTCAATTGTTGTATAACGTCATCTCGTACATTTCTATCTTTGTACTCGACATTACCAGTGAATTTAATCCTAGGGGCCATCTTCTGAACTTAGGGCTTCTTACGGGAATAATATCAAATTATATCAATAAATTTGTAACTCTTTTAGAATTTGAAACCCTACTAGAAGCATGAATTTTACTGTTTCACAGAAGACTTACCCATTCTGCAATTTCGCACATAGAGCGCAATATTGCTGCAACTTTTATTTTCACTTCAATCACTTCGATGATTATGGCAGCTTCGAGCTTAAGCAATGAATTATATGGCTTCAATCAAATCAGTCTTTTGCATTGAATTTTACTGATGACCATTTGAAACTCGCGGCTTAACAGTTCATTGATGACCATTTTGAGAACTTTAAATTTGGACCGTAGATCTTCAAGAGTATCTCCTTCATCGGGCGGCTCTCATTACTTCACGGAAACAACTATTCACTTGGGACATGTGTCAGCACGACTTGATCACTTAAATTATAGATCTCGTGCATCTTCTCCATAAGCCATTAAGTCAACCCTCTGATCTTTCTTAACGTGGCCACAAGTTACTTTACCCTGAGTTTACTAACTACAGATGCAACATTATCAACCAGGACACGCATCAACACCGCTTAATGGCTTAGACGCTAGATATTTTGTATCTTTCCTTAAAGACATTAAGCGATTCGTCTCATCTTTCTAAAAATCCACCTTCTTTACCTCATCTCTATGTTGTACAGGGCCCACCAACTGCCATGCGTCATCACGACTTAATCGCTTATACTTTAGATGTCGATCACTTTGCCTTTAAGCAATTAAGTCAGCCGTCAAATCAATCTGCACTTGCTCAGCCTTTAATTCCTTCTTTACGACCTTAGTAGGACCCACTGGGACACGTGGCATCACGGCTTAATCGCTTAGATGATAGATCACGTTCACTTTGTCATTAAGCGATCAAGTCAGTCATTAGATCTTTTCTGAATTGTCAACATTTTAACGCGCGATCACCTTTACTTATAATGGAATACACGTCATCATCAGGACACGCGGCAACACGGCTTAATGACTTCCCTGATAGATCTTGTACATCTTTGGGATAAGCCATTAAGTCAATTGTTGGATCAAAAGGAATCTGTTTGTATTTTAATCAACAATCATTCAAAATACTCGAGCCCACCAACAACCACGCATCACCACCACTTAATCGCTTACACATTAAATTGTGTGCATCTTGGCCATAAGTGATTAAGTCGACCGTGACATCTTTCCGCACTTTAATCTCCATCAAAAAGCTTGCAATATGGCCCACGTCACTCCCGGGACACACGTCGTTCAGACTTAATGGCTTATAGGATAGATGTTGATCACTTTCAGAATAAGTCATTAAGTCAGTCATCCGATGAAACAGGATCTGCTCACTGTTTAACTGAAAAACTTTTCTGATTACTGGACTCGCCAGAAACACATGTCATTGTCGCTTAATGACTTATAAGATAGATGTCGTGCACCTAACGATTAAGCCATTAAGTGGGCCGTTAGATCAAAACATACTAACTCGACAGATAGTGGTTTAATAAATTACTTGCAGACTTTAGACTTAGAGATCAATAAAGCACCACGACGTTAGGAAACTTACAAACTATTGAACATGGACACTTTTAAAAGAACACATCAAAGACACATGACTTAAGTGGCAAAAAGGTAATGCAAAATTAGAAACCACTTCTACGCTTAGGGTTTGAGGACCAAATTTTACACTTAGAAACATGAAAGCAAGGGTTTCAAGAATTTACATAAGACCATTTTGCAAATACAGACCAAGGACTCATTGCTTTGGAAAAAAACTTTACCAGACCTGACAGGGCGTTAATGGTAGCGTGCTCACAAATCACCTGCAAAATAACAGCATGGCTAATAAAGAGGTATCTAAATATCTCAAGCCACCTCCTTTATATTTGACATTGATTATAGGTGATAAATTGATTCACAACTGTATGGTAAATAGTGGACCTAGCAGCTCTATGATGCCCAAGGAAATAGCTGATAAGTTAGGTCTTAAATATGAACCACTAGAGAAAGGAGTTGTCCAATTAGATGGCACAACCATAAAAACCTTAGGTATCATTAAAGGGTTAAACCTTACTTTACAAGCTTGCCCAAATTTTGTTGTCCCTCAAGACATCTGTGTCATTAACTTACCTCCATATTTTTCCATGAGCCTTTCAAGAGACTTCAGAGGTAAAACAGGGGGGTACTTATCAGCTGATTGGTCACATATGATATTTAGGACCAGATAGAGCCATATCATCATAGTACGGTAAATATGTTATCAAAGTCAGTAAGGTCAAGTCAAACTGTTGTTTTAAATCACAGTCATGATGATGTTGATGATTCAGATACTCTTTTACAAGGGTGGGCCGAGGAGGATTATGTTAACAGTCCTGCAGATATGGTTCTTGAGGCTAGCATTGGAAATTATGTTATTCATGAGGCTGATGCAGAAATTCTTAATTTAGAGAAAAGTGAAGAGGAGTTGTTTTGTTTGCAAAATGGATTGTGGAAATTGTTTTTTGATGGATCTCAAAGTAAAAATGGTGTTGGTGGGGGAGCTATGCTTGTGTCACCTCAAGGAGATAGGTATTTTTCAGCTTTCCGCTTTGCTTTCTCATGCACTAACAATACTACAGAATATGAAGGCTTGATAGTAGGTCTTGAATAGGCAAGGAAACGTGGGATTAGTTGTATCAAAGTGAATGGTGATAGTGAGCTTGTGAAAAATTGATTTAGAGAGCTGAATGTCACTAAAAACAATGCACTAAAGTGTTACACAAATAGAGTATGGGATTGAATTGAAGAGTTCAATGCCTTCAACATTGTTTTCAGTCCCAAGAAGCCAAAACACACATGCAAATCGGTTGCCTTCTATTGGTGCACAATTTGATCCTATTGACGATCTTAGGAGGGATAAGGTACAACAGTATATCAAACTAGTTATTCAGCCTTCTATTTCGGATAATGATGTCAATAGGCAAGTTTTTATAGTGACGAGCTAATTCTTACCTTTTTGTTGGAAGAAGAGCAGTTTGTTGTCACAAATTAGGATAAAATAAACTAGATAAAGTTCCTAAGGGATTGGTCATTTTGGAATCCACTTTCAATAGTGATGATCAACTTAAAAAGTGGAGGGCTGGAATTCAGGTCAAAGAGGACCATTATGAAAAACTGGAAGTAGCAGAAGGAAGTTCCTTAAAATTGGAAAGGTATGTTCTAAAGAGGAAAAGCAGTAGTTTAAAGATTTATGTCAAGAGTTTCCTAAAGTTTTCGCTTGGCAATATTCTGATTTAAAAGGTTTTGGTCCAAACATTGTTGAACATACTATTGATTTCGATCCGAGTTCTAAACCTGTTAGACAGAAACATAGGCCCTTGAATCCGAGATTAGAACCTTTGATGATTAAAGAATTGACCAAGTTAATTGAAGGAGGCATTATTTTTCCTATCAAACATACTTCTCGTGTTTCTAACTTAGTACTGGTAAGGAAAAATAACGGTGAAATCCGGTTGTGTGTAGATTTCAGAGACCTTAACAGGGCGTCACTGAAAGATCACCATTCACTGCCTTCTATGGAATATTGCAGTTAGTTGCTGGGTCTGACAAGTTTTCTCTACTTGATGGTTATTCGGGTTACAATCAAGTTTGTGTTTGTGATAGTGATTAGTTCAAGACAACTTTCATGACTAACTGGGGAACCATGACCTACAAACAGATGCCTTTTGGGCTATCCAATGTTGGTACTACATTTCAAAAAACTACAGAGCACACATTTCAGGGTCTAATTTATAAGTTTTTCTGATCTATCTTGATGATGTTATAATCTACAGTAAAACTACAGATGAACATTTGCAGCATTTGAAGCAAGTATTTCAGAGATGCAAGGAGTTTGGCATCTCTCTCAATCCAAAGAAGAGCATATTCATAGTGCATGACGAAAAACTTTTTGGACATATTGTGTCTAAAGATGGTATTACTATTGATCCTGAGAGGATACAAGTCATTTTTGAGTTGTCGCTACCCAACCATAAGAAAGGACTGCAGAGCTTCTTAGGGAGGATCAATTTTGTAAGGAGATATATCCCTAATAATTCTATTTTACAGTAGCCATTAACTGCAATGCTAAAGAATAATATGGCTTTTAAATGGACCAAAGAAGGGAACGATAGTTTTTCAAGCTATCAAAGAAGCCTTATCAACAACCCTAACTCTTGTAAATCTGGATTTTTCTCGTGATTTCATATTATATCATTTTGGGAGTATTGATAATATATCTGCTATACTAGTGCAAAAAAATTAGGACAATTATGAACAACCAATTGCTTTTTTAAGCTAGTTATTAGCTGATTATGAAACCAGATATACCTTTTGTAATAAATTTAAGCCTCTCATTTCTGGTAATAAGGTGCACTTTCTTGTGACCCACCTAAGTGTGAAGGAATTTATTTTGAGTAGAGATTTAAATGATAAAAGGGTTGGATGGATCACCAAAGTCATGGAGTTTGACTTGGATATCAATATTACAAAGCTGGTAAGAGGTAGGGGGTTGTGTGAAGAAATTGTTGCAACTCCTGAGAGTGCATAGGATGTAAATTCATCTGTTGTTCTGGTTAACATTGATGCCCCTCTAGGTTGGGTTCATGACATGGTGCATTTCTTGTAGACCGGTGAATGTCCACCAGATCTGGACAGAGCTAAGCGAAGGTGTTTCCATTTGCAATTTATTTCTTATGTTTTGTTGAATGATGCATTGTTTAGAAAAGATATCAATGGAATTTTATTGAGATGTATTAACTCTGATCAAGTGGAAAGAGTTTCGCGATGGAGATTCAAGGAGTCACTTTGCCCCAAGGACAACCACATTGAAGATCATGTGTGTTGGTTATTTTTGGCCAGATTTGTTTAAAGATTGTTATACATGGTCTAAGAAGTGTTTGAAGTGTGCATTGTTTGCGCGTAAGAAAAAACTCTCAATCATGCCTTTACAGCCGATTCAAGTTAACCAACCTTTCATGAAGTGGACTCTTGGCTTCATAGGACCCATCTAGTGTTGGTCACAGGTGGGTTCTTACTGCAATGGATTATTTCACAAGGTGGACAGAGGCACTTGCCTTAAGTGACTCAAATGAATCTGTTGTTCTAAGTTTTTACGAGGATATAGTTACCAGATTTGGTGTTCCAGAATCTATTATATCTGACAATGCTCTTGCATTTATTGGTTTAAGGGTGACTGAATGGGTTGTTAAGCATGGTATCTACTTAAGTACATCTTCAAACTACCACCCTCGGAGAAATGGTTTGGCTGAAAGTACTAACAAGAACTTGATACAGATTATTAAGTGAACAATGGAGAAAAATCAGAGGATTTGGCATTCTTGCTTAAAGGATGCACTTTGGGCAGACTGTATAACTCTGAAAAGGTCAATAGGCAACTCTCCATATATGCTGGTGTACGAAAAAGAGAGGAGATTACCATTATCTATTGAACTTCCATCCCAGGAGATCATTCATCAGTTGCAAATGTTTGAAGAGGAGGATCCTATGGCAGTCAGGTATGTTGAATTAATGGAGTTGGATGAAGTTAGAAGGAAGGCTATGCAAACATTGAAAAACCATCATATTCAAACCATGAGAACGTTTGACAACTTCTGGAGCAGCTCTTTTGTTATTACCCAATGCAAGGAGCATAATGCGTTCCGATTATCTACAATGGATGGTGAAGTCCTACCTATTTCAGTCAATGCAATCCACTTCAAGCATTGCTTTGAGGTATGAGTTTCAAAAGTTGTTTTAGTTTTCACTAAAGTGTTGTTGCACCATATTTTGTGTGTTGTTTTTCCCTAAGTGTTGTTACGCACAATTTTCTTAGGTTTTCCTAGTGTTTTCCTGTTTTCAATAATAGTTTCCAAGTCTTCTGAAGAACTGAGAAAAACAGAACAGTCGTACTTGAATCCAAATACAGTAGCCAACTAGGCACATTCATACATAGCAGAACGAACAAATTCATGTGTCCTAATTCAACCTACATACAAATATGACTACCTGGCTAAGATACATGCATACATCTAACATTGCTATGTTTTACACAATGATGTTGTTTAGGTGTTTTATGAAGTCATGAAATGAGTCATCTTATTTATAGTCGAGGGTCATGTACACCACTCATAATGATGAAGGGGAGCCTACTTCATCATTATAAGTCGTGTAAATCACACGAGACTAGACACAACAATTACCCATTCCTAGAAATCTGAAGTTGACTTCTAGCCCAATGGACCGTTAAGGCTACTGATTTTTTATGTCTAGCAGACAGACACCCGTCAGAGGTCATCAATGTTGTTACCAATTTATTTTGAGCTCAAATTTGGTAGAGCCATGCTGACTAGGACTCATTGATTATCTGAAATTTCATGCTTGATGCCTATGATAACCATTTGGTTTATTCAGCAAATTTAAATTTTGTGACAGAAAATAAGCAAAATATCATATGAAGCTGAGATATATCTTAAGCTTTTCTGAAAATGTAAATTTTATTTATCAAAATGTTTATTACGTTTCACACAGGTCGTGAAACTAAGCTTTTCAAAATAAATAAAAGTACTTAAACTAGAAACATGACTGCAAATACAGAAAAGTATGAAACAAAATGATATTCATGGGAGCCAGCCATTGCCTGATACTGGAATGATCGGTCGTGTTGTTAATCTTTAAGACTCTTTGTGTATCGTTGTCTCGTCATGTCTTGCCTCCACGATAGGCCCTGCAAGTGAGATTAAAAGAGAGTTAGATCTAACGATCTAAGCAATAGCTAGCTAACTCACCATCCTATTCCATACATGCATTCATATCCCTAAGCTAACCACCATATTTATTTCATTTTTTCTAATGAGTTTGTGAGTCTTTCATGGAACCTTTTTATTGTATTCTAGATACAAATATGGAAAAATCAAGTGGTTGAGAACCTATTTAAGGGACAATGTTTCCATGATTGAAACCTTATAGTCTATAAAAGCAGCTTTACAGATCAAAGTTCAGTCAACATTAGACAACTGCAAGAGAGTTTGATAAAGGAATGTCATTTTAAATCTTGCGAGCATGAATTCTAATGCAATAATCTTATCAATTGCAAATCAGTTACAAGAGGAAGCTAAACAACATTTGAAAACATATAAACAGAAACCATGAGGAACAATAAATAATTCTCGAGCTAATACCATGAAGATATAGAGAGCATTAGTCATCATTTTTTCAGTAATTTCATTATTGGAAACTGGGAAAATGAAAATATGTTACAGCACGCATTCAATCATTTGGCTGGAAATAGATCTTCACAACTAGATCTGGAAACTGAATCATTAAAGATAAATACGACTAGAAAACAAGTAGTGTTCAGGCATTGTTAGAAGTGTGCAAGAAGTCGTAGAAGTCAAGCAAGTTACCACAAAGGAGGATTGTTGTTAAGAAATCCAGAAGCTGGTGAGGGTGATATTGTTGTGTGGAGCATAGAAGATAAATGTGTTGCACAAGTCTATCTACATAAGCCTCCAATGAGATTGCTCGAAATCCCAGGTTCTAACATAAAGATAGTAGACACCAGGAGAGATGACGTTATTTTAGCATTCGCCCATGTCTATTGAGAAGAGAAATTGTTATTGAAGATTATTAAAGTCGAGCAGAGATCAAAAGGTTGGGAGAAGAGTTTCTTAAGAGTTCTGGGGTTTCCTTTCACATTTATCGGGCCTAGGAAAAACATGGGACCAGATGCAGCATTAGGTAATGTAAGTTTTGGGTAGGCTTGCATCTTATTTTCTTGATTCCATGGCAACTTTAAACCTTCCAAAAATGGGGTTATAACTTGAGCTACATATGTGGTTTTTTCAAGCAAAATATCACAGAGAAGGGTCAGCAAGAATCTGCAAAAAATTGGCTTAAGAAATTCAAAAGGTTGTGAGATTGTGAGCCATGATGTTGTCTATCTTGAAAAGATTTTACAACGAGGTGAAGGTTTATGTCAGCGGAGCCCCACAAATGGGTCAATGGGGAACAACTCCAAGCACTAGCATATGATGTTCCAATTCCTAGATATGGGACAAATAATACTATCAGTCCTCCCCTTTGACAATCAAAGGCTCTTGCTGAAGATTTTATTCTTAATGAATTCAATGATGGGTAGTATGAGGATGTTGCTCATCTTCAATCAAAGGCTCAACAGATATGTGTCGTTTTGTACCCAGGAGATGCGAAAGAGGAAGAAACGTTTCACCATTTGAAGTAATAGTTTTCATGTGCACTGCCTCTTTACAAGATATAATAGCGAGATTAAACAAGAGAAGAATATAAGAAGGGCAAGAGTCTGCCAAGACACAAATGATAGAAACAACTTCCTCTGGACAGAAAGAAAAACCATAAATTTTCCAATGGCATCCAGCAAAGAAAATTTTAGAACATTTAAAAAGAATGGAAAAGGTCACGACTATTTAAATATTTTTCGTCCATTCACAATGGCTGAATGAGGAAACAGGATTTCACATCTTTTTGTTCAATGGTTTCTCGGAATGAACAACTCAGTCATAGCTGCACTCACCGATGGAAACTCACAGACAATTGTAGATGAAACAGTTGAACAGAGCCCCAGCAAGAAGAAAATATCTCCAACAATGGTGGTGGTTCCCCAGCTCAAACCCTTCCTAACTACTTCAATGTGAAAGATCAAATGGTGAAAGATGTTTAGGGTTGGTTGCTTTGTCGCCTTTTGAGGCGTTTTGTATTTTCTTTTAAGTCCATAGCTAGGGTCGTGTGTGGCATTGTTTTTTAATGAAAGTATTAATTTTACTCAATGTTATAATTATGTCTCTTTAACATATGATTATAATATTAAATAAAAATAATATTTTCATTTGCTATTATTATTTCTTTGAGAGGAATTTTATAATTTAATATTTATTCATTAATTTATAAATACATCAATTAATAATTATTAAACTATTTTTGAGATAAATTTTATAATATAATATTTATTCATTAATATGTTTATAAATCAATTAATAAATATTAAAACTTATAAAAAGTAAAGCAAGCAATAATGGAGGGATGGAGACATAAGCAGGGCATTTAGGAGCTTTAGAGCAGATCTAGGGGACTTCGAGAAGTCTTAGGGTCGAATTTTACTTTCCCCTAAGTTTTGGAAGATAGCTATGACCAGTTGGAACTCTTTTGAGGTTTTTTGGATGAATCATTTGGTGGTTAATGACTTGAGAGGACATTTTCATGTCTTGGCTTTATTTTGGAGAGAGTAGAATAGTAATTTTTGGGGCTATTTTTTTGGTTTTGACACTAGAGGTTTGAGATTTACTTAGTGAGCTTAGACTCATTTTTCTCAAAAGTTCTAATTAGTGAATAGGACAGACTTAGTATTTTTGCAAATCTGGATCTTTTTTCTTCATTGTTTTCTATAACTCGGTTATTGGAAGGTAGAATATATTGCAGGTTTCAAATCTTATTGTCAGAATACTTTTAGTTCATCCAACTCATTTTTGCAATTCAGTGTGATGTTATGTGATTGATAAGGTGAAACTGAAGTGTTGTTAGAACCTTCCTTTAACTTATGTCTCACAAATCTTTTACATTTGTTCTGTAAGTGATTGTTTGTGCAAGTTGTTAGTTGTGTTGCTTAATATTCAAAGACTAGGGTGTGAAATTATCTTTCGTCCTTAATGCTTCTGTCAATTTAACCAGTCAATGAAATATTTCTACATGGAAATCTATAATACGTTGTGATACTAGTGTTTCTCTGCATTTCAATTAAGGGTGTTGCCTGAAATTGTTTTCAGTTTCCTTTCAGTTGGTGTCCACTATATTTAAGTACAGTTTTCAAATTTGAGCTTTTGGTTTAGTTTTCTTCCATTTCACCCTTCTTCTCTCTTTCCCCGAGAAAAGCAACTCAAATGAACTCCGAGCTATGGTTGAACTGTTTCTGGATCTTATCATTCATACCCCTCCAATCAAATGAACTCCGAGCTATACACTTTTTCAAATTGATTTCCTGACGTTCAAACTCCATATTCTTGGCTTTAGGGACAGTATCAAGTGAATATCCACCAATCATTAACAGATCGCATGAAGAAATACCAACCCCAGGCCTATGCAAATAATTTTGATGTACTTGTACAGCCATGAGTTGTCTAGCCAATTCCATAAGAATTACCTTATCTGTTGGATACCTTGGTAGAGTGTATGGTTCGCCCCTGAAGTATCCCACCCTTAGGTAAGTGAAATTTGGAAACTGAAGGAATACGCATCCATATTCACTAACTTTATTCCATGCTTCATCAGAAACACGTTTATTTGAGAGTTCTTTATCAAACAGAGATCGGTAATGACCAAAAAAATGCATCTTGAACCCTTCTGAAATGGATGCGACTTGCCCGGAACGGTGACTGATCATAGAAAGCCCATACCGGTATTTGCATCCTATCTCCCCTTGTGGATAGCCCTGAAAAAGAACCCAAGGCAGCAGCAATGTAAACCAAGTACGAATTCATATAAAAAGCACTTGTGTTAAGTACTTGCTCCAACTACTCACAAATAGCATTACTGATGAAATCACCCCAAAATATTCGCTGCCTTGATTTCAAAATCAAAGAAATGTACTTAAACATCCAAGGTTCAAAAAAGTTAGACTCCTTGAAACCTCTTAATATGCTTAGTAGAGTTATGAGGTCATGAACCTCCTCTTTAAAATCAGATCTATGAACTCCCTTCAGCCACATCACCAAATTAGGCCTCTTGGTGATTAACTAATGCTCATTAATGTACTTCACACAGGCAATCTTCCCGTTTTCCCAACTTCTGAGAGCTTTCTCCACCGTCATATACAGTATAGTCGGGGTTGGAGGAACTCTAAACAATCGGTCAATAGTTTCTGAATCTAGACTAATGACCACCTTCCCATCTTGATCTTTTATGGTTCGAGAAGTAGGGTCAAAATGTTTAGCACACACCATCACAAACTCAGGCTAAAGAGCAGCTATCGGGAAAGTGGAAACATGATGAATATAACTTTCCCGGATGCTGATCATCTCATCCTTGGTGGATGTATCCACCCTTGTCAAAAATTCCTCCATATTAAGGTGCCCGATCTCCATGTCTCGAATCTCCTCTACATAGGACGTGATCTGAGAAGGGATGATAGTGTTTTGATATTTATCATATTGATATTTCATCTTCTTTCTTCCTTTGTCCTTGGGGGATATAATTCTTCCTTCTGACATGACCAAACTAGCAACCGCAGTAACTCTCACATGTAAATTCCAGAAAATCAACATCTCATCATTTAGAGAGGAAAGATCTGTTTTTAAACTAATACTCAAAAGCGGGCAGCCTTTGAAAAGATAAAGAAAAGATAAGCATGAAGCCTTGTGAGATGTAAATGAATTATAATATCTTCATTTGTAACAGAGTGGATGCCTTCATGAGATGAAAAGGTGAGCTTTTGAAGGACAAATGCATATGAGGTAAGCACTAATCATTCTTTCTTCGTTTTCAAATGGGAATATGAAAAAGGTGAGCTTTTTCGAAAGGATTGCATGTGGAGCTTTTTAGGAAGGAAAACATACAAGGAGGAAAAGGTGAGCTTTTTAGGAAGGACAGCATGTGGGCAGCAAGTTATAAACGTTTCCTCAAATGGAAGCATGGAAAGTGCACTTTTACAGGCTGATTGCATATTTGGAAGGATTTCGTTTCTTTCATCTTTCTATACATTTTGGGCAAGAACATCTCGGAGAACGGGGTTTTTAATCCCGACTGCATATGAGAATAAATGACATCCTCATATGTAACTTGGAAAAGATGAGAGAAGAAGAAAAGAGACATATATACAAACAAATCAACCAAACAAAACACAAGCAAAGAAAGAAACATAAAATATACCTCTTCTTTGTTTGCAAAAAAGAGAAGAACACAAATTTGATTTTCTCCTACGCAATTGATGGATTTTGAATTCAACTTTAAAGAGAAAAAACCAGAATATATAACTCATCATATTGACATTTTCTCCATGCAAAATCAATGTCATTTTAACGAGTCATGGTGGGGAAAAACATCTGTCCTCAATGCAGCCTTAAATTGCTTTAAATCAGCAACTAAGGGGAAGTTTTCAAAGACATATGCCCTATTTGATAGCTATTTTTGTTTGATGATTAAATGCAGTTCGAATTTTGAAATGAAAAAGAAAGAAACATTTATCAAACACTTAACAAATCTGCCCTGATTAAGGAGCGACTGTTGCAGACCTTCATGGCGGATTGATAGGAGAGGAAAACGTTTTATTTCAAGCATATGCCCTAGGCGGACTTTCTCAAACAAAACGCACCTTTGTATGGTTTCAAACTTAAGTTTGTTATGCAACATGCTTCACGAGATTCCGCTTATACTTGGATGAAGAAAAATGCAGCATCAATTTGATCCTTCTTTAGCATATCATGATGCTAAGAGTTATAAAATTTGACGACCTCTTAATATGAATCCACGGTTTTTTTAGCAAAATAATATACATTTATCTCAGTATGTTAGAAGGAAAATATGTATTTTGTTTTAAAAACGACGCCCTCCACTATATAAGGATAGATCATGTTTAGTGAAGGCAAATTTTTATGCTATCCCCTCTATATTCGACGCCCTCTTAATATGAGGCCACGTTTTTTTAGCCAAACGATATATATTTCATTTTAAAATATACCAACGCCATACATGCAATGTTATATCAAAACGACGCCATTTTATATAAACCACGGGCACTTTGCAAAACGATAGACGTATGCATATAGCTACGGTTTTGTTTAAAAGACTTACATATATTTCGAATGATATGTTTTTAGCTTCAAAAACGACGCCTTCAACTTTTAAGTGAAACCATGAGTCATTTTAATAACTCTTTTTTGGCATAGTGATATGTTATGCTCAAAAGATTCGACGCCTTTCACTTAAAAAGACAGAAGGCACTTTATAAGGAAGAGATCATATTTTTAAATATGTTTCACTCACCTAAAACGGCACCTAAGACTCTTAAAACAAACTGCAGTTTTTAAGGAGGAAAAAGACACATGTTTTAGAAAGTTAAAATATATGTTTTCTTATCCAAAATAGACGTCCTCCACTTAAAACGACCACGGGCCCTTTAAAAGTTTTAAAGAGATGCAGTTTA
>MU223575.1:831402-846700 GCA_018584345.1 Thuja plicata | reverse complement strand
CAAGCAAATCTAAACATTCCAATGACAAATGAAAACCCTACACAATTATTTTTATTTCATTTTTTTTTTGCAGTGTCAGACAAGAGAAAACCTGGTTTTGTAGGTTGTTTGTTGCTCCTCCTGTTCTTTAAGCTCTCCCATGCTGCTTTTACACCCTACCATTGTGAGAATCAGCCCCCAAAATGAGTGACAATTTTGAATCTGTAGGCACAAAGGCATTCCTTGAGTGAATTGAAAATGTACCAACATGCATGGAAAAAATGGCATCAAATAATAAATCCTTGGCTGATGGTCAATGTTGGAAAATATTTATGAGCAAAATGCTCAAGATCTTATTATATCTAATTTTAACAAATTCAAAACTTCCCATAATTAGATATATGTCGTTGCTAGATACTAAGAAAAAATGTAATCAAAGAAGCAAGTCTTAAGCAATCCTGAACCGAAAACCATACAAAGACCTAATCAAGGAAATATCTTGTCAAATGCTAAAATGAGCAAAATACTGCATAGTTTAACTTGATGGATTGCAAATTTTAGTGTATTGAGCATTTAGAAGGTGGTAAAATACTAAAAAACCATGATAAGTTGAGAGCCAATACATAGATTTAATTTGTTTGTGATTAAGCTATATGGGTTATAAAAAATGTAACAAGGCAACATGGGTACCAAATGGGTACCCAACAGAACCAAAATCGCAACAACAAAAAATTCCAACCAAGAGGACACCAAAGTTGTAACACTACAATAATCGAAGAGCACATTGCAAAAAAACAAAAGAACAACCAATTAAATTTATTTTTTATTTAAGATAAAAGATTTATAAAAACTGAAACAAAGCAGCACAGTTACCAAATGGCTAATCAACAAAATCAGAATTTGAATAGAAGAAAAACCCAACCAAGAGAACAAAAGAGCTACAATAAACAGAGAGCACAACAGTTCAAACAAAATAACAACTGACCTCTGAACTTCAGAGTTATCATAAGCAATCTACACAAGATATTTATTCCATTTACTTGCCACGGCCCACAATAAAATCTCTCTCAGAGCTACAAAAAGTACTACTAGTCCTCTATATTCTTGTTGATTGTAATGTCCCTGTCTAAATATTTAGGGTAAGCAACTTTAAGATGTGCAATATTTAAAACTGGATAATACAAATCTAAATTTCATTTCAAATGTTTTCATCTATTGATATCCTAGATTCAAATCGGGTTACAAATAAAATTGCAGAGCATTTCTTACATTCAAACCGGACTATAATACATCACAAAATGCTGCTATAACTTTAACAAACTATAGATATACAAGGAACTCATACCAATAAGTAGGCAGAAGTGATTGAACCTTCCTCAATGTTTTTCTACGTAAACATGTATTATTTCCTACCTTCAAGCTACCCCAAAATTGTCTCCACCCCAATCACTCACATTTTGAGGTTTGTATGCCTCTAAAAATGCTAAAATTTTACATTTTTATCCTACCCTCTTCCTGCAAAGTACGGGATGCCCATATCCCTTGTATATTCAGATAGCATTATGAATATCTCAATTCATTGCCAGCCATTGGCCATTTGAACTTGATACCACTGCATTGCCCACTTGCAATGAACAGTGTCCCAAACAATCAAGATTGATTTTGAAGATGAAAGTTCATGCACATGTTTAGCTTCTTATAATCGTAGTGCATATATTCCTATCTTTACAGTCCTCTGGATTTGTAAGTTTCTAAAAAGATGTCATCTCTATAGTTAAGGACATTTCCTTCTCAAAAGGATTATATGATTTTATGTATTTACATAAATTTATACCTTGTTAACAATCATTATCATTTGAATTGGGTGCAAGATGCAACTCATTAGTCACTAAATATGACAAACACTTATGTTTTGATCAAATGAAGTCCTACATAAAATATTCGACATTTACATTGCAAATTATCTAAGATAACCAATTATCAACAATTAACACCATTTTGTCAGAATCCATTTGAACTTTAAGACAAGCCTTTGGCAAAAATGTAGTTTGTCTCTCCATGGCTTAAAGACAATTCAGGTACAAATATTCTATAAAGGTTACCATTTCCATTCCCTCAATGACATGATACTCTATGACTCAATCTTATTGAGAAGGAATTATTATTAATAGTATAGAACTCCAAAAAGATATGAGAATCAGGCAAGACATGGTGCCATGTAATTGCACTTAGTTTTAGATAAATAGGTGGCGTTGTGGATTTGTTTAAATCGTTGTATTGTATGATGTGAAGTTTTCTTCTTAAATGGTGGAACAATCTATCATTCAGGAATAGGAATTTTAGGTGTGGGTTATTAACTTATTAGGATCTATTATTTCTAATAATGGACCTTATTTATTACCAATTATTTTATTAAATATCAAATAGTATCCTTGACTCGACTCACCCCCTTCCCTGCATATTTAGACAGCATTCTGCCTATGTACACATGGGCATTGAATCATAGTTTGAAGCATTCTGCCTATGTACACAGTGGAATGAGCATTGATATTGTGTTCTGATTTCCAGAAGAAACAAAAGAAACATGGGAGTTATATTGGCAATTGTTTGAAAGTTCTGAACATGACAGGCTTGAAACTCTCTGCATTAAGCTGCATTAAGTTTTTGACTACAATCGTTACCATTGATGATCTGAACTATCCAGAAAGATAGAAAAATGCTATATTGTTAATGCTCCATATGTTTTCTCTTCTTGCTAGAGAGTTTGTTGTGGCCCTCAGTGCATTTGGGTTGTGAAGTTTGAATGATATTTATATCAAATAATTTGAATTCTATCTCTCTTGATTGTAGTTCAAGGAAAAAGGTTTTTTTGCTGCAGAATACAGCTCACCACTGGATTTGCTTGTGCTTGAATTAATGTTCTTCTGGTTTGATTTTCTTGCTATGTGTCATAAGAAGATCTAGTGGCTTCTTGAATGCATGCTCCTCTGTTATGTTCATTTCCTGTTAAGCCATTCACTTTTAGTACAGTTTCATTGTGAAGAGAAGGTGAGCAAACAATGTGCATTACGTGCTTTAGTTGAAGTGGGTTTCCACACTATGAATAAGTGGTAGTTGGTTGAGGGCCTCGTATAGCAAATAGAACCCACATGATATAGATCATTTGCTGGGGAGATTTCTTTCGGCTTTGAATTTGCCTACTCTGTGTTGGACTTAACTCGAAGGTTCCTGTGAGTGCTCTAAGTTGCTCCTCAATTAACAAAGTGCAGAGGATTTGATGATTCAGCTGACCAATGGAGAAGAATTATGGTTTGTTAGAAGTGCAATATGGTTGCTGCTTCAGTTGAAGATTGTGGAGAGTCGAAGTTTAATTGGTCTGTGAAGTGTAAACATGCAGGTGTCTAAAATTGCCTAATAGGCCTGTGGAGTCGGTTCAGACTGTGCAAATACATGCAGAAAATTGAAGAGAATTCACGTGTGAAGACATCGGACTACAATAAGGAACACAATCACCGTTTCATAGTAACAAGAAAAAACACAGAAATAACATACATTTACATATGAGAGACAGCATGTACATGAGTGAGAATTCCCCTCCCCACAAAAGGTTGTCTCCGTAGTTTCTAAGCCCACCATTCCATTTTTAACTTCTCTAGTTCCTCACACAACCACATTCCTGAACTAACTCTAACTCTCTATTTTTACTTACTCTTTATTTTTACTATCCACGTTGCAGCAGTTCCTAATAGACTGAACCAACAAAAGCTATTACTAAACATCGTAAAAACAGTTAAAATCAACTTATACTTCTGTGGAGTTAGTTGGCAGTACTCTGTCCATCATTGTTTGTATGCTACCATGACTGTTTTCTTCATGAATTTGTCATGCCTCTGCCAAATTGTCGCTGTACCCTATTATCAAAAAACAGCTCTTTACTCTTATATTTCACCACACATAGTCGACTGTTCACGAGCCCTCTTTTTGATGTTGTTGCTATATTACTATTTTCTGAAACCTATAGTTGTCATGGATAGGTGAGCATGTAACAAGGTATAAATAGCATTATTTTCTTCCATATTTTTGAGAGATGTCAAAGACTGATAACTACGAATAGTAAGATTGTGATGAGGTTTACAATTTAACCCACATTGACGTATATATTCACTTGAGATCCTTATGCTCTATGTCCTTAGTTCACTATCACATGCCATATCTGCCCTCTTCTCAATCTGCCCTTTCATTTCTTCTTGTAGACTGTCTTGCCCCTTAGTATCATTACCAGTCCTCTTTTTTATATTATCTCAAGGTTTTGAAAGTAGGGTTTATAAGGAATAAAACCCTAACAATATAGCCTTTCTCTGATATAAAATTCTTCTCATACATTCTTCTCTGCATTCTTTGTCTCCCTGGCTATATTATTCTCAATACTCTTGATTTTCCTCTGTTTCATGAAATTGTTGTGTATGACACTGTTATCTCTGTTCTTTGTCCTGTTACCATCTTGACCGCCCTTTCTCCTTCATCGATAGCTTCCATTGTTCATGCTTTACCTTCTCTTTCTCTATGCCTTCGCTTTGGAAAACTAGGACTGTAATTTTTTACATATCTTTGGTTATACTATGTCGGGTGTTTTTTCGCTTCTATATGCCACTGCGATGTTGTTCACAGAGACAAACCCACATTGTCCTTTATACCATAGTTGTACATATCATTACTCGATCCCTCAATCATCCTTTCCTCCTTAGGGAAGTGATGATCTACTACTCCTTTTTATCACTAATGGGATTCTCAAGATAATCCTCAAGCTACTTCCGGTAAGTTGTGTTCTCTAAAACCAAAAGATCTTCATCACAAATGGAGCTCCCATAGAAATAAAGATTCTCAAGATAATGCTCAAGCTACTTCCGGTAAGTTGTGTTCTCTAAAACCAATAGATCTTCATCACATATGGAGCTCCCATAGAAATAAAAGAGGGAAACAATCTTTAGTGAAGAGGGGAATTCTCACTCATGTACATACTTTCTTTCATATGTAAACTTATGTTATATCTGCTGGTTATTATGAAACGGTGAATATGTTCCTCAGTGTGGTCTGCTGTCTTCTTATGTGAATGCTCTCAATTTTCTATTTGTATGCATTTGTAAAAGTATGTGATTGTTTCAAGAAATGATTCTATTTGTAAGCATTTGTAAAAGTCTGTGATTGTTTCAAGAAATGATTCTACTTTTTAACAGGGGAGCAGACCCAAGACCCGCTGCATCAGGATTGAAGCACGGTGTTGTGCAGGAACTTCCACAAGGTGCAGCATGTGGATAGCGGTCTAGTCTTATTTCTATTATAAGCTCTGTGTTTTTGCTAAGGCTTTTTTTTTGTATCTTAGGAATGTGAGTTTAGTTTCATATCCAACATAACTATTCTTAGGCTTTTGTTAGTATTTTCTGCTGTTTAGCAGGAGAGGGGGGCCTGAACAGAACCCCGATGTTAAAATAAATACAAAAGGGTTAGAACTTGCTAATCATAATCTATGTGAATCAAACCTGATCCTAAGTACAAATCTTCAACAGCTAGGATTTTCAAAGCTTCTACATATTTTGGCAACAACTATTTTTAAGCTGTTGCTAAAATGTTCCAATGCTATAAGTTGTTAGAACGCTAATTCTAATCTATGTGAATCAAACCTGATCCTAAGTACAAATCTTCAGCAACTAGGATTCTCAAAGCTTCTACATATTTTGGCAACAACTATTTTTAAGCTATTGCTGAAATGTCCCAATGCTATAAGTTTAAATTAGTGATTTGATCTAGTTTAATACAGGTTAAACCTCCTCTTTCAAAGAGGACACAAGTTTAAGGTGCCTCAACAATGAGGTTGAAAATCTATGGTTCATTTTTATCTAGTTACAGTTACAACAAATATAATTCAAATTAATGTATTTCTTTTGTGAGGAAAGAATTAAAGGTTCTAACTCTCAAAACTTGCCAATCTGATAACTTAAATACCATCTTTTAGTGATGCTTACGAGTATCATATGATTTTGAACCGCCATTAAAGTTAAATCAATTCAAACAAACAAAGGGTTTCTTATACTTATTTCTAGAAAGAGATTAACCCTTATGATTTTTCTAAATATTATGTCTAGGCAATATTTCTGGATTTTTAAATGTCTTACCCGTAAGAAATTGCAGGTATTCTTGAGCTCCAATTTCTGACTCTTAACCAAGAAACACAATCAATCTACGATACCCGCAATTGCTTCAGGCTTTCATTTCTCTAACCTCTCAAAGCTTCCATCAAAATCGACACGCCAAAGTTACAGGCCGATCATAGAATATTTGGCAATCAAACCAACGCTTTATTCAGCCATAATCACATTTTGTCTGTGTGCGTACACATGGGCAACAAATCGTCATCACCTCAATCCCATTTAAGGGCAGTGATCTTCAGGCATTCAATTTCCTAACCTCCACTTTCAAGGCTTCCTCAATGGTGGCCAGTACATTTCTTCCATGATGCTGAAATAGATAATATGGATTTTCCTTCTTTCGCCCTTAATAGCTTCCAGAATACTCTGGTTAGCCTTGAAATGAGCTATTCTGATAAATGGGAAGAATTGGTTGAGTAAATTCAAAGCACCCAAATCCCTCAAATGCAACGGCTTCAAGTTCACTTTTCCGAACAGCCGAAAACTTCATAAAGATGCCTCAGACATTCACCAAAACTCTCCACCAAGTTAAGCTTTTCATGGGGTTAGTCAAGAGGTCCTGTTCCAATGGTCAGCACAACAGTATCAAGCTGCGGTGCACCATGAATGGAATTGGACAACTGGATTCTGCTTCTCTCGCACATATGTGGCAATTCCCACAAACAATTCACGGCTACAATTTCATCCTTGCTCCTCTTCATATTCTTCAGGGTTGTTTCCTCCAATGAAAATGAAATCCCAGAGACTCTGCATATTCAGAGAGTATTCTGGCTCTGTGGGTACTCAAGGGCACTGAAATTATTTTCATCCTCACCACAATCCCAATTAAGGGCATGATCTTCAGGCTTTCATTTCTCTAACCTCTCAAAGCTTCCATCAATGCCGGCCACTGCATCCCTACCATGATGTCATACGCAATGGCACGGTGTAAAACTCCAAAAAAAAAGTTGTGAAAATTTGGAGGACTTGAATTACCAGAAACGCTGATAACATCAATATCAGGGAACGTAATTTAAGATAATCCAAGAGATTCTGAACACCCTTGGAGACCATATTCATCCCCATAGCATCTCCAGTGAAGCAGGAGAATCTCGTGTACAAATTCTTGCCTGCATTTACACATTTTATTCCTTGTAGCCTAGCGAATCTGCTTGTTCTGTTGAAAGAAAAAAGCACCCAAAATCCTACTAGTTATCTTGAAAATATGGCTTTATTCACTAACCATTGAGCCAGTACCCATAAAACTACATGATCAAGTTTGCTTGCAAAATGAAAAAGAGCAAGTGGAATAGAAACATCTTACCGATTGAAGATCTCAGAGAGATTATCAGAGGTTGCAGGATCCAGATCTGTAGCTCTGCAGCCCTCTTGGCGCTCTGAAACCTCACAACAGGAGCTCTAGTCAAGCCATCTCTTAGAAGAATGCTCGTAGCCCCATCACTCATAAGAATCGCCTTGAAACCTTTGTTAGTGCTGCCCACCAGACACCCTTCTGTGGTTGTCGTGTCCACCATGTACTAGTAAGGGCCCTGCCACACCCACGGACTTCTACCTAACCCCCAGAATGGAGTACGACATTAATTTATTGGGCATTTGGCTTTAATGGATGCACATAACCCCAAGAATGGAGTACGACATTAATTTCTTGGTAGTTTGGCTTTAATGGATGCTCGTATCTTTGAGAATGGAGTACCTGCACAACAACACAAGAATCTCGAGAAATGAGGATCATAGTGAACGCAATAACCAGAACCAATAAAACGATTCAAAAAATTAAGTAAGCTTCCAAATATTCTGAAGCGTGAGATCAAGTATGAAGCATGCTTGGCCATGCCCATAAAGAGGAAAGGAATGTAGCCGTTGCTCTTTTTTTTTTAAATTTGAATTGTGGAAATTGATATTTTTAAATTTGAATTTAGAGAACTCAAAGGAAGTTCAAATTTAAGGCAAGTTTTGAAATGAATTTGAATTTGAATTTGAATTTCACGTATAGCTATGTCACGTGGGGAGGCGATAAAGCAAGGTTTAAAATGGATTTAGTTTTCTTTAAAGATACATATTTTTTTTTACAAATCCATTTGATTTATTAGTTGAATTTTATAAGAATAGTTTGTTAAAGACAATATTAATATAAGTAGGAGATATTTTTCACAATAAGTCAAATTGTGATATTGTTATTGCTATTAAAGTGCATTTTTCGAGTCAAACTCATTGATCTATGTTTCATGAGTAGTGGCTCAAAAAAACTCATCTCATGAGAATGAATGGAACACTTAGCACTCATTGTATCTAGGTGATACTTAGAGGTGAAGTGCGCTTAACTACATAGTTTCCTTCAAGGTTAAGCCCACTTAACTTGCTACTCTATTTGCAAAACTTTCAACAAGGTTAAGTCAAATTCATAAGGCACAACACTTGGTAAAGATTTGGCAAATGGGGTAGCAAGCTAAGTGGGCTTAACCTTGGAGGAAACTGTGGTTAAGCGTGCTCGAGTTAGAGTCGTACTGGGATGGGTGACCTCGCGGGAAGGTCCAATGCTTCACCCCTGTGAACATCACCTAGATGCAATTGGTGCTAACTATTCCATTCATTTTTATGATAGATGGGTTCTTTTGAGCCACTACTCAAGAAATATAGGTCAATGAGTTTCACTCAAAAACCACACAATTAAATCCTGATAGCAATATCACAATATCAATATGGTTTAATCATCCTTTTTACATTTATCGTTGATAAGAATTATAATCTTTATGCATTTTTAATTTTTTTTTAATAAGATCATTTTGTAGTAAAATTTTCAACATTAACATATGAGTTTAATCCCTTTTAAAGTATGAAGGAGGGAAAAATAAATAAAAGGTGAAGATTTCAAGGTAAAATTCAAAATTTCATTTATGCATATCATTTTTCAAATGTCAAATTTACGATTTGGTGAATCTAAATTTTAAAATGTATACCTTTTTTATTTTATTTTTTTAAATTAAACATGGTAAACCAAGTGAAAGGCTTTTGATTTGGAGCTATGAACTAGTGAGGTCAAAAACCCACGAGCACAAGCCTGCCTACAATCATAATGACCCAATGGAGGTTTGAACCTACGTGGGGACAACGACAACACCAGCATTTAACCAACACACTAAATGAAATTGTTAAATGTGATTTTTTATTTTTTGTTAATTTATCATTTATGAATTATAAATACATCAATTACTTTTGAAACTTTTGTTAACAATTTTCTATAAACATTACGAATGTTGGGTGAATGAAAAACAAAATTTATGACTTCACGTTAATCTAACAGTTTAATTTTCCATTTAATGAAAATTTTGTTGATTTAATGCAATTGTGCCTAGAATAAAATTTGACCATTTGTAAATACGAAGATTAAATTATAAATTTTGAGAGATAAACTAATTTTAAATCATGTGACTCCATTTATGTATGCATATTTAACTTTTTATTGGTGAAAAAGAGTGGGGCTAGCATTGCAAACCAACTATTGAAGTTTTTGGGAAGTTTATACATTGTGTGTACATAATTTGAAGTTGTGTCAAAAAGGTTAATTCACACTTGTCATTCAATTACAATTATATTTAAAATTAACGTATTATGAAATTGGCATGTTTAAACCTTGAAGAACCTCTTTAGAAATGTAATATTAACTTTTCTTTTCATTTCACAACTTTGTGAAAGTAATCAAGAAGATACACCTAACTAATAGTATCAAAACCTTATATTTTTCATTGAGACCTAACCTTGAACATCTAATCAATGTCACAAATTTGTTGGATGATATCAGTTTTGGTTACTAATCATGCTGTTGATATTCATGTTTTGTCACTAATGTCAACATATATTTCTATTAAGAAGACAGACTGGCTACATAACTGGATGGAGTGTACGGACACTGTACGGATGATTCAGAATGATAGAAGTTGGACTTATGCAGAAGGATGTGTGCTGACCTTATCCCTAAGGTCGCTTGACTTTATGTTACCTACTATGGATGTTACAGTTGATTTAGTGAAGACTGGTTTTCTGGACTATAACTGTGACTCTAGACAGAGCAGGTCTCTGTGTTTCGGGTATATCTTTCTGGCAAAGATATTTCAGAACTTGTGAGCTTACTGATGGACAGCTGACATATGATAGAGTAATGGGTTGAGTTCGATTGTTGATTGGATACTGATGACATCAGCTATGGCGTGTATTCTGGAGAAGACATGTTCTTTGGCCGACTTCAGACATGTAGCGTGTGAAATTAATCATGAGCATGAATTGCGGATCTGGAAACTTATATGTAATGGATTGTAAATGTTGTATAATTGTTATAGATATCGTGTGTATCTTAGAAAGGGGCTATGTAATTATTTGTATGATGGAAATCCTTAATTGGCCAACCTAGTTAATTATGTATTAGGAAAGCTTAACTGGCCAACCTAATGAATTATTGTAAGAGGGTATATATGAAAGATAAATTCTTGTGAAGAAGTGTGATAGGAAAAAAAAAAAAGAGAGAGAAGTGTGGAAGCTGCGAAGCTTGTTGACTGTTGGATACAAAGCAGAGTTGATACATCATTGGAACTGACCAAGCAAAGATAGTTGCTATCAGACAGTTCGCTAGAATGTGTATTTTCTTTATACACTTGATTCAAATTGTGAATCCTTGAGGGTGGTTTTAACCTTCTTTGGAAAGTGTGCCTTGGCAGTGAGCCTACTATTTTATTTGACTCCTAACAGGGACTGCGTACTATAATATTGTAATAAGCTCCTAATAGGGCTAATATCTTTTAATAGGGATACTATACTCTCAGTACATTATTTGTGGGTGTTAATTCCCACCGGGGATTTACCTTTAACAGGGTTTCCTCGACAACAAATATTGTGTTATGGTGTTGGCTATTATTGTGTTATCATTTACATTTGTAAATTTAGTTTATAAAGTATAAAGTTTAATAATCTAGATTACAACTGATTCACCCCCCCCTCTCAGTTGTCTTGTGGACTATTATTCCTAACAATTGGTATCAGAGCTACTGGTGCTCAGAGAGAAAGTTTAACAGCTTGAGGTGATCTTGAAGATGACTTACTACAGGAAGGATAGTCCAAAGTTTGACTATGAAAACTTTGACAGTTGGCAGAACAAGATGAGAACACATTTGCTATGTCTTGGAATTGACTACTGGATTATAACAAAGAAGAAGGAAAAGATAGTGAATGAGGATGAATTAGAGAAAGACAGTGAAGATTAAAAGAAGTTATTCTCATGCAATATGGTTGCAAGGGAATCTTTAATCAACACATTATCAGAAGGAGAATTACTGAAGTAAAGGACTTGGACTCTGCACATGAATCTGGTCAAGATTGGAAGCACTATATGTTGGAGACAAGTTTACAAAGCAAGCAAAGTTACAGAACTGGAAGACAAAGATGGAATCACTGAAGATGAGAGAAGATGAGAACATCTAAGCATATGCACAAAGAATTACTGAGGTAGTTACTGGTATTAGGAACTCTGGAGGAACTTATAGTGAGGAAGAAGTGATTGCAAAGATACTCAGATCTTTGACAACTGCATATAGAACCAAGGTTCAGGCCATAGAGGAGATCATACCTTTGACACCGAACTTCACCAGAGAGATGTTGATTGGCAAGATAACTACATTTGAAGCCGCAAAATTGGGAGACACTCTACCTAAGGTTGAGTCAGCATTCAAAGAAACCATGCAAAAAAACAAAAGAATCTTACCTGGAAATGCAAGCACAAGCAGTAATGATCTAAAAGAAGAACTTGGAGCATATGTTGATGAATGGGAATAGATACAAAAAGAAGAAAGAAAGCTAGATGAAATCGTCGCACTGATTGCCAGAAGAGAAAAGAGAGGTAAGGGTAAGTTTGAGGGAAAATTACCTTTGAAATGTTTTTCATGTAACAAGATCAGTCACTTTGCATCTAGATGTCCTACAAGAATTCCAAAGCACAAACCTAAGTTTTTCAAGTCTAAGTTCTCAAAGGATAAAGAATGTTATTATGCCAGTGAAGGTATATCTGATGATGAGGATGGTGATTATGATGAAATTGGATTTATTGCTATTAAGGATGATGAACCTATGCATGAAGAAAAAGCATTAGTATCCTGAGTTGAAAAGAAATTTGAATGGGTCATAGATAGTGGTTGTTCACATCATATGATTGGAGATAAAAATAAGTTTCTGAGTTTGAAAAGACATGATGGTGGTGTTGTTAGATTTGGTGACAATACTCCTAAACTTATTATTGGAATTGGATCTATTTCCTTGGATGGAAAGACTAACACTGACAATGCATTACTTGTTGATGGACTTAAACACAATTTGTTGAGTGTTGGACAACTAGTGGACAAGGGTTATCAACTGAACTTCATAAACAGAAAATGTTCTATCAAGAGAAAAATAGGAGACTTGATAGCATCTGGTACTAAATCCAAGGTATTGTATTTGAATTGAACACATCTAAAGCTTCTTGTTTTGTTGCAAAGGTTGATGACAGTTGTTTATGGAATAAAATATTTTGTCGTGTTCATTTTGATAACATTGTGAAGGCAAGTATGCCAAAATCAATAAGAGATCTACCTAGAATTGTAAAGCCATCTAACACTGTGTAGAGAATGTGATATGGGGAAACAGACTAGAAGCACTTTCAAGAGCAAAGTTTATTCAGCATAAGGGAAGTTGGATCTGGTGCATACAGATCTATGTGGTCCTACAAGAACAAGATCATACTATGGTGAAAGGTATTTTATACTTTTTGTTGATGACTTTTCTAGAATGATGTGGGTTACATATTTGAGAGAGAAATCTGAAGCATTTGACAAGTTCAAGTTATTCAAAGTGAAAGTTGAGAATGAATCTGGTTTAAAGATGAAATGTTTGAGATCAGACAGAGGAGGAGAGTTTATATCATAACTGTTTAATACATATTGTGAAGAAAATGGAATACATAGATAGACTTCAGCTCCTAGAAATCCACAACAGAATGGGATAGCAGAGCGAAGAAATAGAACCATATTAGATGCTACGAGGACTATGTTGCTGGAAGGAAATGTATCACATGTTCATTGGAGAGAAGAAGTTGGCACTGTTGTGTACACATTAAACATAATTTAGATCAGAGAAGGTACAAATAAAACTCCTTATGAATTATGGTTTGATCATGCACCTATTGTGAAATATTTTAGAATATTTGGTAGTAAATGTTATATCACAAGAGATGATGAGATAGGCAAGTTGATGCTAGAAGTGATGAAGGAATCTTTCTTGGGTATTCCACTAAGAGTAAAGCATATAAATGTTTCAATCTGAGACTGAGGAAACTAATTGAAAGCGCCAATGTGAGGATAGATGAAAGATTTCAAACTCAGGAAAGAATGTATGATTGTGGTCAGATAACAGAATCAAGAGAAGTTGTTGCTGAACCTAAAGGACCCTTGACGATCGAGAGTGAGATTGAAGAAGAAGAATAGGTTGAAGCTGCTGAGACATTAAAGACACCAAGTTATGTCAAGAAAAAACACCCTAGAGACCAAATTATTGGTGATGCAAACAAAGGCATGATGACTAGATCTAAAGTTAGAGATGAGATCTGTTTGATTTCTCAAGTTGAACCAAAAACTATTGATGAAGCATGTAAAGATCAATCTTGGACTAAAGCCATGGAAGAAGAACTAGAACAGATAAAGAAGAACAATACTTGGGAATTGGTTCCAAGACCTAAGAACAAAAATGTGATTGGCACTAAGTGGGTTTTCAGAAACAAAATGGATGAGGAAGGCACAATGATAAGAAACAAGGCTAAACTTGTATGTAAAGGCTACTCACAATAAGAAGGCATAGACTATGAAGAAACATTTGCACCTGTTGCTAGATTGGAAGCTGTGAGACTATTCCTTGCTTATGCTGCACATAAAGACTTCAAAGTGTATCAGATGGATGTGAAATCAGCATTCTTGAATGGTGATCTGGAAGAAGTGTACATTGAGAAACTTGATGGTTTTCCTTTGACAGATGATGAAAACATGGTTTGCAGACTGAAGAAGGCACTGTATGGACTGAAACAAGCACCAAGGGTATGGTATGCAAGACTGGATAAACATCTACTTTGTCTTGGTTTCAGAAAAGGTAATGCATATAGTAATTTGTATTTAAGAACTAATGAAGATGGAATCTTAATTCTAGAAGTTTTTGTTGATGATATAATTTTTGGAGGAAATGATAAAATGAGTAAGAAGTTTGCTAAAAAAATGGAGAATGAGTTTGAAATGTCAATGATTGGTGAGATGAAATTTTTTCTTGGTTTCCAAATTAATCAAAGTAAGACCAAGTATCTTAAGGAAATGTTGAAGAAATTTGGAATGGAAGATTGTAAACCTATTGGTACACCCATGGTGACAGGAAAAAAACTAACTAAAAATGATGAGACTCAAAGTGTTGGGCAGACTAAGTACAAATCAAAGATTGGAGGTATACAATATCTGACACACACTAGACCAGATATTACCAATGTAGTTGGAATTGTGGCTAGATATCAAGCAGATCCTAAAGAGACACATTTTGCTGTTGTGAAAAGAATTTTCAGATATTTGAAAGGAACAGTAGAATATGGATTATGGTATGAAAAATCTAATGATTTTACATTGCAGGCTTTTACTGATGTTGATTGGGCAGGTAATGTGGATGATAGGAAGAGCACAAGTGGTGGTGCATTTTTCCTTAGAAAGAGGCTAGTTTCTTGGCTAAGCAAGAAGCAGAACTGTATTGCTCAATCTACTATTGAGTCAGAGTATGTTGTTGCTGCAATAAACTGTACACAAGTTGTTTGGATGAAACAAATGTTGAAAGACATCGGAATAATTTTCACAGAACCATTGGTTATCCATTGTAATAACATCAGCATGGTTAATATGCCAAACAATCTTGTAATGCATTCAAAGGCTAAACATATTTCCATCAAGTATCAGGGTGCCAGCAAGAAGTTGAGTCCACTTTTTGGGCAAAAAGTGGAAGTGTTTTCCCTGATTTTCAAGTTGTCTGTCAATTGATGTCAAAATTTGAGGCACTTAGAGATTGAATATCAAAAA
>MU223575.1:752863-806289 GCA_018584345.1 Thuja plicata | reverse complement strand
AACAATTGTTTTGCCTGCAATCCTCAAAACACACCACTCTGCGATGGCAAATTCAGAGGGTATTATGGAGGAGGAACAAATTCTTCTGCCCATGGATTCAAACTGGCAGTCATGGCTACCAACAATTATTTTGCCTGCAATCCTCAAAACACACCACTCTGTGATGACAAATTCAGAGGGTATTGTGGAGGAGGAACAAATTCTTCTGCCCATGGATTCAAACTGGCAGTCATGGCTACCAACAATTATTTTGCCTGCAATCCTCAAAACACACCACTCTGTAATGGAAAATTCAGAGGGTATTATGGATGAGGAACAAATTCTTCTGCCCATGGTATTGTGGAGGAGGAACAAATTATTCTTCCCATGGTATTGTGGAGGAGGAACAAATTCTTCTGCCCATGGATTCAAACTGGCAGTCATGGCTACCAACAATTATTTTTCCTGCAATCCTCAAAACACACCACTCTGCGATGGAAAATTCAGAGGGTATTGTGGAGGAGGAACAAATTCTTATGCCCATGGATTCAAACTGGAAGTCATGGCTACCAACAATTGTTTTTCCTGCAATCCTCAAAACACAGCACTCTGCGATGGCAAATTCAGAGGGTATTGTGGAGGAGGAACAAATTCTTCTGCCCATTGATTCAAACTGGCAGTCATGGCTACCAACAATTGTTTTGCCTATAATCCTCAAAACACACCACTCTGCGATGACAAATTCAGAGGGTATTGTGGAGGAGGAACAAATTCTTATGCCCATGGATTCAAACTAGCAGTCATGGCTACCAACAATTGTTTTGCTTGCAATCCTCAAAACACACCACTCTACGATGAAAAATTCGTATTGGAAAAAAAATAAAAGAATGAAGAACCTAATTCTGAAAGCTTTGGCAGAAACAAAAGGGTTCCAAGTGCCCTGCTCGGCAGTGCTGCTGTTTTCTTGTCAAGTTCTGAAAAAATAATGTTTCATCGAATGTTTAATTTAATTAATTTTATTACGATGTGTTGTACAATGAAAGCAAGATTAAAAATATATCCTTTTATTATCTAAATAATTAGTAATGAAAAACATAGTTAAATTTAGGGTTTTAATGTTTTCACAATGAAAATGCTGAATGCAGCTGCGGGTAGCAGAAATGAGGAAAACAACTTGCAGGTTTTGATTTATGCCGCAGGTTTCGGGTACCCAATTTTTTTGGGTACCCGATTAGGCTTGTGCTTTGATGTCAGGTTTTCCCAGGTGTACTAACACCTAGGCCTACTAAAAAGTCAACAAGCGCTTTCATGTGCTTTTGGACGAGTGAAAAATGGATTTTTTTCACATCGCCACTTTTTGGCCTCCCGTGATCTTGCACATACCCAACAACCAATAATCCACAACCTAGAATCCCCTAAGATGGTTAGAAATATGACATGGTTTGGCTCAAATACCACTTGTTGGAGTACAATGAACACTGGGAGGAGGGGGTGAATCGGTGTTAATATAAATCAAAAGGAATTTTAACAACTTTACAGAATTTCTTATACGATAATATAAAGAAAATAACTGAAATGATACAATAATAAATCCGTTAGATCATCACTTAATTTGACACGTGAGTTTTCATGAGTGGAAAACCCTCTTGGGGAATAAAACCACTCGCTGAATAACTTCAACTTTAAAATGCCTCAATGGCTGATATGTCTCACTAAAAATACTATCTCACTGATAGATTTAAAATGCCTCACTAGTTATACATTATCACAACTCAAATGTTTTTGAATTCACATACAAAATATCATCTTTGTTTTTGTACTCAACATATTCTAATCTCATAACACCTAATACTCAAAAGAAAAGTACAATTAATTTAACCTACAATATACCATTTTATATATTGTGATTATACATAATGATACATTATACAATGAAACCAACTTTCAACGCTTTGTGGATGCTTACAGAATCTTCTCAATGAATCATAAGAACAAATGATCATAAATTTGAATCATTGTAAGCCAAGAGCTCTCATATAGAGGATAATCAAGAATGATGTCTCTTTTTTATGCAATCACACACTCCTTCATGAATGCTTTCAATATTATGCATATATAGTGTTCTCTATTTTTGGACAGAAGGAGAACTATTATCTTCATAATTGTAATGCAGTTTAATTGACAAATAATTGAATGTACAAGTATGCCTTTAAGTGAAATGAATATCATTATGATGAGCAAAAGTGTCTTTCCCAACTATTCCAATTCCTTTGAAAAAAAAACTAAATTGAATATTGCCAACTATTCTGAAATTCTTTTTAAAAAAGTTATCATCTTGAAATTTTCTCAATCGAAGTAGAGTATAAAGTCTATGATTAAATGGAAGAAAGCTTATTAGCACAATGCATCTTAATCAAATTTCAAACACCTTTCTCAAATAAAGGTTTAACATATAATCACAGACCCTCAAAGATAATTGTAAAATCAAACTAACCCACAAAAAAGTGAACCCAAAACAAGGGCTAAGACTATAATGATAAACAACCAATATGTATGAAGCCCAATATGAAACAAAGATATGAAAAAGACTACCCACACATAGGTTATAGAGACTAAAACCTCGCCATAGACTCATATGGGTACATAAAAACTTTACCATAGTTTAGAAGACCTAAAATAGAGTTTTAAGAATGTATACAACATTATACCACTAATTACTTCAAACCCTAACAAGGTTTTACAAACTAAAACTAAACAAAAAGTTTAACAAGATAATGATTGTTGAAGCAGGTTTACATAAAACAATTTATCTAAACACAAACCCTTTTTCTATTGGTACAAGAAAATACTTAATACAAAATAAACCCTTGTAGAAAACACAAGAACACAACCCCTTTTTCAAAACATAGATTTAGAAACAAAAAAAACCACTAATTGTTATCCATAAACCAAAAATTCTTTTATCAAAGATAACATAGAACATGTATCAAGGAATAGACACACCTATTAATGTGTCATTCCACAAGAGATATTTCATAACCCTTGGAGTTGTGTCATAGATCAAGGATTTCACTAAATGAACCAACAAAAACTCTTTCCAAGTGATCTTTGGGTCATATTTGTTTGTGTATTATTTTGCCTTTTGTCATTAAGCCTTTCAGGATACCAGTCCTTTTTCATTCATGTATTATGTCAATAATGTCTTATGATTTGCCTTGACCTTAGGCTAAGACAAGATGCATAAACCTTGTATGTATAATGTTTTAGAATGGACCAAGACCTTATTTTATGCACATATAAATTGGAATAAGCATATAGGTGATGTGTCTCCTCAATAGGTCACTTTGTCAAATTATATCATATGGCAGTTAATTAATTTTCAATCCATGTAACTATACTTTCAAATTAGCACAACCTTAATCCTCTTACCTCATCTTACCATATATGCAAGATGACCAAATATGATACAATATGTGTTTTAAAGGACTTTATAATCGTGTATGCAAAAGAGAGATGTAATCAAGAGAACTTTATCATCTTACTATTTTGACATTAATGTTAACACATGCCAGAGGGGACAAAAAGTATAGAAGATAACAATAATCACTTTGTCCTTCTATATGAATAATACAACAAATATTCAAAGATATACAAGCTAGGAGAAAAAAATCCTTCTCCAACTTCAACAAAGAAAAAGGATTAAAAAAAGCACATCATCCTAGGCTCCAACTTCATCCTACAATTAAAAAAAGGGATAATCATCCCTGGTCATCCATCTTCAGTAAAAGAACTCATATTTATTTCTTAGGCACCAAGAAAAGATAAAAGAAAAACATGTTTCTTTTCTTTTTGATGTCCAAGAATAAAACTGCAAAAGTCTCTCTCCTAAACATAGGACTTGTCAAATATATTTTTTATCTTCAAAATGAAAATTATTACTGCAATCTCCTAAATCATAAGACCCCAAAAGTGGGTTCTCATTTCATAAAATAATAGGGATTACTCCATTTCTACTTCCTACATAGTAGGGAAAATACCAAACACGTCGCTTGCCTTGTAAGATTCCACCTCTAGAAGAGGAGCTACAAGGAAAATGACAAACCTAGGAAATAATTAACTTAGGATAAATAAATATGCACCAAAATATCTGATTAATTTTAAATGATAGAAATTAAATCTCGAGACACCTTAAAACCAATATCATCCTACTTTTTGGAGACCTATCAAAATTTTAATACAAACCATACCATACTGCCACAACTTTCTTGTGCTCACATGCTTTACATATGCATCAATACAAATTCAAACCAGTTACCAACACATAACTCTTTTAAAAAAAATTCAAAGAATAATATCAAGGATGAGGGCTGAAAAAACTCATCTAAATAACAACCATAATTTATTGCTCACATCCAACTGTAAAAGCCTACGAGATTGGAAACAATGTTGAACACAAAAAATGCTAAACAATCCAATTATCCATGCCTCTAAGGTATCAACAAAACCCATAAAATCATATCAACAAAAATGTACCCAACCCATAAACTGCACTCAAACTCCATGTGGAAACCTATCAATGAAGAACATACACATCATGAACTCTCATTGCATGAGTAATATCAAATCTAAAAATAATCAAGGCATATGAAGTCTAGGAATAGAATAGCATATAAGTTGTAGCCAATATCATGAAATACGATGGAACATCCATAATGATATGTAAAGCCTAGAAATAATTTTTCTTTAAAAACACCTCTCACAATAAGTCTCCAAAGCTTTCTCGAATTCTTCAAACCCAACAATGGAAAGAGATATAAAATAGCTTCCATGTCATCACCATAAGTACAAGTGATAATATATTAACACAAGATATTGATCACTATAGCTCCAAACAAGCCTCAAACCAATATAATGAAAATCTGAAACATCTAGGAACATAACCAAGACCAAAGAGAGAAACATGCAAGTCAACACTTATAGAATGTATTTCTACAGACAACTCTAAATACAAATTTCATAACACCCCAAATGAAAAGACATAAAAATACCCACTTTATTCAATTACCAAGAATAAATATACCATATTGTTGGGAAAGTAGTCCTTTTCAAAATAACCAATATTCTTGAACAAGATCATATGCATTGACATGGAATACCAACCAAATGGCCTAGCTACCTTTGCATTTTCAGTACCTATCAAACCTCGATGAATCAACTTAGCAATATGAGTGGAAAAATAAAAAATAATAACCAAATGTGGATGAAGAACTTGGACCATCATGAACATAGAGTGAATAGGCATCACTGTTTCTTCATCCTCTCCAAATATATGACTCAGGGCACTGTACATTCCTCTAGCCTTTGAATTTAAATACTCTAATTTGAATGGCTCTAGTGTATTAGAGCCTACCACAACCAGGTCTCCTATCTTGTTAAATAATTCCCTCAAGGGCCCACCTTTGAGGTAACTTATTTGAGCCTTATATATTTCCTTGAACTGATCAAAATCAATATTTTGCATTTGAACATAGGGATAATTTAATTGGAACACCTCTCTTATTTCCTCAACTATGATGCTTAGTAATACATTGCCATTTATGTCCCTCAGAACCTTGGAAACACTGTCATATTTTTCTACAATTTGGATTAATAAATCCGTATCCATGAAAACCCTAGGTATTACCAACTTCCCCACATCAAACTGCTAGATGTTACTATTTCGGGCAAATGCATTCCTATGGCTAAAAGCCACTTTAAACAATCCCAAACTAGGCATGCTAATTTTGGCATCTCTTGCCCATCTACCCCTATCATACAAACCCTCCCTAGCTTTCAAATGAGGATGTATTGGAACTATATCTTTGAGTTTAGAAGTGTCATTGGTTGACCTATTTAATTGTTGTAGGAAATCCTCACATACATTTCTCTCTTGATAATCAGTTTTCCCTGAAATTTCTTAATTTAGGGTTTTTAGAACAAAAGATAACAACTTTGTATGCCAAAATATACTCGCTTAAAAACACCAAAACCCTAATGCAGATTCAATTCACAAGGTTCAGAAATGCAGTCTCAGAAAAACTTTTCCATTCTACAAACTTGAAAAACAAATAGAAAACACTAAAATTTAGCTCTGCTTCAAATCACTTTGTCAATCATAGCTTTCAAAAACTTGACAAGAAAATCTTATACATATTCTCAAGTATACTCAGCATTTGATTCCCACTAGGAACACCACATACTTTGCCATTACTTTCACTTCATTTGAACCTCCGCGACCTAATGGTTCAGAAAACTTTACTTTACCATTTTAAAATGTGACTGTAGATCTCAACACTTCTCATTAAATCCTGCGGTTAGCAATGGTTAGTGAAGACCTTCATCAACTTGGAAATGTGTTTGTTAGGTGCAATGCCTTGACGAGTAGATATCGATCACCTTTTGACTGTGGCTTTGTGTTGTCTGTCCGATCAAAATCAACTTACAATGCCTTTACGTTCCTTTATAACCCATGGCCCGTGATCTCATTTATGCTACGTGTCATGCTAGTGTGATGCCTCAATGGTTAATCTCCTTACATCTCTAGCTTAAGGCTTTATGGTCACCATTGGATCCTTTTAAAATTTTCAGTGTTTTACTTTCCTTTAACTCTAGCCAGGCCCCATCACTTATCCACGTGTCGTGCTAGTGTAATGTATTTATGAGTAGATCATGATCATCTTTTCTTTGAGGATTTATGTTGTTTGTCCGATCAAAATCCACTTGATAACATATTAACCTTACCATTTACTTCGTAACTATAGGCCCCACAAACTTTATGAAAGACAGATGGCAGCGAGGTGCAATGCCTCAAAGGTTATCTGTTCTGCATCTAGTTATTAAGGAATCACGCCAACCGTCTGATTTGATTTAACTTGATCACATGTTACTTAATCACCATCTTACTCACCATCAGTTTAAACTCCTGGATAGGACATGCGTCATCTAGGGCCTTAATAGTTTAATATTTTGCATCTCCGGGCTGAGGCATTACACTAGCCACACGATCAAATCTAATATGCACATTGTTTACATTAATTTAACTGTAGAGTTGGACGCACTTGGGACATGTGGCCGTCAGGCTCAATGCCTTAATAGTTAATCAAACTACATCTCTAGCATGAGGCTTTACGCCAACCATTGGATGAACTTTAAATTACATCCCATTTACTTTATTCTTTATCGCTGAATAGGGCCCGCCATATGCAAAGTGTCACTCAGGCGTGATGCCTTGATGAATAGATATTGATCATCTTTTGAATAATGAAACACGCTATCTGTTGGATCAAAAATCAGTTGCATGGCACATGATGTGAAATTAAAAAGCTCTTAGGGCATCTAGACTTAAGATAAAATAATTAAAGCATTAATTCTATATGGTAAAAAAAGTATGGCCCCACCTGATGATAAAATAAATACATGGGTTCATGAGACTTTAAGTGACAGAATAAAGTAACTCAAAATTAGAACCATCCTTAGAACCTTAGGGTTTTAGACCAATGACCCAAAGTTTCAAAACACAAATACTAGGGTTTTGAACAGCACAAAACCTAGTTTAACTTTGAAACACATGACTCATCATTTGAGCAGAATTTTTTTTGTATAGCCCTAATAGTGGCTCTAATTGGGGATGAATGCCTCTTATAGGTATTGTAAGAATCCAAAATCTCAGGAGGAAGTATACCAAACTAACCAATATAAACTAACCTACTCACACAACAGAAACCAAAAACTAATCTAGAAACATAAAACAACCAATTGCAAAAAACAAACTATATACACAACCTACTATTAATGGATAATTAGACTTCATGAGAAGTATAATTTTAAGAATTGTCCATGAACTGGCAATTCTAAAATGTTTACAGTAAGATATTTCAATAAATAAGCTCTCTATCCATACCTTTCATGGATGACATATGGTCCCAACCAGATTGGATCAAATTTTCCACGTTTACCCTTATCCTCCATTTTGGCATTCCACATTAACACATAGTCTCCAATATTGAATTTCCTTGGTACTGCCCTTTTGTCATACAAATTCTTGACTTGCAATTGAAGCTTAGCATTTTTTACAAAAGCTTCCCTCCTGGTTTCATCTAATTCAATCAAGTCATCAATTCTTAATTGTATGTCACTATCAATGTCATTATCATATAATTGCACAAACTTGTACATCTGCATTAAATTATTTTGAGGTTTTCTTGCCTAAATCCCATACACCAAGTCAAAAGGAGCACATCCTATTGCCTTTTTAGAAGTTTGTTTGTCTGTGCAAACATTCATTGTTAACTTTGAGTCCCATGCCTTCTTATTTTTGTCCAAGACTCTTTTAATGATCTTAAGCAAACATTTATTGGTAGATTCTGCTTGAACATTTCCTTGTGGGTGGTAGGGTGCAGAGTAGGATGTCTGAATACTATATTCAGCACAAAAACTCATATATTCTTCAGACTTAAAGCACATGGCATTATGTGATACAATTCTTTCTGGACAACTAAACTCTGTGATAATGTGTTTTAACAAGAATTCTATCACTAATTTACTAGTTTCCCTTTTAGTGGGGATTGCTTCAACCCACTTAGTAAAGTAATTAATTGCTACAATTATCCAAGAATTACCTCCACTAGATTTAGTTGCTATCTCTCCAATCAAATCAATAACCCATTGTTGAAAAGGGGCATGTACTTCTACTGGTGTTAGAGGTACATTACCAGATAATTTTAACTTACCAGAAAATCGTTGACAAGAATCACACCTCTTGACTAGTTGATGAGCATCTTTGAAAATAGTAGGCCACCAGAACCCTGCTCTCAGAATCTTGTCTGTAGTGGTCTTAGCCATGTAGTGGCCACCATATACTATATTGTGCATCTCCTACAAAATTATGTTTGCTTGTTCCTCATCAACACATTTAAATAAAATTCCTTCAGGATTTCTCCACCATAACTCATCTCTGATCAAGGAAAAACAAATGGCTTGTATCTTTAAAGTTCTCTTCTTGCTTTCGTCCATTCTTGGTGGACAATTCATTCTTTGTAAATAATAAATAATGTTTTTGTACCATTTACAATGATCAAGATTGCATATGAAAGGCCTATGCTCTTCTTCTAGTGTATTTATATGATTTGCATCTAAATTTGCATTAGCCATCAATTTAGCCAATCCTAGCCCTCATACCAATTTTGTGATTTGTATCTCAATATTGAACTCCTGGATCTTGTTAATCCATCTGCATCTTTTCCCAGGCACCTCTTGTTGTGTGAAGATGTCCTTTATTGCTGCTAAAGGAACATAAGAAATTACTATAGCACCTATCAAATAACATCTAAAATCTTTCACAGCCTTTACCAGTGCATATGCTTGTTTTTCATTAATATCATACTCAAGTTTTGTAGCCAGCAAAGATTTGCTAAAAAAATAAATAGGCTGTTCAAATCCTTCTTCATTCTTCTGAAATAAAACAACAACAATGGTGTGGCATGATGCAAAAGAATATATGTTCATAGGCTTTGAGTAATCAAGAGTTCTTAAAATAGGGTCATCCTTGATAGCCTTCTTGATGTCTTGGAAAGCCTGAGTGGCTTCTCCATTCCATTCCATCTTCGCATCTTTCTTCAACATCTTGGAAATAGGTCTACTCTTTTCAGCAAAATTTATAACAAAACGTCTCAAAAAGTTTACCTGTCCAAAGAAAGACTGTATACGCACTTTATCTATAGAAGCTACTCTTTCTGGATCAATTCTAACCCCATCCTTCGAAATAATGTTCCCTAATAACTTACCTTCGGTCACCCCAAAAGTACATTTCTTAGGATTCAAAGAAATCCCAAATTCTAGAGCTCTTTCAATTTTTTTTCCAAATGTTCACAATGTTGCTCTTCCTTTTTAGAATAAGCCGTGAGATCATATTGAGAAACCTCTAGAAATTTATGCAATAAATTTGAGAAAGAAACATCCATAGCCCTCTAAAATGTGGCCCCAACATTTATCAGGCCAAAGGGCATTCTGACATAAACATATGTTCCACAAGGTGTAGTGAAAGAAATTTTGAATTTTTTTGACTCTTTAACAATTATCTGATTATACCCAGAGAATCCATCCATCATGGACATCAACTCATATCTAGTAACTCTCTACAGCGTGTTTTCCATATTAAGGAGAGCATAATTATCTTTGAGGGAAGATATATTTAGGTTTCTGAAATCCACACATAACTTTATATCCCCATTCTTTTTTCTGATAGGAACTAAGTTGGAAACCCAAGAAGAATGTCTAATGGGTTTAATTATCCCTTCATCCTTCAACTTCTTTAGTTCTTGCTCCATTTTGGGCCTCAATGTGGGATTTATAGGGCTTTGCTTTCGTCTGAAATGTTTGGTATCTTCTTTCAGAGGGATCTCATGTTGGAACAAATCCTCATTGTATGCTTTGAGATCATCATATGTCCATGCAAAAACCTTCTTATACTTCCTCAAAAGATTGATTAGATCCTCTTTTTCTTTGGGTGACATTTTATTTCCAATAAATAATTTTTTAGGAACCTCAATTGTTCCTACATTCACCTCCTCCAAATCATCTAGTTTATTTACACTTTTATCAAAGTATGGTTTATCTTTGTTGTCAAAGGCTCTCTCAAGCACAACTAATCCCTTTGGGACTTTGTTTGACTTTAAATGCAAAACTTCCTTAGCTAAGATAGTATCCTTTCCATCCATAGTCTCTACATATCCACTGAAATCTATTTCCTTATTTCCAAAGTCTATCTCATAGTGAAAAAATCTCAAGATATCTACATCATCATCAAAAACTTGCCAAATATCCACATTATCTGGTATTGAACCCCTAGATTGAACCTCTATTTCAGAGATTCCAACAAATGTAACATCTTCAAGCCTTAAACCAATATTAGCTAAGAAGTCTACCATTCTATTCTGACTTCTATCCATCCAATCATTACCAAATGCATCAAAGTTTTCTAGTTCATCCTAGACAACATTTTGGTATTGTTTCAATCTATGATTTTTTGAAGTATACTTGAATTTGATTTGAGACACTACCAACTCGGAGTCTCCAATAACTTCGAGACACCTAATTCCATGTCTTGAAGCCAATTTCAATCCTATTAGCAGAGCTTCATACTCTGCAACATTATAAGTACATGCAAATAACAATGTGAATGAGAATTTGAATTTTTTTTCCTATGGGAGATATTAACAAAATTCCAGCACCAGCTCCCTCTCTAGAACTAACACCATAAAAATACATAACCCATAACTTATTTTCTTCCAATAAATTATTTTCATCCTCAGATAACAGTGTAGTTTGTAACTTTCCTTTAAACTTCTTTTCTTGCACTTGGAAAGATCCCATCTCAGTATCTAGGAAATAGTTCATATTGTCATCTTCTTCTTCCTTAATCATGTGAGGAGTTCAGGTTTCTCTTGACACCTTAATGTTCTCACCGGCAATATTAAATGTAGAAAATGATAGATCACATTGGATACTTCCTCCCATTGAAGCACTCTATTTTCTAGACAATAGAATTCCATATTGAGGAAGAATATCCACAACCAGTTCACTCATTGTTAGTACTTTGTCAGGTTATGCAGCCAGCTTATAAAGCAAGGCCTTAATTGTCCCAATAATAGACACTTCTCTAGAATCCATGGCCTGACATCTCCCATGTTGTGTATCCACCTTTAATCCCATTGATTTCATCACCTTGACAGGCATGACAGTATTAGATTCTCCAAAGTCAATCATACAATTCTTTAACATCTTTCCATTTATAAGAAAAGTTAGGAAAAAAAGGATCTACATTTCCCAATGTAGTACTAACAATATTTGTATCCAGATATATCTGAGGAATCTTAGAAACAAGTTCATATGACTCCTTTTGTTTATTTATAGGTTTGTTTTGTGGATCTAACATTTTCTTATTTGCCTCTGGTCCAAGAATCTTTGTTGAACTAACACCTTTTACCCGTGTTAAAGCTTTCTCCTTATGTTCACCTATTCTCATCATTTCCAGTAAAGGAATTTTAATAGTAATTTGGGACAGGAGTTTCCCCATATCAACAGGGGTATACTTCATATCAGACATGTCTTGTTTTTTATTTACACAGTCTTCATCTTCCACTTGAGAAGCTAATTTGGAATCATCCTCTTTTTGTTGTTCAGTTTCTCTTTGAGGAGGAAGCACAAAATTTTCTGGTGTTTTTGCTTTTTCTTTATACATAATATTTAGACCAACAGGTATATTTTCCTTTTTAACCAAAAACTTTCTTGGCACCCTCAGCTTGCTTTTCCTTTTCTTGTGGCTGCTTGGTATTAATTTTGGTTTCTTTTACAAAAATACTTGCAAGTTTTCCATCTGTATTCCCAACCATTTTGTTTCTTAAATTATAGTTACCCCTTGCTTGAGTAACCATATTTTTTGTAATTTGAGCAATTTCCTCATCAAAGGGTTTCCTATAAATAGGGGTTTCATCACCATTCTCAACATTGCACCTTATATCATCAATTTCCCATTCTTGTATATCAGAATCATCTTGGTAATAATATGTTTCTTTCCTGTTCCATGAGCCATATGCTAATTGTTTCTGTGTTTCATCATCAGAGACAATTTCATCCCACAAATGTGAAGAAGCTATGACACAACCATTATCATCATATAACTCCTCCTCATCATCCTCCTAGTCTTCACTTGCAAATATTCTTGTAGCAATGATACAATAATCAAGATTGTGAGGGGATTGGAAATCCATGCACTAGGAATTATCATTGCACATATTAATATTAGTCTTATGTAAAGGGTCAGGGGTTTTTTCATCAGAATTGTCTTTCTACTATGGGAGAATAGGGTTCCCATCTTTCCATTGGGTAGTATAAGGGTAGTTTTTCAGCCTAGACTGTCTATTGAAATTACCATAGGTTGGCTTGTCATTATTTGAAGCCCTTTTGTTCTTATTTCTCTAGGCTTTAAATCCTTCAAAGAATTTAGAATCTATTTTAAACTATCATCTTCTTTAGGTTTAGCACTTGAAGGTTTGTCTGATTCTTTTTTTATTAAACCTTGTTGGCTTCCAATATTTCCTTCTACCTACTTTCCTTGACACTCTCCTATTTGTTTCAATGTTCATTGTGATCTTATATGCTTCCCTAATATTCCTAGGGTTTTTTTCTCTTAGGAGATAACCCATCTTTGCATCAAAAGCATTCAGGTAAGTTGCGAGACATACCTTATTGTCCAGTCTCATCACTTGAAACAGTTTGTGCATTGCTCTTTGGAATATAATGTTGAATTCAACAACATCTTCATTTGAATTCTTCTTAATGTTGTTAAACTCATTCAACACAAATTCTTTATTCATCTTATCAACATATTAATCCCTGAAACAGTCTTTCACTTCTTCCATGGATCCTAGAAAATCATGGGGCAATCCTCTAAACCAATCCCTAACATCCTCAGTTAGTGATTGAACGAATAATTTCATCATCACATCATCATGTCCAATTTCATATTCATCCATCATATCAATTAACTTCTTCAAATTCTCTTCACATGTTATAAGATTATTACCAGCAAATTTTGGAAGTTTGTCCCTAATTTCTTTTAAAATTTCATTAGGGTAACCTGGAATACCAAGGACAATAAATTACATATACCTTTCTGCATAGACATCTGTCTTTTGGGTTGAATTAGTACCTTTAGAAGTTATTGATGCAACATTGGATGTGGTAGCATTCCCAGGACTAGCTGGTGGTGGCATATTTTTTCCTGAATTTAGAGGCATCTCAACATTTGTAATAGGTGCTGAGGCAACAATAATAATAGGAGGACTAGAGGTTTTCTTTGGAAAATCAATCTTCTTTTTCATTTCCAGAGCAGAAGCTTCCAATTTTGCTTTCTCCAACTCCTTGGCTATAATCTCCTTCTCCCTCTTATCTCTTTCTAGATCAATGTCCAACTTGAACATTGGGTCCACTGGATTTCCTTTACTTATAGGCTCATTGATTTCAATTCCTAGAACTTTCTGCTTACCCTTGTCCTTAGGATTTTGTGTATCATACAATTGTCGGACAACCGGCTCATATTTAATCTTTGGAGGTGAATTAGTAGAATTATTTGCCTCTAAATCTAGCAATTACCTCTTCAATTGTTTGGATTTGATTTGGGCTTTCCTAATCCTATCCTCTTTCTCCTTTTCTCTTTGTTGTCTTATGGCAAATTTCTCCTAAATTCTCCTTTCTAATTCACCAACTTCTTCAAAAATCTCCTCCAAATATAGGAGAGTAGTTTCAGATTTAGAGGTTCCCTCAATGATGGTTCTTTCTCTTCTATGGATATGGGCATGAGGCTTGTATGATGAGGGAGAGCTCAGAGAACTAGGAGCATTCCTATTCTCTTCCCCTTTGATTTTTACTTCTAGACATTGTTTCTTGTCCTTGAGGTTTACTATGGAATATCTTCCAGGCATACCTTGGTCCATCACCACCTCTCTCACTTTGATAATAATAATCACCATACACTCCCAATCCCAAATTTGCACCCTGTTCAACTTCTGATGAATCTCTCTCCTGATTTGGTGGAATGAAATTCTCTCTCCTAGTATTTTTTTGTCTCCATGTTTGAGAAATAGGCCCATCAAAATTTTCATTCATTGACTGACCAAATCTAGAGTTAGATGGAATCTCACCTTCCAAATTATCCTCAGGATGACTCTTCATCCTTGATCTACTATACTTATAACTCATATTTAGATAGTGTGTATAAAATGATTTATTACTCATCACTGATGCAAAGATTTCTTCGAATTGCCACCCAACACGTAGGTGGGAAAATATACACTAAATTTGAGTAATATGAATTATACTTTAGAGGAATTCACGGGACAAAAGATAACAACCAGGAACTTTAAGTAAATCTTGACAAATTTTTAGTGGCAATAAAAATTCTTGGGATAAACAAATATAACTCTGTACTATCAATGGTCAAATGAATGGTTAAGATAAGTAAGCAGGCCAGGAGTCTAGCTCAACTAAAAAAACCTTACATTACTTATTGCAAATTAATTTCATCCCCAGTAGAGTCACCATTTTGTTGGTTGTTTTTAATGCAGTAATAACTGAACAACAACCTTTTCTTTCTCTGATAAAATTTTAAAGAGAAGCCAACTCCAACTATTATTCCATGTAATGAAAAGGACCAACTAACAAGCACTCATACCATGGTTCTACACTTCAGATTATGCTATACCAAGGTGGGATACCCTTTAATACCTTTAAATAATCTGTATGGTATTAATCAAGCAGGAATCTCACAAAAACTCAACATAACTGGGAGATACTAGATAACTGGCTAATTACCCATTGAACATCAACCATGAAATGGAGCATGAGATATATAGATCACAACAAACTTGTACAAATGTAGGACATAATGGATTTTATATTTGTGTTTGTAGAAACATAGCCAATATATAACTAGACATACAACAATATGTAACTTTTCAGTCTTTGATCAGTGCTTTATCCATTGGGCCATACTCTAAAACAAATACAAAATGCAGAAGTCAATTACTATCAGAGATTCCAGGTCATAAACACAACTATCCCAAGCCCATACTACTTATAAAATCCTAGTGTATATCAAGATGAATCTATGTAGTAATTAGATCATCATTTAATTTGATCCTTGATCAAAAATCTAAAACAAGTACATAAACATAGATAAACTCTATGCCAATGAATTGTAAAATTCATAACTCTTAAGACATAACACCAAAGGAGAGATTGGAATCTGGATCTTTGTATTAAGTTTAACGAATCATACTTCTGTATACAAGATGTAATTAGAGATAACCTCTTCAATAATGTGCAAGAGACCTTCCAACTTTATTTCTAATCTTGAAACCTATCTAGTATAATTCTGCTATATTCCCTTGACTGAAAAATTTACAAAAAGTTTTTTCTAGCCCTTTCCAATGATCTTGGGTATCCTTTTATAGAAGAGGATTGCAACAAGCTATGAATCAATTGGATAAAGGACAAAAGATACGACCATACAAAAGACAAAAACACAAGTGAGATAATAAACCACTTTTTTACAAGATTTTTCATATACTTTGTCTTCTGACAGCCTACTTACTTGTAACTGCTTCAATATTGTTTGGAATTTGACAGGTGGAATTTGTTTCCTTGTTTCTCTAATGTAGTGATCTTTGAATCCGCTTGTCTTGTTCAAAATGAAGGGAAGACCTGCCATATGTTATTCATCATACAACATCATTTTCTTCTTGGTTGGATGCATTGTATTTGTCCTTCCAAGAGGTGAAAACCTAATCACTTGGCCGAGGGAAGTTGAGGACTTCATCTTTCTTGCTGTTCATTTCATCCCAATTGGCCTTAATCTGCTCAATTTCTTTCTTCCAAACCCCAAAGTATGATTTATCATTTTCAATAGTTTCAACTGTTTGAACAAATAAAAGTGTGTTCTCCAAAGTGGTAATGCTATTTTTCCTAGTTGCCAATTCTTCACCCATTTCATTCATCCACGAGGCTTCCCTTTTTATCTTTCCATTCTTCCAGAATAGATTGGCGAACATTTCATAACGGGTATTGGAATATTTATTTCTTAATGTTTCTGCCTTTTTAAGGATAATATTTCTCCTTATATCCAAATCAACTAGCATTTTGTAACAGTTATAAGTGACAGTTAATGCAATGTCCACATTACCTTCTCTCTTAAATAAGGAATATCAGGATTTCAATTCTTCCTTCTTTCCTCTCCACCTTTGCATAATGTGATCCCTTTTGTCTTTATCCTTATTGAAAGAGTCCAGCATACTTATATTTTTTGTACCATGTAAGTAAATTGAGGCTAGGTCTAGATCATCAGAAAAATGTATAAGTGTAGTTCTTATCTTGTCTTCATATCTTTGCTGCACCCATGACTGTGCCTCCTGGAACTTTACACTTTCATCATCCCATTTTTTTCTTATCCCTTCTAATATGGTCCTTTCAGCTACTAGGTTATCTTTTTCAAATTTCAGATCCTCCTCTGTAGTAGGGGAAACTCAAATGGGGGAAGGAGAAAATTCTATAATTGGGCTAGAAGAAGAGGGCTGATGTGGGTCTTGTGTTATCATAATTTGTGGAGAAACTTGGGCTAACTGTTGTCCCTCTAATATGGCAAGTCTTTTTTCCTTCTGCAAGGATTTTATCCTTTCATCATTGTAATCCTTCAAGACTATCTCTAGCTTGATTCTCTGTATTTTAATTCCTCCCTCTTTCTTTTTAGCAACCTTTAGGCCAAATTTTGTAGTCTCTAATGTGATGCCTACTGCTTCTACCCCAAAAGTTTCTACAACTCTTTTTACCAGCAGACTGCCTGTCTACTCAACCTGACTGTCTTCCTTAGTCTTTTTATGTTCCCTCTTCTTCAATGACCAGATTACTAATGTTGCATGGTATTCACTGAACTTAACCCCTTTAGATGCTTGTTGAGCTTCTGCTTCAGTGACATGCATAGGCTTTGTCTCTTTTTTGATAGCATCAAACACTATGGCATCAACTATGTCCCATTCAGGCATGATAAGTTCTCCCTCTTTCCTGACAAGCTCTCTACCTTCTTTAGGAGTAATTTTGTCAAACTTGGTTATCACCTCCTATTTTATCTCATCCTTTTTCTTTACAGGCTCGTCTTTTTGCCTTTTTTGACATTTTTATTTGAATTCATTAATGTGAATTCTCCATGGAAACTGAACAAAATTTATCATCTAATAATAACTCATTACTGACTTTCTTTGTGATAGGATCCATTCCTTTGCCAGCAAACTCAACAGTTGTTAAATCCATCTCTGTATTTTTAGGAGCCTCTAGCATCCCTTCTTGCATCTCTTGAGATGTTATAAAATTTTTTCCTACATCTCCCGTCTGAATTAATTGTTCTACAATAGCTTTCTCATCCATTTGTAAGGGGGTCTGGGAAGGGGAATATAAGTCTTCCAATTATTGTCCCTCTCCTTCTATTTTCTGGTTCTTTGGGACTGGCATTGATTCAGATCCTACATTCATGACCCTCTTCCCTTTTGAGGTAGAAACCTCTTTATCATGTACTTGTGTTTGAGACTAGCCCCTATAGGATGTTTCATCCTTTTGCATTATCATACTGTACCCTTGTTTTTGATGTAGTACATACTTTCTAGGTGGAACCATCCTACCATATGTAGAATTTCTTAAGATAGCCTTAGCCCTCTCTAGCTCTTCTTTCATTACCACCTCTTTCTTTTGATTCAAAGTCTGCATGAAATCCTCAAATAAGACATCAATGAATCAATATTTTTGGCCCAAGGATGGAACTCCTTCAGAGGATAATATCCTTTATCAAAATTCTACATGACAAAGTCTAAGGTCTTCTTGTAGACCAACCAATTTTCTTTCTTAATCTCTTTCTCTTGCAAATTGAATTCATTCCTGATGATGTATTCTAGAAAGTTGAATTGATGATCCAATGCTAAACATTTTGTTCTTTTCCTAAACATATCACTAAGGAATCCTTTAGTGTCAGCACATCTTACCACTGATTTTTCCATATGATAAGGTTCAAGGTACTTATGTAGATGTTTCCATCCCCCTTTAGTGATAACAAATTGGTGTGCAATTGTAATAGTAGGGAATATGGTACCTTTCACTTTTCCTATCAATGCCTCCTCTTGTAGCCTACCAATTTGTCTGATTATTTCTGCAACGCCTTCTTTGAGAGGAACCTAGTATGGGAGTATATTTGGAACTCCTCTAAAACCATATACTCAGAATACTTTTGAAACATGGTACAAAATGATATCACCCCAATTGTGTACTATCTAAATAATTTTAGAAAATTCCTTTGGTCTTAAAATATTCAGTAAATCTTTATGGATTCTTGGATTGTCTATGAATAATAGGGCTCTAAGCCTGGAAGAAAAACACCTATCAAAGGTAATGAAACTGGCCTCGTTCCTATCCCGTGACAAATCTGCACTCCATAGTTGGACATGCATCTCCTCATCATATTTTAACCTCATTAGATCCATTTCCTTTTTAAAATAATCAATATTCTTGAACATGATCATATGCATTAACATGGGATACCAACCAAATGGCCTGGCTACATTTTCATTTTTAATACCTATCAAACCCTGATGAATCAGCTCAACAATATGAGTGAAAAAATAAAAAATAATAGCCAAATGTGGATGACGAATTTGGACCATCATGAACATATAGGGAATAGGCATCACTATTTCTTCATCCTCTCCAAAGATATGACTCAGGGCACTATACATTCCTCTAGCCTTTGAATTGAAATACTCTAATTTGAATGGCTCTGGTGTATTATGGCCTATCACAACTAGGTCTCCTATGTTGTTAAAGAATTCCCTCAAGGGCCCACCTCTGAGGTAACTTATTTGAGCCTTATATATTTCCATGAACTGATCAAAATCAATATTTTCCATTTGAACAGAGGGATCATTTAATTGGAACACCTCCCTTATTTCCTCAGTTGTGATGCTTACTAATACATTGACATTTATGTCCCTTAGAATGTTGGAAACACTGTCATATTTTTCTGCAATTTGGGTTAATAAATCCGTATCCATGAAAACCCCAGGGACTACCAACTTCCCCACATCAAATTGCCAGATATTACTATTTGGGGAAAACACATTCCTTTGGCTAAAAGCCACTTTAAATAATCCCAAACAAGGCATGCTAATTTTGGCATCTCTTTCCCATCTTCCCCTATCATACAAACCCTCCCCAACTTTAAAATAAGGATGTATTGGCATTATATCTTAGAGTTTAGAAGTGTCATTGGGTGATCTATTTAATTGCTGTAGGAAATCCTCACATACATTTTTCTCCTGATAATCAGTTTTCCTTGAAATTTCTCTTCTAGGTGCCATTCTTCATTTAGGGATTTTAGAACAAAAGGTAACAACTTTGTATGCAAAAATCTACTTGTGTCACAAAACCAAAACCCTAATGCCAATTCAATTCACAAGGTTCTGAAATGTTGTCTCAGAAAAACTTACCTATTTTGCAAAATTAAAAACAAACATAAAACACCGCAATTCAACTCTTCTTCAAATCACTTCATCAATTATGGCTTTCAAAAACTTGAAAAGACAATATTATACATAGTCTCAAGTATACTCAGCATTTAATTCCCACTGGGACAACCATGTGATTCACCATTACTTTCACTTAATTTGAACCTTCCCAGCTCAACGGTTTAGAAAACTTTACTTTACTAGTTTAAAACGTGACCGTAGATCTCAAGACTTCTCATTAAATCCTGCGGCTAGAAATGGTTAATGAAGACCTCCATTAGCTTGGACATGTGTTTGTTAGGCACAATGCCTTGATGAGTAGATCTCGATCACCTTTTGGCTGCGGCTTTACGTTGTCCATCCGATCAAAATCAACTTATAGTGGCTTTACATTCCTTTATAACCCATGGCCCATAATCTCATTTATGCTACATGTCATGCTAGTGTAATGCCTCAATGGTTAATCTCCTTACATCTCCGGCTTAAGGCTTTATAGTCACCATTGGATCCTTTTAAAACTGTCAGTGTTTTACTTTCCTTTAACTTCGGCCGGGCCCCATCACTTATCCTCATTTCGTGCTAGCGCAATGCCTTGATGAGTAGATCACAATCACCTTTTCTTTGAGGATTTACGTTGTTCATCTGGTCAAAACCCACTTGATAACATTTTAATCTTACCATTTACTTCATAACTGCAGGCCCCACAAAGTTTATGAAAGACATGTGGTAGTGAGGCGCAATGCCTCAAAGGTGATCTATTCTGCATCTTGTGATTAAGGAATCACGCCAACCATCCAATTTGATTTAACTTAATCATAGGTTACTTAATCACCATCTTATTAACAGTAGGTTTAAACTCCTGGTTAGGACACATGTCATCTAGGTGCAATGCATTAGTAGTTAAATATTTTTTATCTCTGGGCTGAGGCATTACGCCAGCCGTACGATCAAATCTTATATGCATGCTGTTTAATTTACTTTAACTACAGAGTTGGACCCACTTGGGACACGTGGCCTTCAGGAAAAATTCCTTAATAGTTAATCAAACTACATCTCTAGCCTGAGGCTTTACGCCAACCGTTGGATGAACTTTAAATTACATCCCCTTTACTTTATTCTTTATTGTTGAACAAAGGCCGCCATATGCAAAGTGTCACTCAGGCGTGATGCCTTGATGAATATATATTGATCATATTTTGACTAAGGCAACACGCTATCCGCTGGATCAAAATTGAGTTGCATGACACATGATGTAAAATTAAAAAGCCCGCGGGGCGTATAGACTTAGGATAAAATAATTAAAGCATTAAGTCTATATGGTAAACAAAATTATGGCCCTGCTCGATGATAAAATAAACACATGGGTTCATTAGACTTTAAGTGAAATAATAAAGTAACTCAAAATTAGAACCATCCCTAGAACCTTAGGGTTTTAGACCAAAGACCCAAAGTTTGAAAACAAAATTACTAGGGGTTTGAACAACACATAACCTAGTTTAACTTTGAAACACATGACTCATCATTTGAGCTGAATTTTTTTTGTATTGACCTAACAGTAATGAAGCACGGGAATTTATACCTGATGCGCAGAGGAGAGAAATGGACTAGAAGAGATGAAACGTCATTTTTGTTGGCTACTACAAGGATTTCAAGGCGTACAGGTTGTTTGATCCTGATTCCAGAGAGGTCCTATTTCGATGGGATGTCTAGTTTGATGAGCGCCTTTCTACAATAGATACCCAGACTCTAGTGTCTACTTCACTTACCACTACTCCCTCATCTCTTCCAGATTCTTTTTAGGATGATGAGGATGATGATCTTGGTTATTCCCATTTACCTCCATGACAAGATCTTCCACAAATGCCTAGATGGGCCCATGTTACTATTGAGGCTGCAAGATCTCTGGCAGGTGACCATTCATCTTTTCGTCGCACCTAGTCTCATGTTGCGGGTTCCAGCCTTTTGAGTCATGCTATTTTTGATGATCCTCAGAATTTCTTAGCTGCAACATGACATTTTGAGTGGGACAGTCCTATGGAGGAGGAGTATTCTTCTTTGATGAAGAATCATACATGGGATCTTTGACTCTTCCTAAGGGAAGAAAGTGTGATGCAAGTGGTTGTATCGTACTAAGTTTGTTGTTGATGGTTCTTTTGAGAAGTACAAGGCACATCTTGTTGTGAAGGGTTTCTTAGAGGTTGAGGGTATTGATTACACTAAGACATTTTCCCCTATTGCCAAGATGAATTATATTCACCTTGTCTTATCCCTCGGAGCTTCTCCGGGATGACCCATTTTTCAGATGGATGTGAAGAGTGCATTCTTGCATGGTGATCTTATTGAGGAGATTTGCATGGAGAAGCCTTAGGGATTTTTGCAGGATTCCTCCTTGGTTTGCAGACTTAGACATTCTTTGTATGGTCTCAAATAGGCCCCTCAGGCTTGGTATGAGAAGATGGATTCTTTTTTAATTTCCACAAGATTCACATGCTATCATTCTGATCCTACAGTCTACATTCAGTGTCTAGAGGACGAGGTTTTGATCCTTGTGCTATATTTTGATGATATTCTCATCATAGGTAGCTCATCTTCTATGATCCAGGGTGTTAAGAATGAATTGATGGAGCAGTTTGAGATGACTGATCTTGGTCCATTACACTACTTTCTTAGTCTTCAGATTGTTCAGTCCTTTGCTGGGATCTTCATTTACTAGCAGAAGTATGCTCTTGACATGCTTTGGCGCTTTGACATACTTTCTTACAAGCCTTCTCCCACACCTTTTTAGTCAGGTGTTACCTTTTCTACCTCTTTCACTTCGCCTTCAGTGGATCCTACATTGTATTGATAGTTGGTTGGCAATTTATTGTACCTGACACACACTCATCCTGATCTTTCCTTTGTAGTTGGACTTGTCTCTCAATTTTCTCATGAGCCTCATGAGAGTCATTAGAAATATGCCAAGCGTATTTTGAGGTACATTTAGGGAACCATTTTGTATGGCATTCACTACACATTAGGGGCTGATCACATTGTTGGCTTCACTGACTCAGATTGGGCTAGTGATGTTGATGATCAAAAGTCTACTTCTGGCTTTGTTTTTTTTTCTTGGCTCTGGTCCTATCACATGGTCGTGCAAGAAGAAGAATGATCACACACTTTTATCTATAGAGACTACTTATAGAGCTGTTGTGCACGATAGTCAGGAGATTTTATGGCTTTGACAGTTGATGACTGAGTTTGGTTTTCCTCCTAATCGTCCCACTATTTTGTGGTACGATAATCAGAGTGCTATTCACATTTCTTGCAACCTCATGGAGCATCGGTGCACTAAAAACATTGAGTTTCATATGCATTTGATCCACCAGCTAATTCAGGAAGGTGTTCACATTTTGGAGTACATTCCCACTGCAACACACATTTCTGACATCTTCACTAAACCTTTTGCATCTCCGCGCTATCTTCAGTTGTGTTCTATGATTGGGGTGATAGAAGTTGTCCTTGGGGGGTCTTCTTGAGGCCTTCCTTCCTTCATGTTTTTTTTAGCATGTTTGTTCTATATTTTTTTAGAGGGGTTTTTCCCATTGGGTTTTCTCCTTTGTCTCTGATTTATAGAGATTTCCTTATTTTGGGTACCTGATCAGGCCTTGTTACCGGGACCCATTTCCTTCTTTCATAGTTGTGCTAGGTTAGCTTACCCCCCGAGCTTAGCTTAAGGGGCTGTGTTAGAGTAATCATTATTTATTTCTTATTAATTAAATCATGTTGATTTAATTAGTTAAGTTGTTTTATTACTCTTTAGTGCTTAAGTTATCTCTTAGGTGCATTAATAATTAATTCTTTTATTAATTATTAATGTACAATCTAGCTTTTTTCCTTTTAGGGTTTCGTTCAACTTTTAAGGTTGAACTTTGTAATTATTGTTCATTAATTCATAATATAATTTTGCTCTTCTCTTTTTGAGTTTCTAACAGCTTCTAAGCTCTTCTTCTTTTTCCTCCTTTCTACCTCTTTCTTGTAACAGGTACTTGCATGCAGTTGTTCTTGGGCATTATCAGATCAGTATTTCATAGATCCTTCACTTCTTACATCCTAGCCCTATAGTTTATGCATTATTTTAGAGGATTTTGAGTAGTTATGGGGTAGTTTTGAGTGGCATTCAGTTGTGCATGACTTGGTGGAGTTTTGTGATCACTTAGACTTGGGTTTCTGATAGTTTAGGTCCTGATTTTGTGGGGTTTTCTCATGCATCCAATCATTTTGGTTCTATGGCCCATATCTTGTATTTTGACCTCATTTTTTGAGGGACTTCTTTTGGCTCAGATTTTTTTGCATATTGCATACTTATGAGTTGATCGTAAGGAAACTTTGTAGCAGAGATTTTTCAGCATTGGTTATATAGATACAAAGGTTCCTTCTCATTAATTTGGGTGCAATATTGTGGATTCTTTGGTTTTATGTTGTGTTTATCCTTCATTCAAACTACATTCCTTATTGAATATTACAATATTGATACTTGTAATTACATGTCTTTGTTTGTGTCCTTATTCTTTTGCAAAAAATTGGTGAAGCTTAGGTTTCCCTTTCAAAACAAAATATTTTGGGTCCTTACAAAGAATCACTTTTGTAATTGAATGCTTGTTTGAGTATTGAGAATCATTAGAATCTTCAATAATTCATGTTGATTCAATTGAATTGGCATACAAATCATTGTTGTATCACCTCATCTAGGTTTTAAGTATTCATATTTTCTTATCCCTTTCGTCGAATGCATTTTTATTTTAGGTGAAGACTACTAGGAACCGACCTGCATTCTAGAGATTATTTTCTCATTTTAGGACAACCCACCACCCAAGAGAGTTTCCATGTTTCAACAGGATAGCTAGATTTCACATCAAACTAAAGGCACAATCCTGATTGACAACAAGAACAAAATGTGCGCAAGCTTCACCACCTAAAACAAAGAATGTGCAAGTGGAATCCCGTAAAGTCAGTGGTGAACAAGTTGTATAAGTGATAGTAGCTACTGCAAGAGACATTAATGTTCATGAAATACCAATGAAAGAGATAGAAAAATATGTGATGGTAACCCAAGATGATGTACTTGAGCTATCTGCAAAAAACATCCCTCAGGCTGGAACAAGGAATGAATGAGAAAATAAAGAGGAAGAAAGAGAAAAGGAAGCATACATTGATAAAAGAAGGGAAAATTAACATAGAAAAACCAAATGTATATATAGAGATAGCTCATCCTATAGATACAATGCTTCCAATTTTTGAAGAATGACCAAGTGTTAAAACAGAAAACCAAATTGAAAGTGTTAACAAGGGAAAAGGGATAGTGCAGGAAAGACACATTGCAAGATAGTTATTCAAGGGGTTGGACACAATTAGAATTGATACTGAGGTACCCCAAGGACCAACTAATTTATCAACACTCTCCCCAATATATAAATTCAAATTTGCACAATTTGTTGAGGCACAAGAAAAAGAGGATATGTTGAGGACTCATCTAGACGACAAAAAGATAATGATGGAAGCAACCGATACTCTAGAGAAGTTGATCCTCACACATTCGAGGAATGTAGTAGACAACCCTTCACTACAAATCTAGAAAATACTTGGTGAGGTAAAAACTCATTTTGAATCTTTTGAGAAGTCTGCAGAAATCAAGGTGAGGAAGGAATTTGATGAGAAGAGATTTGAGAAACTTAAGAAAATAGTTTCTTATGATAGAATGACCTTGAGAACACATATTCAAAAGACAATAGAGACTATCACTGAAGGTAGAAATGTATATAGATCATGTCTATATGTAAGCATGTTTTTGGAAGACTTTGAAAGGAAAATGAAGGAGTGTGCAACTACACAATAGATAGAATATGTTGCACAAAATTTTGATCATATGCAAGCGTCCACATACTCTATTGAGAGTCAAGTTGTGCATTTTATTGAAAAAATGACAAGTCTCAAGAAGGACAAGGACAAGATGATAGGAAAACTGAGTGAGATAAGAAAACTACTTGCTCCCAAACTCCACACACTTTTATGTTCTTTGAAGGAGGCTCAAGAAGCCATACAAGACTCATAACTAGTTAACTTGGTGAAGGCAAAGGCAACTGCTTACATCTTTCATGCACATGTGTCTATTTTGAGAAGTTTGAGGAAATGATAGGACACATATGTGAAATTATTGAAGACCATCTATGCAGATATTTTTCATATGATGTAATTTAGTAAGAAATTTTTATTTGTATAAATGCGACAAATATCTATTTTGAACTTTTTGTTACAAGTGTTTGGTCGATGAATTAGCATAATAGATAAACCCTTTTCCATTGATGTCAAAGGAGGAGTGTAGCAGTGAAAATGTATCAAGATATATCAAAGGGGGAGTTTGAATAATAGTTTGATTCAATTTTTGGGATGGAATATTTTTGAACTGGGACACTTCGAATATTTTTCACTAAGTGTTGTCATCAATGCCAAAGGGGAGATTGATGGAAAGAGACACAGTCTAACTGATGAAGTATTGTCATTTATGGAAACCAAACTTTGTATAGACCTTATCTCTACCTACACAAGTCATCAAAATATTAGATCAAGTGGCAGATCTAATTTTTGTTAAGTACAGGAAACAGGGCAGTATGTTCATACACACGTAGGCAGTTTTTAGATCTGTGACAACTACCAATTTTGTATTTTGGATCATGCAAATAGGGAAGGCATAATAAAGGTATATTTATGCTAATACAAAATTTTGATTGAAATATCTTTTGGCATGTGGAATTTATACACCTTTGAGTGGTAGTTTCAAGGAAAATAGTTAAAGAAGCCCGATATATCAAGAAGAATCTTATTGTGCAAGTCAATAAAATGTTTTTGTAGGTCAAAGCATAGTAAAATCAACTGATCCAACATGTTAAGAGGTATAGAAATGGTTATACTTGTTTAATTTGATATTTGGATCTTATTTTGGGCGGTGGAACAAAAAACGGTTTACATTTCCCTAGAATGCCTTAAGCTGACATTGTGAGATGAATTATGCATTGTGCAAGTATAAAATGGATGGATGATATTAGGGAAAGGTTGTTGGTGGATATAAAAAGGCTTTGGATTCATGAAAAATGTGTAACAATAAGAATTTATAAGATTTTGGATGGAGATTTCAAATCTGAGATAGTTGATTTATGTAGAGCAGAGTTCAAAGGAAATCAATGATTTTAGGGTTTTAGATATTTGTTCGTAATTTTATGAAACTGTAATCGGACATAGTGTGATGATAATTTAGTCAAATCATTATATTTAGATCATTTTAGTGAGCATCCTAATTCAATGTGACTTCCTTAGGGTTGTAGCCCAAGGCTAATTGTATTGAGTAGCGAGCTCTAAGCAGTGTGCTTGAATGCAAGTGCATTCCCAACATATGTAAAATATGAAATTTTCGCAGAGTATTAGCTTTTGGGTGTCAACCCCACCATAGGTTTTCCACTAACAAGTTTTCAATGATAAAAATAAATGTTTTATGGTCGTGTTTCTATTTTATTTGTGTTCATGCATTTTTCTTTTCAGTTTAAGCTTTAAGTTATATGTGAACTGGTTGAATAAGGTTAAATTTTTTAGAACACTGATTCACCCCCACTCAATGTTCCCTCTTTCCAACATGATGTAGTCTCCAATAGAAAAACCTCATTTCATAGGATCTCATGAAATTGGGGCTTCCACCTTGCAATTGCTTATTGTCATCAAATTTGGGTCTTCACCTTAAAATTGATTTCATCTCCTCAGAATGAGATATGAGGGTTTATTTTATAGTTAAATTAGGAGATAGAATTGAGTAGGACAACTGTAAATATGGAAATACCATCAATGCACTGTGATGGGACCCCGCCCCAAATCTGGGCTCAAAATTCCTAGGGACAAGTCAACCAGTTGACCTGTTTCTAGGGACAAGTTGGCTAGTCAACTTGTCCCACCTAGATTTGGCCAAAATTTAGTTTATGAGTCTTGATCAAGCCATAGAGGTGAGATCTAGAAAGAGAATTGATTACGATGTCAAGATTGAATTCAAGGCCATAAAAAGGTGAAATAGGGCCTAGGAGATGAGATTAATTTTTTGATTAGAGGAAAAATAGAGGAGGGAACCTAGAAATAGTGCCCTACCTCAATTTTGCACAAGTTTAAAGAGATTAGAGGACCTATATTCCAATTAGGTATGTAATAAGTGTAATAATGAAGTCCTAGAATACAATCTACAATCTAAATATAGTAAGGCAAGTGCTAAACAATGATTAAATTATAGAGAATACAAGTGCTTACAATAGGATGATACATTTAGCCCTCACTTTAGCAGTATATGACACTACATGCATATGCAAGCTAAAGTAAAAAAAATAAGTAAATAAAAATGATAAATCAAAGTATCGAGTGTGTAATTCCCACAAGAAAAATATTAGGAACCACAACTTGTAAAACCATATGTCAGTGAAAAATATAAATAACCAAGGGCTTACTAAAGAAATGATGAAAATTGTGGGTAGTTGTATGCACCCTCTATTTTGGCTCGCTATTGTGAATGGTGAAACAAGGAAATTATGTAGACCTCAGTGAATTATGAATATGTAATTTTGATAAATGCTTATAAAAATGATTCAAGCTGAGCTCAAAATGTTTCAAAAAGCACTTGGATAGCTAGGAAACTGAGTCATGATTACAACTCCTAAAACTGTGTGGAAATTAAAGCTTTCTAGCTCAAGTTATGATTGATTTTGTGAAGGGCATGCATTGAATGAGTTAAAATATAAGTATAAAGATAAAAAGAAACTAACCTAAAAGTGACTTTAAGTTATAATGTTACCTTTTTGAAAGATCATTGTTATTGTTACCTTTGGCTTTATTTTGTAAAGGAGGATGAAAATGCCAAGGAAGGAGTTGAAAATGATGAGGTTCAAGGTTCTGAGATAGGCTATTAAGGATGAGATCCCACTAGATGAGGTATGCCTCTAAACATGTGTTTAATTTTCTTTTTTTAGCATTTTGACTTTCTGTAGAATGCCTTGTAGATGATAGTTTAGACTGTCCAAGCTAGAAAATCTAGCAAGTCAACTTGTACCTACAAAGTTGACATATTCCTAGGAAGTCAACTTGTACCCAAAAAATTGACTTATACCTAAAAATTTGACTTGTACCTAAAAAGTCAACTTGTACGTGGAAAGTCGACATACTCCCAGAGTTCAAGTCTTTCAATTTTTAGATTTAGGTTGATTGATGCATATGATTCATGTTCTGATATTGTTATGTTGATCTATGATTCAAGGACCTTCCAACTATACAAGACCATGCTGGAGTAAAGCCCATGACATATTTATGGGCATAGTTTGACAATCTGAGTACTGATGAGCTTTATTTGTTGAGAGATGTCAGATTGTATTGGTTGTACTGTCATCCTTATATGAGATATCATCATGGTATGACGATGACACTCATGGAGAGATGGGATGAGGATACCTTCACATTCCATCTACCTACAGGGGAGATGATAATTACACTTGAGGATGTATATCACATCCTACGGTTAGTGTCTGAAGGAGGACAATGATATGCACAATATCACAGACAAATACAGAGATAGAGAGAGATCAGATATACTGTCTAGGCCGCAGTCCCCTTCATTCTTACAATGATGACATATCCATAGAGGCACTCATGTATGCAACCATAGACATTCCCTTGATTTTAAATGTGATGTTGGGTACTATTTCTATTGTAGTTACACCAGATTTTAGAGGAAACATGTTTATTGCTCCCCTAGCACATGTGGTTTGGTGCATGGAGATTCATCATGTTGTATACTCATGGGGGGAGTATGATTTCACATCTATACTATGAGTTGGGGAAGTTTTTTTAATATCAATGACAAAGCCTGGCTGTCTATACTCTGTTATAGGTATGGATGTTTGAGCATATCACATGCACATGACTAGTAGGGTTCCCGATGTAGGTATATGACATAGATCCATGTGCATTTGGATATGAATTGAGAACTCATTAACGGTGGGGTTATGTGCTATACTGGAGAGTTACCATCGATCGGTTGTAGGCAACCGATATCATATGGAGACCATACAAACTGATGCCATCTTGGAAAGATACTAACCGTAAGATGAGATGCATGCACAAAGAAAAATTATTGGAGGCACGATACAAGTATATCATGGTGCCTTTCTTTTTTGATAGGGTGAGGAGATAATTTGGATTCCCATAGGGTGTTCCTTGACAAATTTTAATCTACTCACATGGATAGAGGTTTATTTAGAGGCCTAGAGCTGTACCAAGACTGACACCTGCTAATATAGAGATCATAGATTCAAAGGGGGAGGAGATAAGAGATAGAATAGTGCCACACACTATTGCTGATGCAAGAATGTTGAGAGAGTATCAAAGATACACCAGTTTATATGGGGTTAGACTCATGTTTTTGAGAGACTAACCTATGGGAGACCCGAGGCCATATCAAAGACTAGAGCATGTAGTATCATTATATGAGGAAGATGGGGAAGAAGAGGATGATCAGTGAGAGGATGAGTAGGGAGAGGATGACTAGTCTAGAGCCATGTCAGAGGAGGAACCCATAGGAGAGGACCATGGAGTGCCTGAGGAGGAGGTAGTAGAGGAGATTGATACTGCCCATCCTTGGAGGTGACCACAAAGAGCTTCATCAGGGAGACTACCCCCAAAGGAGGTCACTTGCTAAGAGCATGGAGAGTGTAGTTAGTCTATGCCCCCCAAAAAATCTCAAGGTAAATCCCCATAGGTTATAGCTACTGACAATCCTGAGTATGCAGAGGGAGATCTAGGTATACAAGATTAAATTTTATAGTTTTATATAAAGTATATGTATGATGTATCATATTATTGATGTTAATGTTATATATTGTAGTTAGTACAAGTGGATGGAGATTTTTTTTGGGTGAGGTTGTGAGAAACATTTCCCTAGCATCATAGATCCCTTCATCTTTGTAGATTAGGTGTGGATCACAGTGAGAGATTGGGTGACATAAGGATCTTTCAGAGTTGATAGAGGTAGAGATGCAGCTAGGGAAGAATGAACAAGAGAGACTCCAATAGGAGTTGACAGAGAGCCAGTGTGATTTGAAAGAGCTACGAGGAGTTATTTGGGTGTATGAAATGTACAGTGCATCGAGGAGCCACTCATGCTCCATGACATCCCAAAGATTGTCATCTATACCACAACCACCATCTTCTCACTGCAAACTTGAAGGGTTAGGGATTCATCATACCATGCATGAAAATTAATTTGATATGCCCTATTGTATGTTTTGAGAGATAGGTCACATTTTGAACAATGTCAATTATGTAGTTGACAATTTAATATTTATGGATTTATGATGCTTATGTATATTTATGCTTTTAGTGTCATCATGATTTATTTGAATATCAATAGCATAGAGATTAAAAATGATATACATGTGATTTAATCAAAACATAGCTTTAATTAAATGTAAGTTATGGTGATGTAACATGCTTATGTAGATAGATGAACGTGCAATCTAGATAACAATGTTAACTAAACACCAATCTATCCAAATATATAAAATGAAGAAGTGTGCAAGTATCTCTTTAATTAATATCCTAACCAAATGATTAACATATTATACATAAATTCAAGACCAAAATCACATATATTTTTGTCAAGAATGAAGCAATACATGAAAATAGAAAATATTAATCTTAAACTACTAACACATATGCTCTACTGCAAAGATACGGACACACACACAAAGCAAGAAAATCAATAAGGAAAAGAGGGAGAAAAGGGAAGGAAAGCAAGAGTCAGGCATAATACTAACATAAATAATTAGCATTTATGGGGTCCCTAAGGGGTATACCATCCATGTCAACTATCTTATATGTGCTAGAATTATTGATTTCTGTTATGATGTATGGGCCAAGACAGTTAGGACTGAATTTATCTCTTTCTTTAGGTAGAACATTAACATTGCACTGATTCTCATAAAGGACCAAATCTCCAAACAAGAAAGATCATTCAATCACCTTATTATTCTACTGCTTCTTTAAGGACTTATGATATGCTTGGATGTAGTCAAGGGCATTGATTTGCTACTCATCCAACATTTTAATTTGTTGAAGACGTTGTTCTCTAAAAGTGTCATTATCAATGATGTTGTTAAGGGAAACCATTAGCGAAGGTATTTCCAACTCCAAAGGCATGACTGTGTCTGCACCATGAAGTAAATTATAAGGAGTTGTTCCTATCACAATATGAACACTTTTCCTATAATCCCATAAAGCATAGGTGAGTTGAGTATGCCAATCCTTAGTGTTCTTGTTAATAGTCTTCCTAATAATTTTCTCAATGATCTTGTTAGATGCCCCAACTTGAGCATTAGATTGATGATAATAAGCAGTAGCAAAATGTTGTTTGATGCGATATTTTTCCAAAAACTTTGTTACTTCCTTTATTTTGAAAGGAGTACCATTATCAAATATTATTGTGGATGGAACACCAAATTGAGAAATGATGTTATCTAAGAGAAAATTACAAATAACATCAGTGGTAGTGTAATAAAGGGGAACCTCTGTTAGAAAATAATATTTCCTTGGTGAAGTATGTAATTAAAGGATAAACCAAGGTATCCTATATTTTATTTGTCCTCTAGTCCAAGTAGGAGGACATGTGACATTTTTGTAATTCCTTTAATAAGGAAATTAGATATTCCTCCTTAAGAGGAATCTCATATTTGGCACACACACAATGTGAATGTGGCATTCATAGAAGGTGGGAGTTACATGCAAACTCCTCCACTCATCTCTATTTAAGAGATGCCTCTACACACTAGCTAAATAATCTTCTCCCTTTTCTCACTTCTTTTCACATTCTCAACTTGCTCTCATTATTGTATTGATCTTATTTCTCTCATTATTTAGGCTTTGTTCCATATTCATATTATTCACAAGGGGTTTTTTCTTGTTTTTTCCCCTTTCAAAATTCTTGTGTTCTTATCTTGGTCTTGGAGCAATTGTGAACTTGGTGTTTGATCTCTCTCTCTCTCTCTCTCTCTCTCTCTCTCTCTCTCTCTCTCTCTTTGGTAAAACTCTTTCTTTTGCACATTCTCTTGAATTTTATTTCCTTATATCTTTTNTGCTCTCTCTCTCTCTCTCTCTCTCTCTCTCTCTCTCTCTCTCTCTCTCTTTGGTAAAACTCTTTCTTTTGCACATTCTCTTGAATTTTATTTCCTTATATCTTTTCCATTTTATTTTATGTTTCTAACATGGTATTAGATCTATTTAATCCTTTTTTTTGAGTGTGCATGCAGGAATAGTTGAAAGATATCTGAGCCATTGAGGAGAATTAATCAGATTTTTGTTGAACTAACTCTTGTTTGCAAGGTTTTCTTTCAATTTCTTTTTGCATATCTAACATATCTATTTCAAGTTTTTTTTAAAAAGTTCTTAACACTCCCTCTGTCGGGCAACCACAAGGGAAGATTTCAGGTTTGCATGTTCTATTTTTTTAATCAAATCTAGTATTGTTCACACCCTCTATCAGGCAACCACAAGGGTTTTCTATTTCATTGTTCTTTTTGTTCATTTCTCTAACTATCTTATTTGCAGATTTGTATATTCAAATTTATATATTTCAGCATTGTAACATTGTCCCTTGCATTCATTTTGCTAAAATATGTATATCTAATAGTTTATTTGCAGGTTTCATCTTTTTCTACAGTATATCTCTATTTCTTATTAACATCTATTATCTATATATTTCATTTGTTTCTACTATTTCAGCGTGTATCTTTGCACTTATTCTTCTAAAAGTTACTTTTAATCTTGTTATTATATCTATGTTTTTTTACTAATCTCTGTCTTCTCACAATAGATTTGTTGTATTTCTCCTTGTGCTTTAGTAGACATCACACACACTGTGCTTTAGTAGACTTCTCCCTTTGTGTGGTCTCTTTGCAGCCTATTAAACCTTTTAAGACTTCATTTCTTGCAACAACTTTGAATATTAGTCCATCATTCTTCTTTGCACAGTATATTGGTCCTTGCTTGCATATCGTAACCTTCTATGTAACATTGTTGGGTGTACTTTCAAACACAACATTCTCAGTGAAACATCTTAACCTTGCACAGAGTTAGTTTTTCAATCAACAATATTCAAACCTCATGCAGCTTTCTTTGACCTTATTGCAGCCTTTTAAACATTATTGTTCAGCATTTTATATTTCTTTGTCCCCTCCTTGCGTAGCTTTTCTATATTTCTTGCGCAACTTGTGAGTTTAGCATACATTGTGCAACATATACTTTTAGCTTGCACAGACTTTTCTTCAAGCATTGCCATAACATTCTTGGCTTACACAACTTATTCATCTCTTAGTTGGCGCAGTCCTCCAGATTCTTTGCCTTGTACATCAATATTTGTTTTCTTCCTTAGTCTTTCCTTGCTTTACCATAGCGTAGCTTAACCATTTTGTTTGGCTGTTTCACTCTCCTATGTGTAGCTTAGCTTTTTGCGCAGCTTTACTCTCTTCTAGTGTTGTCTTCCATGGAGCCTGGTTGCTCTTCTGCAGACACTTGAAACACTCCAATTGGCTAAAGAATTCTGTTCAGGGATTGACTTCGCATTCCACCAACTTCTCCAGCAACATTTCTAGTTTGCAGTAACTTTCTTATTATTCTTTACTGGTTATAGCATTCTAGTAAGAATATTTGTTATTATTATGAGACTCATTTCACCTGCAAATCTGTGGTTTTACTAACTTTATTCTTAGTTTGAATTATCTTTGACTTATTTAATCTATTTATTTTATTATTTTATAATTAAGGACTCTTTTCTTCAATATTATTCATCTAATTTGGAATCTAATAATATTTATCTAAGCTTATTTAAAGTTCTCACTTCTAACTTAGTTTTTTAAAATTTTATTTAAATAAAAAAATTTAAACGCCAATACATTTTTCCTGCTCAATATTACTTCAAATTGCTTCATTTCTATGTTCGTTTTATCAATTCTAACCAAATTCAATTTTTGGTTCATTATTTCTTTGCAATTAAATTTGTTCCTCCATTTAAATTAAAAATTTAATTTTTTTTTCAAATATTTGTTTAACCATTCTATTGTAAGTTACATTAAGTTTAAATTTATTTTTCTTGATCTTGATCAGTATATATTCTTTTTAATTTACTTTGTTTAAGTTAATTTGATCATTAATCATGTCTACTCTAATTCCAAAAATTAAATTCAATAGCTCTAACTATCATCAATGGAAAACTCATGTTTCATTTCTATTATGTTTTAAACATTTACTTGAAGTTCCTACAAATGCTTCTATTGAACTGGCTACCTCTGCTTCACAAGCAAAAAAAGATGCATGGAAAAAACAAAATGAAGAAGCTCTTGGTTTGATTGATCTCTCCATTGTTCCTGACCTTTATGTCTTGATTGGAAATTGTACCAAAGCCCATCAAGCGTGGGACATTCTGCAACAGACGTATGAAAGCTCATCCGAATCCTATAAGATTCAACTCCAAGACAACTTGGAGGACTTGAGGTATAATGACTTTAAAACTATGGATGAATTCTTACTCAAGTTTGATGCAATTAAAACTCAATTAAGTGGTTTTAATGTTACTTTAACTATTATTAGATTAATTACTACTATCTTAAAGAAATGCCTTCCTAAAGAGTTTCAGCAATTCATTACTAATATTCATTCTCAGCTTGCAATTCCTAGTTTAGCTCCTCATTTAACTTATGCTATTTTTCAAAATTTGTTACATCAAGAGGAGGCTAAATTATTGCAATTTGGTACTATTAAATCTCATGAACATGCTTTTATGTCTAAGCATCAAAACCAACATAATATCTCATATAATAATAATACCTATAATAATTATTCTCATAATAATAATTATAATAATCATAACTCAAAACATCAAAAGATAAATCAAAGACCCCATTGCACCTATTGTGGGAAAGACGGTCATATTACTAATAACTGCTTTAAAAAGAAAAAGGATAATAGACACATGAATAAAAATCATCAACCTTATAATTTTAAGGGGGATAATGGTAATCAACCTCGTCATGCATTTACAATTCATCATAATATTACTAGTCCTTTTTAACAATACGACACATCTTTAGGGGGTATTTGTCTCTTTATTATTTAAAATTGTTACCTTATGTCCTCCATGTTGCTAAGTTTTTAATTTGTTCAAGTAATCACACTACTTTTCCTTCCAATGGTTTATTTCATTATTTAACTTTATTTTGTTTCATATGATCTATTTTTGTATCTTTTATGAGTTTCTTTTGATCTATTGTTCCATTTGTAAGATGCAGTGGATGAACTTACTTCAGTTGATGTTGATCAACTTGTTCCATTTGTAAGATGTATTGGATGCACTTACTTCAGTTGATGTTGATCAACTTGTTCCATTTGTAAGATGCAGTGGATGCACTTACTTGAGTTGATGTTGATCAACTTGTTCCATCTGTAAGATGCATTGGATGCACTTACTTCAGTTGATGCTAATCAACTTGTTCCATTTGTAAGATGCAGTGGATGCACTTATTTGAGTTGATGTTGATCAACTTGTTCCATCTACAATATGCATTGGATGCATTTACTTTAGTTGATTTTAATCAACTTGTTCCGTTTCTAAGATGCAGTGGATGCACTTACTTTAGTTGATGTGATCAACTTGTTCCATTTGTAAGATGCATTGGATGCACTTACTTTAGTTGATGTTGATCAACTTATTCCATTTGTAAGATGTAGTGGATGCACTTATTTCAGTTGATGTTTATCAAATTGTTCCATTTGTAAGTTACACTGACATGCACTTACTTCAGTTGATGTTTATTAACTTGTTCCATTGATTGTTTTTTGGTGAAGTTGTTGTTGAAATCCTTCTTGAAGTTTGTTGGTTTTCTCATATGATTGGCAGGTATATGGTATATGGTTCTCTTTCTCATAATCCTTAGTTCAATTTATTTAGCATATGTGAATCTTAATGTTGGTTTAAATTATTATCTCCTTAATGGTTCATAAGTGTAGTCGTGAATGACTAATCAATTCAAATGTTTATTGGTGCTTGAGAAATATGTTCTACTCAGATTATGGTTTCTTCTCCCCCACTCTTCTTTGCAATTTTACTAATGTGATTATGAGTTTGCATTCTTCATTTCTTAGATAGTGAGTCATGTAGGTTATGGATTAGATACCCATTCACTTGTAGTAACTCATTAATGGACTGTCTATGTCCATGTGATTGATGCAATGTTGATGCAGGCCTCATTTCCACATTAGTATATATATTTTAAGATGAGAGGATGATTGTTTTTTATGGTACCTTGACCATTTGGTGTATCTTGATTTCATTTTTAGCTCCTTTATTTGAAATACAAGTCCCTTAGAAATGCATGAAATCTCATGCATTTCTTTAAAGATTTTTTCTGATGTAACAGTTTCAAAGTTACACTAAGTCGAATATTAGATGACATTCTTCTTATGGATAGGTTCCTTGGTTTGTATTTCTATGTTTCTTTGTTTCAGGTGAATCTGTTGGAAATGAGTTGAGTAACTAAGAGGGGAGGAGTGAATAAGTTTCCAAAAAACAAATCCAAGTCCCTTAGATGTCTTAAACAAATTATTACTGTTGCTCGGTTTACACAAATATTCTACTGTCACTCGGTTAACGTAGTAAATCTTCAGATATTAACTATGATTATCCTTTAGTAATTATTGCAGAAACATAAACCATAAAGAAAATAAAATGTACATAGATAACACCAAGATTTAACGTAGAAACCCAACATGGGAAAAACCACCAATTGCAACTAGTCACTATTTTTCACTCTTCTGAAGTGAGCCTTGTTAGGAGCCAACCCTGTTAAAAGTTACAATAACACACTGTTAGGTGTGACCCTGTTAGAGGATTTAATCACCCTGTAAGGAGTGTCCTTGTTAGAGGTCTTCAAACACTTCAATGCGTAAATGTCACCTTGTGAGAGGATTTACAAAAGACTATTAAGTCTACTCTGTTAAGAGATTTAGATCATTGCTATAATTGTTAGAGAGTAACAATGGATTGACCTGTTTGACAAAGCAACTATCTTTGTTGATTCATATCTCTATTCTGGTTTTATAACTGGATCCTTACTTATTAAATATTCTATTGCAACTCTGTCTAGATATCATGTCCTTAATCACAATCCCATCTAATTTTTCCTTCATTCTTCATATCAAAAGAATATCTTCATTTATTCTCATTCACATTCTATCCAAAACTTGACCTAGTATATATATGATAGGCCTTGTCAAGTCGGCTTGAATAAATTTCCAAATAAATATTAAAACTCATGTTTGTCGGCTGCATATAACCATTTAAACATAAAATGTAAGCTGCTATTAGTCGGCTGACACTAACTGTTTAACTCGGTCAACACTGAAATCCTTCAACGCCCGACCAAAAATGTAATGCCTGAGTGAAATTGGTTAGAACTGAAAATCACTTTGGTCTTCTTCAATTCCCAAGAGAACATGACATACACTATCTATGCTCGGATAGGATTAAACATTTGTGTAAACATCAAAGACAATACACAATTGCATAATTGTCATCAACAATCTCCCTCTTTGGCACTGATGGCAACACAACATGTCATAATACAAATAATTATAGATCAGAAATAGACACAAGAATGAAATTTTATTAATGTCCTTAGCTTCATTCTGATTCTCATCCAAAAACTCCCTCTGTCATCACAATCTCTAAAATACAAATTTCTCCCTCTTATATCAATCATTGTTTCTGATAAAATTTATCCCTCTGTCATCAATAATTTATTTTGGCATGACATCAATAAACTTTCCCTCTTTGAAAACCAATTCCAAATACACCAACTGATATATATCCAATGAATTTGTAATGTACTTGTTTGTACTGATTCCTATGCAATAAGCTCTGAAATATCTGCATCAAAATGCTAAATATGTTCAATAGCACGGTTGATGCACCACTAATCTGTCCATTAGTGAGCCTTAGTTAGGGGAATCACCCCTATCTTTCCTTTAAGATACAAGAATGCATCCTTAGATAATGGTTATGTGAATATGTTTGCAATTTGTTCTTTAGTATTCACATATTCCAACCTTACTTCCTTATCTTGAACCAATTCTCTCAAGAAATGATACTTTATTGCAATATGTTTAGTCTTAGTATGCATCACAACATTCTTTGAAATGTTAATTGCACTAGTGTTGTCACAGTAGATAATGAATGGTTCTTTGATTTCTTCCTTCATACCTGACAACAACTGTTTGAACCATATGATATTTGAACAATTCATTGCTACAACAACATACTCTACCTTTGTTCTAGACTGAGAAATTTGCAATTCTATTTCTTACTGGTCCAAAAGACTAATATCTTACCAAGGAATAATGCTCCACCACTTGTGCTCTTTGTGTCATCAACACTTCCTGCCCAATCAACATTAGTAAAAGTCTTCAAATCAAAGTTTCCTCCTTTCTTATACCATAATCCATACTCTTCAGTACCCTTAAGATATCTCAAAATCCTTTTGATAGCCATCAAATGACTCTCTCTAGGATTAGCTAAAAATCTTGCAACAATACCAACTTCTAGTGCAATATTAGGTCTAGTGTGAACAACATATTGAAGTTTACCAATCATGGATCTGTAGTTAGTCTAGTTTACTTCCTTTGAATCAACATCCTTAGACAAATTATGTCCAGTAGGCATAGGTGTTCCAACTGGTCTGGAGTCTTCCATTCCAAATTTCTTCAGTATCTCTTTGATGTATTTAGACTGAGTAATGTAAATACCATTCTTCATCTGATAAAATTATAAGCCAAAAAAGAATTTGATTTCACCAAACATAGACATCTCAAATCCCTTACTCATAGCTTCATAGAATGCTTTGCATAAATCATCATATCTAGTAAACAATATATCATCAAAAAATATTTTTGCTAATAGTATCTTTTTCTAAGGTCCTTCTTTGATATACAAGATACTATTATCATTAGTTCTCTGAATTCCAATACTTACTAGGTAACCATGCAATCTTTCATACCGGGCTCTAGGAGCTTGCTTCTGATAGAAGTAACCCCAAGGTGTGCTCAAACAATACTTCAAGAAAAGACCTAGCTTGTCCTAGTCCACTTAGGATCCCAATTTCCCTTTAGGACCACACTAGCCTCAAAAAACGGAGCCTAAGACTACTTTAAACTCTTCTCTAAGAGTTGTAACTATTGTGTTTCACCTTGAAGGACATCCACCATTAGTTTTGTCTCACAATCCTTCTCATTGGTTTTGAAGAATTCCATCCCCAAATCCTTCATACAAACTCCACACATGTTACAAGGGCCATGCACACTCTTTGTATGTTCATTCTGCATCCATACAATCAAAATTCAATAGGTCTTCACTCCCAATTTAGTCGTATTCCAAACTTGCACCCAAATTGCTCCTATTAGGCCTAAAGCACCAATTAGCCCTATCCAAGGGTTTTTTCAGGATTTACTTTGAAAAATTCCACACAAACCCTAAAACCAATCTAGGATCTAGATACCCTTTTGGGAAACGTAAATTTTTTTTAAGGTCTAGTGTCCCCAAGTCCTCCATACACCTCTGTTTTGAAATGTAGGGCTATTGGGCCTATTTTGGCTCCTCCCAAGCACTCCTCTAATGTATATGCAAAAATCAATCCAAATGGATTGGGTGGGTTCTGAAATTGATGCTAGGGATCTATGAGACCCTAAAGACACTAAGACCACACTTGGTTCAGGACTCCCATGCACACCCTTGTCTCTGCATTCTTGTTTACACCTGCCATACACCTAACCAGACTGTCCTAGCTCGCCTAGGGCATGGATTTAAAATTTGCAAATCGACCCCTCAGACCTCTTACCTGCATATGTACACTATAAAGAGGCTACCCTAACACATTAATTCAACCTTTTGCATTTCCCACGGTTGAATTTCACGGGGGAGCCATAAAACCAAAATCTACCTAAATGGAACCAACAGACTACCTACTTAGTAAACAATTTCCTAAACCTATCAAATCAAATCTACACTATTAGCACTCTGAATGAAAAATTCTTAAACCAGTCTCTAATACATGAATCCACACTTAGATTAGTTAATTCAATCCATTAAAACACAAAGAACACTCAAAGAAGTCGACTGTACTCTGTTTTCACAAACACTTGCTCTATTTCTCTCCAAAACTTGCATACATCAACTCTACCTCGGGAAATGAGACATAGAGTGTCTAAAGATGATTTCTCCACCATTTCAAGATACTAGCATTCATTTTCCACTCCTAGAATGGAGGGAATCCAATGTTGTCGAGTTGCATGCAACATTTGCAAAAAGTTGCAAATGTTGTCATGACAACTTTTGGCATCTTTTGCATTTATGATGCAAACTAAATTTTAGGGCCTCTAACCCATTTAGTTCAATGAACTAACATCATTTATGCCTCCTTAAGCATCTTTCTACCCACACATGGGTCTTGAACACATTTAGACATCATTTCCCTAAATTAGACCAGACTAAGGACTAAAAATAAATAACAAAGACTAAGATGAGATTAGCACTAACTACTAATCCATCTAGTCACACACAAAAACAAGACCTCCTAAGGTTTTAAGAAAACACACACTGACTTGGCTAGGGTGAGTTACAAGCCAAAACTGACTAGGGCCTTGAGGATAGCCTAGGTGCTCCTGCACCATCCTCCCCTAATGAAAAGAATTCAATCCACCCTTGGATTGAGTAAGTTGAGATCAATGCCCAAATTTTTAAACTCAGTCTCCTTGATCCACACTAAATCTACATCAGGTTGTCCCTGCCACTTTACTAAGTGTTCTTGGTACTCCTTCTTTGTGGTCTTCTTGTAGACTCTAGAATCCAGAATTTGCTCTGCTTGCTTGATTGGTTTAGATGGAAAATGTAGTTCTTCCACCTCCTGTATAACTTCAGTCAAATTTTGATCTGCATCTAGGATTGGGCCTTTGTATAGAACCAAGTCTACAACATTAAACACTGGTGATAAACCCATATCCTCCAAAAGTTCTACCTTGTAAGCATTGGCTCCATATTTAGCCAGTATAACACATGGGCCAATTCTTCTCATTTGAAGTTTGTGTGGTGTTCCTTTATGAAGTCTTGCCTTGTTGAGGTGAACCATTACCAAATCTCCCACTTTGAATTGGACATATCTTCTTCTCTCATCCACTTTGGTCTTGATCTTCTCTGTATTGTCAATCAGTGTCTTCCCGACAATCTCATGAACTTATTGCATAGATTGTGCAAAATCATCAGCATAGCCACTTCCCTTGGATCCATCCTTCAGATCTTCGAGCTCATAGCTTCCTCTCGGATGAAGGCCATAGACTATCTCAAAGGGACTTTTTCGAGTAGTCCTATTCATTGTGTCATTGTAGGCATATTCTACTTGCCCAATGAGTTGGTCCCAAACTTGACCATACTCTTTTGTTAAACATTTTAGGATATTTACAAGACTCCTATTGACTACCTCTGTTTGACCATTAGACTGAGGATGGTAGGCAGATCCAAATGACAAGTTAGTTCCAAGTTTTTGCCAAAGAGTCTTCCAAAAATGACTCATGAACTTGGTGTCTATGTCAGAGACTATACTCAGTGGTAATCCATGAATTTTTACAACCTCCTTGAAGAATAGGGAAGCTATTTGACTGACATCATTTGTTGTCTTGCAAGGTACAAAGTGTGCCATTTTACTAAATCTGTCCACAATGACATATACGCTGTCCATTCCTTATTTTGTTTTGGGTCAAGCAACTACAAAATCCATGCTCAGACATTCCCATGGTTTGTTTGGAATGGGAAAAGGTTGGTATAGGCCAGCATTAGTAGATTTTCCTTTGGCCTTCTGACAGATAACACAATTGTCCACATATCGCTTAACATCCAAGTTTATCTTGGGTGAGAAGTAGAGTCTTTGGACTAATTCTTGAGTTTTATTAAAACAAAAATGGCCACTAAGTGCACCATTGTGTTTCTCCTGTATTATATTCTCCCTAATAGACCCCCTAGGGACACACAATTAACTCCCTTTAAACAATGCACCAGTCTGTAAATTATACTCAGAGTATTGGCTATGAAAGTGATTTTTATACTCTAGACATACCTTGTAAATGTCTGCAAAGTCCTCATCTTCACCATACAGGTCCTTGAGGTTATCTATTACCATACTCTACAGTTGAATTTTTTGGATAGTCAATGCTCTTCTGCTTAAAGCATTTTCAACCTTATTCTTCAATCCCTTCTTGTGCTTGATGTTGAAGGTGTAAGCTTGTACGTACTCAACCCACTTCATATGCTTGTGACTCAATTTTTCTTGTGAGTTCAAGAAGCTCAATTCTTGATTGTCTGAATAGACTATGAACTCCTTTGGAAGCAAGTAATGCCTCCATTTTATTAGTGACTAGACCAGAGCATACATCTCTAGGTCATAAGAATAATATTTCTTCTTAGCTTCACTTAGTTTCTCAGAGTGGAAGGCCACTAGTCTTCCTTTAACAAATGGAACACTTGAAGGAGGAGGAACAATAGGATTATGAATGCTAAGATGTATAGGATTGGTGTGTTGAATGGAAGTGGTTATGAGAGGTGGAGCATGAGTGGACACATTAGGTATTGAAGTAGGAATAGGAATGAAAGTCTCAACACTAGTGGTAGGTGGAATCAAAACTAGATCATTGGCATAATCTTTAATATGATTGACATTGTTATAAATAAGATAAGAGATACTACCCAATATATTAATACCATGATCACCATTGTGAATTATCTTCCTCAAATCCTCTACTACAGAGATGACCTTCATATTAGAATTCTCTTGTCCTAACCATTGCTCAAATTTTTAAAAATCATGGGAAAGCTTTTGCGCTTGCATAGGAGGAAATCTTAATATATCATCTTAATCATGAGAAGAATGGGCATATTTTTTCTCAAAAATAGGATAAGTGTTATTGGTAGGCATGTTTGTCTTATCAAGATTCCTAGGAAACAAAGAGGACTCAAGATCAAAGGAACCCATAAGTCTACAGTTTCTCGTAACCGAAATGCTTTAGGTAGGCCTCAATGTGATAAAACTCATGAAAAATAAAAGGAGAGGTAAATAGATATAATGAACTTTGAAAGAGATGTGCAAGAACTCATCAAATAAGCACAATTGTACATTTAATGAAAAGCACATCTAACCATCAAATCAAACATGAGGATCTAATGCACAAAGGGGATCTAACACCAAAATCAGAATGAAAATACCATGCATCGAGTTCACCAAAAATGTATATGGGGTGAACCCAGAATCACAACATGCATATAAAAGATATATAACTACCAAAATTAGAAGAGGAAATGCCATGCATTAGGTTCACCAAAAATTTAAGCTTTGAAAAGGGAAGAAATGCAAAGGGTTACATAACTCCTCCTTTACAAATTCGCACACTCGGAAGGAAGATGTCCCAATAGGCTAAAGTAGGACCTAAGCATTGAATAGGAATATGATACTTTGCTAAAATGTGTAAATTGTGAAATGGAAAGAGGGAAAATGAAAATGATAATGCAATGTAGAAAGATAAAAAGGAAAATATAGACAGATCTGAAAATTACAGAGTGATAACTAACTACCAGAAACTAGAAATGACTTGAATCAGAGTCCAGACTACTATACCGACCTTTGATTTCAATTTGGGCTAAAGTTGTGGGGTACACAAAATTTCAAACATTTTGTACCTAGGAATAGAACATTTCAAATATTTTGTTGGAATGGTACTTTTGGCTAAAATTTGCAGAGTCTCTCTAACAATTTTTGATCTTCTCAAAAAAGTTTTGACAACTTTGTCACTTGTTCCTACACAAAAAAAGGGAAAAGGTTGGTAAAAGGGTTTTGACTTGGTGAAACCCTTGTTTAGGAATCAACCTTAAAAATGAAAGGAAATTACATAAATAAATGTATATAAAAAGGTAAATGTTTGATTCACCTCGCATAAAGCCTCATCAATCATCAATGGATGTAGAAATCACTCATATTCATGGAGATGCTTAATTGTTTTATTAAATTGAAGGTGTTTACCTTGGAATATAGAAAGGAATCAAGGATTCCTTCACAAATGCATGGATCTATGAATGCCACTCCTAGATCTTCAATGTAGATATGCTTGACAATCGCTTGCAATGAAGGAATAAATTATGTAGATGGATAAAGGATCTTCTTGATTGATTGTGAACTCCTCTACTTTTCCATTATGGGAGAGAAGCTTTCTAAAATGAATAATATTTACTTCAAATTGTTTTGGATGCTTGAAGAGAAACTAGATCTTGGATGCTTGCCTTCAAATCTTGAATCCAATTTCTTGAATACTTGATTGATCTTGATCTCTTGAATGCTTGATAATGTTTTATATCTTTCTTGATGTCATGATCATGGTTACCAAAATGAGGAGAGATAGGGTGTTTATATACCTCATCCTACACTTTGGGATTAAAAATTAATCCTCGCTAACCACAGGATATATTTTCCCTAAACCCCGACATAGGGCTTCGAGCCAAATTTGAGCCAAAACAAGGGGGAACTTAACATTTGAAAGGTTACGTTCCTAGGTATATAATGATTGAAACGTTATGTACCTAGGAAAATAATCTAAAATTTGGACTAGATGTCTGGATGGTGAGCTAGATGCAAGAAAAGAAGGATCAGATTGCTAGGATCAAGCATAATGGACATCAGATCTTGGAATCACCAAAATGGTGCCTAATAAAGCATCCAATTATGAGTGCTAACTTTTTAGGATGGTACAACTCCCAAAATAAGTTTCTTGGAGCAACTTAGTCCTAGAGTAAGTCATCTAGGGTGACTTGTTCCCCACAATTAGGGCCCAAATTGAAACCCTTAATTGATAGTCTATGGGAGTGAGGAATCATCTTCCATGTTGACTCTCTTATATATTCTAAACTTGAAATGCTAGGGAGAGGCATAAAAGAAAGAAAGTACCCCCTCATTCGATTATCTATGAATCAAGTACACACATCATATCAAGCTCAATTATTTAAGCATCAAACATTCAACACATTCTTCTTTAGATCTAGCATTGTGGCAAGCTTGGACAACCTTCATGCATGAGTGTGTTTATTGGGTTTTTAAGGAAATTATGGTAGTAGAACAACTTTCTACACTAATCTTGAGAGGAGAGTTATGCAAAATCTTTTGTATATTTTTACAACATTTATAGAGACTTAACATAAACAACATGCAAACCAAAACACAATGATTTACATAGGATATACCCTTTTGAGTAAATCATCCCACACTCCAAAAGACTCCCAATATATTATTTAAAAATCAATAATAGATTACAATATACTTGCAGAGAAACATTTTCATAGTAGTATCACCAATGGAGACTCAGCGGAAGCCTAACAACTATCAGACTCTCAGGATACATCATAATACCTCTCACATGCCTAACATATAAGATACATGAAACATGAAACTGTCAACAATATAACAAGCCTATGGGCTGAAACTACCCAAAATGGCGCACAAAATATCCACCACTAAACCTATGACCTAATGATAAATAGTTAGGATTCACAATGATAAATTTTATATGAAAATTTATTTTGGGGATAGTCCCCCTAAAACCTACACTGGGGCACACTTCCCCCTCGACCCATAGCCAATCATGGGACTAGGGCTGGCAAGAGGGGAACCCCTTGCAACCCTCAAGTTGGGGGCAATGCTTGCAAAACCTCATTGCTCACATATCAACAATAAAATTTTAATTATTGCAAGGTTGAGACACCGTTTTCCCAACATATTTCCTTTTAGATATTGTGGATTTGTGTTATTGCATCAACACTTATGATCATATTCAAAGAGCCTTTCATTATCAAGGTATAATATAGTTCAATTCTTAGATCTAACCTCTTCCATATATCAACACACTTTAATTTCTATTTCAACTATTTCAATTTCAATGTTAACTCCTAAACTTGGGTTTGACCCCCATTAACCTCAAAAATTTGCTTCTTTCTATGTGTAGGTGGCAAGACACAGACACATGGACCTAGGTTCGAATTGGGCTTAAGAAGACCTATAGATCCATTTTTTGTATATCCAAAAAGGTCAAGGCTATGCTACCCTTCTCATCATAGTTTAGTACTATGTTGCCCCATTCACCAATGTCCTCTCATTTTTCAAAACATTGACAAGAGCCAATAAGTACTATAGAACATTTGTTTAATGCCACACAATGAAATTCCTTAGAGGAATGTGGTCTTATAGAGAAAGATGAGTGTGTATTTAGATATGTTGAAACACCTTAGAAGTTATGAAGTAAATGAAATGCTTGATAGGCTTAAATCAAATTCCATGACCTTTTCTCATGTTTACCAAGCTTGTACACCAAAATAAAAGTGAAAAGAGAAGGTATGGAACTATCCATAAAAGCATAATAGAAATGTGATTTTTGGAAAACATCTTCATTTCAAATACAATGACCTAATCATGTGGAAACATAGACCTATGCATGGGTTGTTTAACATAATGCTTCAAATAAGCATGCTCTCATTGAGTGCAATTGTTAACAAGATACACCTAGAACAGATGTGGAGAGGAAGTTATGAAGGTGTTTTGAGAAATGTAGTGAGAGGGTATAATCCAAGATATACACAAGATAAAAATAGGAAGAAAGAAATTCAACCTTTTTAATAGATGCAAGTAGGCATGAAGTTGAATCATGCTACTTTTCTATTTGTGGATCAAGCATAAAATCTGATAGTTTAAATGCCCTTTGAACCTAATAGTCGCACGTGGGTAAATTTTTATACTATTAAACATGAAATTTAGTTGTAGAGGATTCCACAATTATAAGGAAAACGGGTGAAACATATAAACATAAACAAGGTGAATGAGTTGTTTCACAAAATGGCTTGAAGAAACATAGCCTCAAGACATGTGCACAAGTAGAGGTGTTCACGGAGTAGTTTTGTTGAATAATATTTATAAGCTTTAATGTAAAATATAAAGTTGAAAGGAACAACCTTTCTAGCATCCTCCTACTTTTGCACTAAAACGAAGCCCTAGAAGAGGGTATGTATACGACAAATTCAAATGGGATTTAAAATAACTTTGTGAATGTTTTATGACAACCTCGAATTATTCAAAGGTGCTCGAGATGCAAGAACCTCCATTTACTTTGACATTTCACTCACTTGGCTATTTGGGAATGTAGTTGAGAGCTTAGAACTATACCACTAATAAATACACTTGTAATAATAAATGTACAATGTACATATTAGACAAACTATGAATACTTTGTAATTCACAAATTGTTTAAACAAATATTTTTTATTAAAAATATTGTAATTTAGCATTTGTTAACATTTGAAAAAGTTAATATTTTATTTTAGATTGAAAAATATTTATATCTAATTGATTAATAGGTACAATTCCTAATCTGCCTATTAAAAATTTGCAATATGATCACTAAAAATATATTTTATATTTGGCTTAAATACAATTTAAAAGATTTGATATGAGAAACTACCGTACGTACCTTATAAAAAATATTATTTTTTTAAATGCATATCGAAAAGCGAGTCAAACAGAGGCAAAAGTTTCTACTTTCATTAATGTGGGATAAATGTCCGTCTCGAAGGTCAAGATAAGACTTTTATTAATCTTATCTCGAAGGTTACGTTTCTACTTTCATTAATATGGAATAAATGTCCACAAGATTGAACAGACTTGTAGTTTTAAAATGCTTCATTTGTCAAATAAAAAGACGCTGCGTCACGAGTCACACATCAAAGTCAAAAGATGTTAGGTAGTCTGAATGTGAATACGGGCCTGAATGGCAGGTATTGGAAGAAATGAGTTATGATTCTTCAAGCAAACAATCCAACTCCCGGGAAGTTATGTGGCCCAGAATTAGTCAATTAGAAACACACAATGCGATCCCGTCAAAACTCAAGCGGGGGAGATTGGGCGTAAACGCGTTATCTGTTCCATCTGCAAATTCAGGGACAAGAATTTGCCAATCTATAAATACGGGGCAGAGGAGGGAGGTAAGGAGATACAAATGCAACCAAGTATAATACATTGAGAGGAAGAGATATAGTAGAGATGGAGAGTGAAAGAAAAACGATGTTAGTGTTGGTTCTGGTAGTGGGGATTTCTCTGCTGTTTGGGAGTGTTTCTGCGCAGAGTGTCTCCTCCGTCATTAGCAAGGATTTCTTTGACGCCATTCTCAGCGTTGCAGACAGTTCCTGCGCTGGAAAGAACTTTTACACCTACGATGGTTTCATCCAAGCCGCCGACGCCTACTCTGGCTTTGGTACCACTGGAACTTCTGATGATGCCAAGAGAGAACTCGCTGCTTTCTTCGCCCATGTCACGCATGAGACTGGATGTAAAGTCATCAATTTCAATCACTACGAGTATTGTTGTGTCAATTTTACATTGTGATTACTGATTAGAGTATTGGACTTTTGCAGCTTTCTGTTACATTGAAGAGATCGACGGCGCAACCAGAGATTACTGCAATGAAACCAACACCGAGTATCCGTGTGTTGCAGGCAAAGGCTATTTCGGTCGGGGACCCATTCAGCTATCCTGGTAATTTAATCGATTCTCACTTGAGTTTTATAGTTTTCTCTGTTGCTTCCACTTCATATTAATGAGATTGAGTTTGATTGGTGCAGGAACTTCAACTACGGTCCAGCAGGAAAGGACATTGGGTTCGACGGGTTGAATGAACCAGAGAAGGTAGCGCAAGACCCCTCCATTTCGTTCAAAACAGCAGTGTGGTATTGGATGAAGCAGAGCAACTGCCATACCGCCATCACTTCTGGAGAGGGATTCGGAGCCACAATCCAAGCTGTTAATGGTGCCATCGAATGTAATGGTGGTAAACCAGACATCGTCAACACGCGCATAAATTACTACAAAAACTACTGCGAGAAGTTGGGAGTAGATCCAGGCTCCAACCTCTCCTGCTAACTTTACCAATTACAAATACAACAGCAAAACAAGACAGCAGACCGACAGTCTGCCCTACTGTCATCTATATTTCTATCCATTTATTACATAAAATTAAATTTCCAACTAAAACAATGTCCTCTAGTTTGATGGGTGGAGTGGGAATAAAGATCTTGAAAATCAAATATCTTTTGACACTGTTTTGAATAATTCTGCAACGGAATATGAGTTGTTATTTATATGGGATGGTTTAATCTTGGAGCATTCTGTGTTGTGTCTTCTGAAATGTTAGTGAATGTTTCAAATTACTTTTTATTTTATATATTTGTTTATTTGTTAACTTTTTTATTAAAACATAAGTTAATGAGTTTGATTCAAAGGCTATATAGTTAAATTGTAATAGCAATATTATAATTGTAATTTTGGTTTGAAGTCTATATGTTCAAATAGTTTTTCTTAAGGTCGTGAAATCATTTTATTATAAGTATTGACATGAGATTTTGTGTGCTCCAATGAAACGTTAATTTTGCCCAACTACCATCCCCACTATTAGACCTATTGCACTATTGGCTCTCTCCCTTTTACAATTTTTATTGTATGTATTTATATTTTATTAAATGTTTAAATATAAATTACTATCAATATCTAAGATACATCTATTTGAAAGAGTTTACATATAAATGCATTAAGTTATCTATAATTTTAACAAATTATTTCTACAAATTATTTCTTTCATATTTTAAATATATTATTATGTTGATAGTGTCAAAATTTTGCAATTTAAAATTTTAATAAATTAGTTATTCCATAATCTAGATACAAAAGAATTGATATAATGATATGAAAATAAATTATTTTTAATATTTTTTTAAAATAATCTTCTTTTCTACTTTGTTTTTTCTAACTATTAAAGTATACAAATATTCTTTTAAATAAGATCTTGATTAATAAAAATATATAAAGATTATTAAAAAAATTAATACAAGACTTGAATATGTAATATACCAATCACAATTTGGCCCTTAAAATGTAATGATAGGCAAACTCTAACTTTTGAGTACTCATTTTGTATTTTAATATCACAATTATATGATGTGAAGTGGACACTCTATCCACACTCCTGTATGGAAAGAATCATTTGGCACCCGATACTCAACAATGTACCCGTATGCCAAGTTACACTCATTACTCATCACTTGGCAACACTTGTCTCTTAGCACTCAACAAAACTTGGCACTCGACAACACTTGGCACTTGACACTCAGCAATACTTGACACTCAAAAACTTGGCAACACTTGATGTGCGTCACTTGACATTGAGCACTCTGCACTTGTCACTGGACACTCAACACTCGGCAACACTTGACACTTGGCACTTGGCAAAACTCCACACTCAACACTCAGCACTTGGAAAAAATTGGCACTTGATATCAATATTCGAGCATACAATGAAATCTAGACATAAACTAATATGCAATGTAATATTAATCACACCAATATAGTATTCAAAATTATGAATCGAACCACAGTTAAAAAATAACGATGTAAGAATGTATCACAGATGATATAAAAATAGTAGTAATTTTTTACCAATAGAATACTAGTATTTCCAAGATATATCAAGTCACACAAATTTGTCTTTAATTGAAGAATTCACAAATTTTGATAGATAGGTAGATTATGGTGAGGCGTTACTCCCACCAAAAATGCAAATGCCTGGGCTAGGGAGGATCTTGCACCTCTAAAATGACACACCAAAAAACTCAATTCCAACTGAAATTAAAAATAACCAAGAAATAGATAACGTTGCGATCATTGAAACAATGCCTAACCACCTCGTTATAAAAACCCCCAAGAAGATTCTAGAACATTATAATAGGCTAGGTTAACATCTCTTTATTATTTATTTCTTTAGCCCCTTTTATTTGATAATTAAATTAATGAATTAAATAAGTCATTATGATATTATTTTAAATTATAGGACTACTTTATTTATTAATTTAAAACTCATTTACTTTTAATTTCTTGGGGTCATTACGGTCCTCCTAGCCCAAAGATCGCTTGCCCTCAAGCAATCACTAACTCGATCATGAGAAACCTGCTAGGGGTGAATTATGAATGTCCCCTAAGATAGTATTCATCGTTGATTATGGTGCCAAATAGATCTTATCCTTTTAATATATGATGTCATCAACCACCTTGTACCTATAATCTTGAATTTGTCCATCCATCAACTAGCAAGCAAAGGTGTTCTTGGAGTACTCTACTAGAAAATGAGCCCTTCAATACTTTGAAACCTGAGAAAAGGGGCATATGATGATTGTCCTGGGTAATGCATTAGCCACCACATTCATCTTCCCTTTCACATACTCAATGACATTTAGTCATATGCCTAGATCTCATCATGTATGAAAATTGCTTCCATCCTCTTTGAGGGAATCTGTTTTGGACTCCTATTGGACATTACTAGTAGCTCCACATTCTTGCCATCCACCTTGAATGAGAATTCCATGTTCTTGAAACTATGGGTGCATTTGTTGAGGATATCCATCCATTGAATTCCCTAAATCACACCCCTCTCATCCAAATCCACAATAAAAAAGTTATTCATCACCATGTAGTTCTCCATGGTGATGCTAAGTTGCGGGATCACATGAGTGCTTTAAAATAAAGTTCCTCCTACCACCTTGACCTTGAGAATTCTTTTTATCCCATATCTTCTGCCTTTAGAGATTATTCATTATAGAGTTGAATTTCTGGTTTTTGATTGTGTGTGTTATCAAGCATCAACGTTTCGGATCACACTCCATGATCCATCATCAGGATGAGTAGAGAGCAATAAGGAAAAATAATAAGATGCAGACTAGGCCTCACTCAAAGGATAAAAGAAGGGCTGGGGTGAGAAAGAAGGCACGGAAAACAAGGGGGAATAAAAATAAAAGACTACCAAGGGGAAAAAAAGAGAAAACATTAATAATAATAATAATAATAACCAAGAGTAAAAGTAAAAATAAAAATAAAAATCAAGGATTAATAATAATAATAATAAAACAACAAAGACCACGAATTAAAAGCGCAAACCACACTAAAGAAGGACTAAAATGAAGAAGAAGAAACGAAAAAAGACCAGAAAAAAGAAGAACCAAATAATGAAAGAGAAAGATATATATATATATATATATATATATATACATAT
>MU223575.1:707729-720708 GCA_018584345.1 Thuja plicata | reverse complement strand
GAGTGTTAAAGCAGCAGAGCTATATTTATCATATGTTGATAATATAGATATTGAAGTAGAAGCTTTCAGAACATAGAGAAGATTTTTGTAGTGCTTTACAAGAGGTTAAAGCATCGGTGCACAAAAGAAACTGATCTGACAAGCAGTGTCACAAACAACAGTTCACCTTGTTGATACAGTGTGTATCAAATAACCAGAAGGTTGTAGCCTTCACTACTTGGACAGTGAGTCTGCCACCCCTAACAGGGTTATTGTAAAAGACTCCTAACAGGGTCAGACCCTTAATCAGGTCACTATACTACTGCATTATAATGAACAACTCCTAACAGGGTTGAAAGATCTTTTAACATGGATTACTACAAATAGTATAGTTCTTTGTGGGTACTAATTCCCACTGGGGTTTTTACCATTTGGTTTCCCCGTAACCAAATTGATGTGTTGTGTAATGTGTTATTTGAATGTGCATTTGATTTATATCAATCTGGATTAATAAGTACAAAGGATTTAAAGTTGTTGATAACTGATTCACCCCCCGCTCTCAGTTATCCCTGAAGTACTCTAACATCCACTTAGTACCAAAATTCATGATGTTTTCCCCCAAGTGATAAATGTAACCAATGTGAAACTTAGGGAAAAATGAGACCTAGAATGCAACAATGCAACTTTGAGACTTTATTATGACTAATGCACAAATGACAGATGTAATGAAGATATAGACAAATGAGATGATGAAAGGCAATATGTACAAATGTGACTAGGAAAGACCTAAGGGACAAAAGGCTCCTATTTCCAGGTTTTCACCTTTTGGGATTATTGCTTTTTTCTTTTTTTTTTTTTCTACCGAGGGGCCTATTGCTAGGTTTTCACCAAGGCACTTTTTTCTCTTTTTCAATTTTTTCAATTTTTTCAATTTTTTATTTTTATTTTTTATTTTTTTTGTATCATCAAGGCGTCTATTTGCTAGGTTTTCACCAAGACAACATTTTTTGATTGTCAAAATGTTTTTGATTTCTTCATGTTCAATTTTCTCCTTTTCTAATATTTTTGGCTTTTTGAACTTTCTGATTTTTTTGTATTTTGATCTTTTCTGATTTTTTTGTATTTTTGATTTTTTCTCATGTACAAAGGTGATATTGACTCATCTAATACTCTCAACTGATACTTTTTCCTCGGATACTCTTTTGTCTAATCAGGTGTTAAACCTCTTAAGATGAATTCTATTGATATGTTCTTGCAATTCATCACCATCACAATCGGCCAATTTGTAAGTCCCCGTTCCAAAAGAATAAACAATGACAAAAGGACCAAGCCAATTTGCTTCCCACTTACCTTTCTTTTCTCTATCAACCTGATTTTTTGGATTCTCCCTCAACACTAGATCTCCCACTTGAAAGGTTCTTGGTTTAATATGCTTGTTATAATTTTGTGAGATTCGATTATGATACACTCTCAAATGATCATAAGCTTGAGTCTAGTGTTCCTCCAAAATTTCCAATTGTTGAAGTTGGGAAACTCTATAATCCTCATCCGTGATTAATCTATGCAATGACACTCTTAGGGATGGTATTTCAACTTCTAAAGGTAGAACAACTCTGGCCCCATAAACCAATGAATAAGGTGTAGCTCCTGTCGGGGTACGAATACTAGTTCTATATGCCCATAATGCTGGATTGATTTGAAGGTGCCAATCTCTTCCGGACTTACCTACCAATCTTTTTAGGGTATTCTTGTTGGTAGCCTCTTCTTGTCCATTACCTTGGGGATAGTAAATGGATGAAGAGTGATGAGTAATATGGAATGTGTCACAAATTTCATCTACATCCTTGTTCTTAAACTGTTTTCCATTATCCGTGATGATGGCGTGAGGAATGCCATATCTGCAAATGATATGATTAAGGATGAACATGGAAGTTTTCTTCCCTGTTTTAGTTGTTAAAGGGATGACCTCAGCCCATTTAGTGAAGTACTCCATTGCAGTGAGAATGTACTTATGTCCATTTGAAGAAGGTGTATAGATCATGCCAATCAAATAAAAAACCCATTGGTAGAATGGCCATGGTGTGACAAATGGGTGTAATCTTTTGTGCCGGTGCATGGATCATGTCTCCATGGTATTGACATTTTGCACAAACTTTGACAAACTGACAAGCATCTCTTTCTAAGGTTTTCCAAAAGTACCCCATATGTAGGATTTTCTTAGCTAGGTTTAAACCATTCGAATGTGACCCACAAATCCCCTCGTGGACATCTTTTAAAGCTAATTTTGATTCATCATCCTCTAGACATCTAAGGAGAATTCCATCAAGACCCTTACGATACAATGTGTTAGAAAGGATAGTATAATGAGCCACTTGTCTTATGAAATTTTTCTTTTGAGTACGGGTTTGGTCTATTGGTAAGGTTTGGTATTTTAGGTAGGCATAAATGGGTCCATACCATGGTGAGTCATGTTCATTTAAAAGGGAAATAATTTGGGTATCAAGTAGGTCAAATGATGATTTAACCAATTCTTCCACCAAGAACTCATACCTTTTATTTTGATTGGGCATTTGAAGAAAAGATGCCAAGGTAGCCATTGCATCCGCTACTCTATTCTTGTCACGTGGAATTTGTTCAAAAGTAATCAAAGAAAAGTAAATTTTTCCAATTATCAACCAATTTCTTATAAGGCATCAATTTTTCATCCTTGGTAGCATATTCATTATTGACTTGATTGATGACTAATTGAGAGTCCCCATAGACTTATAATTCTATGACATTCCATTCCAAGGCCATCTTGATACCTATGACCAAAACTTCATACTCTGCAATGTTGTTTGTACAAGGAAACAATAACTTGTAAGATTTTGGGATTATGTAACCTTGTGGTGTGATCAAAAGAATGCCTGCCCCACTTCCATTTTGGGTGTAAGATCCATCAAAGTATAAAGTCCATGTCTTAGCTTCCACATTAACAATCTCGAAATCTGGAAAATCCACTTGAATTGGATGTGTAGATTCTTGAGGATAGTTGGCCAATTGACTCACAATAACTTGACCTTTGATTGCTTTCCTATCTACATACTCAATGTCAAACTCACTAAGTACCATTACCCACTTTGCAATCCTTCCAGTTAGGGCTATTTTGCTAAGTAAATATTTCAATGGATCAATTTTGGCTATGAGCTTCACCTTATGCATCAACATATAATGTCTTAAATTTTGAGAGGCAAATACCACTGCTAGGCAAGCCATTTCCATGAAGCTATAGTTTAATTTATATTTGATCAAAGTTCTACTCAAGTAGTAGATAGCTCTTTCTTTTCCTTCATTATCCTCTTGTGCCAATATGACTCCTAAAGATTTTTTCATTGCTGATATATAGAGTAATAAAGGTTTGACTTGAATAGGTGACATCAAGATGGGTGGATTCATCAAGTATGTTTTCACCAATGTAAATGCTTTATCACACTCCTCATCCATGTAAAGATGGTGTCTTTATGTAGCAACCTTGTGAAGGAATGACACTTTTCCGCCAATTGAGAAATGAACCTTCTTATAGATTGAAGTCTTCCTTGAAGCGACCTCATTTGACTAATATTATTTGGAATGTCCATGTCCATTATTGCTTGCACTTTTTCAAGATCTACTTCAATGCCTTTTGCAGAAACAATGTATCCTAGGAGTTTTCCGGATTGTACCCGAAAAACACATTTCTTTGGGTTGAGTCTTACTTTGAATTGTTCTAGCCTTGTAAAAATATTTTCAAGTATGGGTAAGTGATCTTTTCTTTCATGTGACTTAGCTAGAATGTCATCCACATAATCTTCTAGGAAGGTATGCATCATGTCATGGAAAATGGTAGTCATTACTCTTTGATAAGTTGCTCCGACATTTTTGAGACCGGAGGGTACTACATTCCAACAAAAAGTACTCCATAGGCATGTAAAGGTTGTCTTCTCTTGATCTTCAGGTGCAATGCAAATTTGATTATACCCGCTAAATCCATCCATAAGTGAGAACATAGAATGACCCGCAGTTAGATCCACAATATCATCAATGCTAGGTAATGGAAAGTCATCTTTTGGGAAAGCAAGGTTTAAATCCCTGAAATCCATGCAAACTCTTATGGATTTATCATGTTTAGTAACTAGTACAATGTTGGAGATCCATTCTGCATATGCAATTACTCTTATAAATCCCACCTTGAGTAATTTTTCCAATTCTTCTTTGACTAAAAGGGCTACATGTGGATGCATTTTTCTTAATTTCTGCTCGACGCGCTTAACCCTGGGTTTCACATTCAAATGATGCATTATAAAACTTGGATCCAATCCTGGCATGTCTACATATGACCATGCAAATTTGACTTTCTTTTCTTGAAATAATTCGATAAACTCTTTCCTCTCCAAGGGACTCAGAGATGCTGCTAAGTGAATAAATTTAGGATCCACTTTGGTACCAATATTAACCTTTTCTGTTGGTTCAATAAGTATAGGTGATCTTTCATCTTCATGTGCTGGTAAGGTTTCCAACCTCTCTTCCTTAGGTGCCAGAGTTGGGTTTTCACCTTTGGAAACATCCTTTATTTTTACTTTTTTTGGGTCTAGCACTACCACATGGTGGTTTTCACCACTAAACCTTCTCATTTTTTAATATTTTTTCTTTTCATTTTGTGGATTAAGAGGTTGAACACCTACCCTATCATCATGTCTGGAGTGAATTCATTGATGGAAGAATTTGGTTCAACCACATTTAGGTATAAGGCCATTGCATTGTCATTTGGGAAGTATAGTAAGTCATTTGGCTCGGAAAGATCCCAATCAATAAGTTTAGGGTGCATTAAGGACAAGGAGTCATTGGATGGATTATAATTTGAGGGATTTAAGGACATGACTTCATTTTATGGTTCATACATTGTATCATCAAGGTCTATGGCATGTTCTTCTTCAAGATGGTCCATGGAAGAAGGATCAAAATCCTCTTCACTAGAGTCCTCTAAGATTTCCATGGGAAAGAAAGCATGTGGATTAAACACTAGGTTAGAATCTCCCACCCACGAAGGTACCCAAGGTTCACCTACCCATTGATTGTAAGGAGGTACTTGTTCTACATTAGATTGTTGAGGTTCACTTGATGTTTGAGTAGAATTCAAACCTTGTGTCACATGTTCTTGATTCTCAACTTTAGGAGGAATTGCATAAGTGTGAATTGTATCAAACTCTATGCCATGACAAGATTCTTCAGAAAAGGAATCCCACTCATAATCCCTAGAATCATCTTCACTTTCAGAGCCTACCATGTGTATATGTGCACAAAAATTATTCATGGGACTTGAGCTTTCTCCCTTATGTTGAAAACCTATGCTGACTTTCTCTTCTTTTGCTCTCCAAACTAGTTCAATAGGTTCTAACAGCTCTCTATGTCAAACTCCTAAGGGTCCTCTCCCCTTATATCCCATTTTCTTCATGATATCAAATCCTTTTCCATATTGATCAATTTGGATATTGATATGTTGCACCCTTTCAATGGGATTAGCTGAATTATCCTCATCCTTATAAAGCCATTGTAATACTTCATTATCCTCTTTTTCCATTTCTTGTTTATCACATTCTCTCACAAAATGAGAATTATATTTATGAGGTTGATGATATTTGGATGGCTTCCCATGTGTCCTTGGAGATGTAGGTAAATCAAATAGGGAAACAAAATATTCCCCTACCTCTTTTGAGTGAATTTTGCATTGTTTCTAAAATTGGTTCATCATGTCACTCATCTTTTGATAATGGTATTTCTTAGCTTGTTCTCTTTCTTCCTTAGTGGGCTTCAAAATTTCCATTCTCAATGTTGAAGTCTTGACTGAAATATCATTTTAATTTTGACCCTCATAACTCATCTTTTCTTTTCCCTTAGTTGATGTAGCTGAGTTAGTTTGAATAGGGTTAGAAGTTGATGTAACATTTGATGTTGGTTTTGAGCTTTCCTCTTTATCTTTTTTCATGGTAATATCAGGGATGACTCCTTCCCTATTATGAGGTATGAATAGTTTGTGACTTGGCTTCAAAGCATTGCAATATTGAAAAGGGTTGGAATCTCCCCCAATTGTGATCTCTTCCCCCATGTGTGGAAACTTTATGCATTGGTGATAGGTAGAAGGTATCGCTTGCATTTCATGTAGCCATGGCCTTCCCCATAGGATATTGTAAGTCAATTTCATGTCAAGGACCTGGCATATGGTATTCTTTTTGATAGGTCCCACTTGAATTGGTAGAATAATCATACCCTTTGAAGATTGTTCCTCCTCATCATAAGCCTTAATGGTGATTTGATTTTTAGGGTCAATGGAAGACTTGGTTAACCCTAATGACTTGAAAATATTTAAAGTGCAAATATTAAGACCAGCTCCCCCATCTATGAGAACTCTCTTGACCCTATGCCTTTGGATTAACACTTCTATGTGCACGGGTAAGTTCTGAGGATGTGTGATAGACATATCATCTTGCTCTAAAAATGAAAGACAATGATGGGCTATGAGATGTCCTACCATGTTCTAAAATTTATCTTCCTCCAAGTTTATAGGAATGGTGGTCTCAACCAAGGATTTTTCCAAGATCTCCTTGTGATTAGGAGATAATTTCAACAACTCCAAAATTGATATTTGTGCTGGATTCTTTTGTAATTGATCTACCAAACTATAAGGATTTGTTGTAGGTGGTGTTTTTTTAGCCAAAATAATTGGTGTTTTGGGGCTAATAGTAATAGGAGTACCCCCTTGTAGGGTAACCTTTGAGGCTTTCCCCCTTGTGATGGCATTATAGGTCTCCACTTTAGGTTGATCTTTGATCACAACAACATTGATAGTACTCTCATGGCTGGATATAGCATTGATAGTATTATCATAGGTATGTGCAACGTTAAGATTGTTATTGCCTCTTGCATTGTTCCCATTATTTCCTCCATTGTTTGAATTAGAATATTCTCCTTTTTCATGCTTATAGAAGGGAGTCTTAAAAGCCATGTGATCTTCATTATTTTGAGGGCCTTCTACTGTTATCACACCATTGTCAATGAGATCTTGTACCACATGTTTGAGACTCATGTAATCATTGGTCTTATGTCCCCAGTTTCTATGATACTCACAATGGTTATTCTCACTCCACTAATTTGGCTTGATTTGAGGTTCATATGGTTGAGCCATTGGTAGGTCAATAAGTTTATTTTCAATAAGTGTCCTTAATGCATTTTCCAATGGTTCACCCAAATTAGTAAATTTCCTTTTGGGTGTAGGTGAAAAGAAAGATTTAGGGTTGTAAGCCCCTTGATTATTCCCAAAGTTGTTATTAGTGTTGTTGTTGTTAAAGGACACTTTGGGTGCTTGATTCAAGTTATTGGATTGAACTGAATTTTGGGTGAGATTAAAAGGGGTGGCCTTTAAAGTATTTTCCTCTACCACTCCATCATTGAACACTGCTTTATTTTTGTTATTTCTCATCCAAAACTGGTTGTTGTTAGGGGCATTGCGATTTTGATTAGGATTGGAGGTATTGTTGTTGTTTTTGTTATTCTTGTTATCCTTGCAAAGTTTAATCTCTCCACTTTTGACCAATACCTCTTCCATTGTAACCCCATTCTCAATTAGGTCTTGGAATGACCTAGGACATTGTAGCCTTAACTGATAGTTCATTTCATGATTCAAGCTATTCGCAAAGATATCCATCTTCTCCTTTTCAGGTACACTTTGAGGGTATCTAGCAAACACCACTCTCCATCATTGTAGGAAAAGTAGGAATCCTTCTCCTTCTCTTTTCTTGGTGTTACATAAATTAAGAATTGTAATCTCATGTTTGATATTATAAGAGTAATGAGTTACAAACTTAGAGGCCAATTCTTCAAAGGTTCGAATGCCGGAAGATAACTTTGAAAACCACTCCATTGTCATACCTCCCAAACTTCTAGGGAATAACCTTATTAGGTAAGTTGTGTCATGCATGAACTCTAGACTTAAGGAACAAAATTCCCTTAAGTGATCTCAAGGATCAGTTGTTCCTTCATATTTTTCATATTTGGGAAAGATAGCATTTGTTGGAAATGGAACCATGATTAATGTCTTATCAAAGGGAAAAGGACACAAAGCTTTGATAGAAAAGGGTTTAGGAACCCCGCTTTGTTTCACTGTGTCCAATTACATTTGGAAAAGTTGGAATTGCTTTTTCATGATATCAATGGGATTAACCTCAACTTATTTTTGTTTGATTTTGTTGACATCGTAGTCATGTGGAAGTTTGAGACATGTTTGTGCTAGGTCTAGAAAGTACTTTTCCTTGTCTTTTTCCAACACTTTTCCATAAGCTTCATGAAAAAGGGATTTTGCAATACTTCATTAACCTTTTCATCGGTTTCTTCTTCATCATTAGGGTCAATATTGCCCCCATTGTTATTATTATTTAACCCTTGGTTGTTAGGGTCAAGGTTAGTTCCTCCAAGGTTGTTTTTGTTTAACCCTTGATTGTTAGGGTCAATATTACCTCCTCCATTGGTATTGTTATTTGATCCTTGGTTGTTAGGATCAACATTTCCCCCTCCATTATTGTTAGTGTCCTTATTAACATGATTGATTTGGTTGGGATCCATGTTGCCAAATGGAAAGGACATTGTTGGCTCTGTTTATTTTATAGGTTCTGACAAAGGTCTTGAAGAACTAAAAGGATCACCTAGAAAAGGACACTCTTGCCTTAGATAAGATCCATCAGGTTGTAGGGTAGACTTGATGTAATGAGATTGCGTAAAAGCCAAAATTAACATAAATTGAATAAAGACTTAGGCTTTTTGTCTCACTTAATTGATCAATCCTTGAATGATTTTTTCAAAAGGTCCAATAATGGCAGATTCTGATCAACTTGAAGTTACACAGAGGTAAAACATCCAAAAGGGTAAAATATCCACTATTTTCCCTTCTTTGTTTCTAGGCAGCTCTGGCCTGTGTGTAGGTGGCTTTCAAATGTTTGTACTTGATCACTGGAATTACTATACGTGACACTTTGCAGTTTGCATGTGGCATTTGCCTATTGATAGGCGGTTTTCAAATGTTTACACTGACACTTTCCAGTGGATTACGTGGCTTATGAATATCTGTAGGCGGCATTTCAAAAGTACAGGCGGTCCAAAATTGTTTATACGCAGCCCATAATTGTTTATACGTGACACTTTGCTGATCAAGGTTGAAATTTTCAAAATTTTCAAATTTTTAAAAGTTTAATAATTTTGATCAAACTTGTTACATAAGATTCTTGCGTGAAAATAAAGTACAAACTCAACACACACATCACATTTGCACCATATCCCTAAAACAACACTAAAAGTGTATGTTTTCAGATGTTTTGTTTATGGGTATAGCACAAGAAATTCTTCCAAGCAATCTACCTAAGAGTCAAACAAATATGGCATTTAACAATGGCTCTAAAAAGGTAGGCTTACTAATTAACAAGGTTTTAATCACACCTCCATTCTAACTCTTGTCAAGTTCCTTTACCCCCTTGTGGGCTTCCCACACGCACAAAAGTATGATTTTGCACAATCCCAAAGGACTACTTGAGGAAGTGAGGATGACTTGCACAAAAATTAGTCACTTTCTGATTAAGGTAAAGTGCATTTTTTTTTATAGTGGGTTGGATGATATCATGGAAAAAGCGATTGTCTCCCACTTTGGGTTGTTCCCTCTCACCACCTTCGTAAAGGAATTCTCGGGAGGCAGGCCCTCTAAAGCTTTATTTTAATCTAGCATACATGGAAAGCGAAAAATGAACTTAGTCGAACAAGTTTGAGAATTTGATTCACTCAAGGAGTGAAGAGCATATCCCTATTGTCTTCCCTCATTCCAAAAACTTCAAACACTATTTGTTCTTTTTCAACCCCTTGACAAGGAGGTTCTTAAAAATGAAGTGTGTGGTTCAATTCCTTATCCCTTTTTTTCTACCAAATTGAATTTGCACGTTTGGCTTTTTGATTCAATTCGAACAGTGAAGAGCATATGCCTAATGCTTGTTCAATTTAGACAATAATAGGGGTTTTCCTAATTAGGCTAGATTCAAATAAATTTTCCACAATTTAAGCAATGCAAGCTTGATTAGAAAAATACCTTGTTTTCAAAGCTAGCATAGGCTAGGTGCATTTTTGATGTATTTTTCTTTTTTTTTTTCAACTCACCTAGTGGCGATCGTTCCCACTTTGACTCCTCCAACAAGTTAGTCAACACAACAAAGGAAAAGTGAAGAAAAAATTGCAAATCCAAAAGACAAATCACTCCTAATCTCTTTTAATCAAATTTTGCAAAACAATCAAGCTTAAAGAACTAGAAATGAAAATCTATCAAAAAGTAGGGAATTTATTCTTGTATGCAAAGAAAACTTTGATATAATGGTCATATAAACTCTCTTCCTCTTTTAAACTTTCCAAAATATTTGATGCATGAATTTCCTTAGAGAGTTTAATTTGTGCTCTTACCTCTTTGCTAGGTCTTGTCACTCTCTTCTCTAGTTTCTGTAACTTTGGATGATTTTTCATTTGCAAAAATAAAAAATACAGAGAGTTAGAAAGATGAACAAATTAGTTAAAACTTGATAAAAAGCAAAAAGTTCTACGCGACATTTAACAATTAATATGGGGCTTTTAACTGCTAGAAAGAGGAACTTAAAACTTTGTAAGCGACAATTAAAAGGTAAAACATGGCTCTAGAAAATCCACATGCGGATAAAGATAAACCACAGGCGACATAGAATGTGCAAATTGCGGTTAAAGAAAGATAGTACGTGGCTCTGGAATGATCACAGACGGTCTTTTGCTACTAATAGGCAACCCTTTACAGAAGCAGGCGGCACAGAATGTGCAAATTGCAGTCAAAGAATGATAGTACGCGGCTCTGGAATGATCACTGGTGGTCTTTTGCTACTAACAGGTGGCTTCAAAAACTTCGTAGGCGGCTCTTCTCCTATTTTCTGCAAAATGACAACAAAGTGAACCAAAACACATAAAAATATGATAAAAACGATTAAAATGAGGCCTAAAGCCCCACGGTGGGCACCATTTGTGTGTGAGAAATTACACCTTCATGAAATTAGGATTCTAAACTACAATTCTATGAAAAGAAAATGATAATTTAATCTAAGAATTGCAATTAAATCCATGACATCTCATGGTTCCCTATCTAAGCTTTGTTGAAAGAGCTCTCAGCCTTAATCTCTCTCAAGGACAATCCTACAATGAGAAATTTAAAGATAAAATGCCTAAATCTAGCTCAATTCTCTCAAATAATATGGAATTTTAACTCAAATGCTCATGATATGGTCCTCAAATCAACAATTTGCTTCTACAAATGATCAAAAATGCTCTCAATTGCTCACAAATTGCCTATAATAAGGATGTTTTGCATTCGAATTTTCTAGGATATGAAATGCACAAAAAATTGCTTGTATTTATAGAAAATTCCCAAGGGAAGGGGGTAGAGTGAATTGACCATGGGTTAATCCTTGGTTGAGTTTGATCCCTCAAATGGTTTCAAATGGGGGGACCATTTAAATGGTTGTCCTCAAAGGGTGGGACAAGAAGACAAAATCCTCAATTCTCATTGGTTGATCAAATTGAGTTGAAAGAAATTAGGATTTATTTAATTCAATCAATTAATTAAAATAGCCATGTAAGGGTGAATGGGTTGGATTTGATTTTTATTTAAAACTATACAATTAATTGACTAAAATCAATTATATAATTTGATTGATCCCTTTAGGCTTGAATTTGATTATTTGATTTCATGATTATTTAATCCTTTGATTTTAATTTGATTTTGTCTAATTTTCTTGATAAATGTCCATTTGAATGATTTTGATCCATTTTAATACATTTTGATGAGATTGAGGGCAATTGGTTGAGATTTGCAGATTTGGATGTTTAAGAGACACCCGGTCAATTTTAGGTGTCTACACATATCGGGCATTTCTGTGCTACCTTCCTTGTCCAAACAATTCTAGTTTTTCAAATGGTATCTGGCATCTCATGCTATCTTCATGATCAAATTTTTTGATACTCCTTGGGATGTATCTCAATATAGAAAGGATCTTTAAATCTTGCTCGGTTAAGAGACTTTCTGAATCAATGGTTAAACTGAAACATTATGATATGTTCACATATACAACTTATACTTGCAGATTTTCAGATCTATTGTAAGCACATAAATCAATCTGATCAATATGTCTTTTTAATACCTTTTCTCCACTTTTGTTCTGTTCAGTGATTCTATGCTTTGTTTCTCGGTGTCCGTGGAAATATTTAGCTCTTTCCTCAGCTTGATTGATTAGGACTGTATGAAGTTGTTCTTCATCAGTTTCTCTCCAGCATCCTCTTTTCTTCATTCACTCCCCTTAATTCACAATGAATTAATTTGTCTCTTTATAGACATGATATCACCGTTTCTAGGTTCTTGATTTTCTTGATCTTGGCGTGATCCACAATCTTAGCCAATCTGATTTAAAGAAAAACTCATGTTTTATCTCGTAGAAATATTCTTTCCAACTGGACAAAACAACTTTAAATCCTTTACTTATCTCTGGCTTTATCTTGGTGATGAAAATAATGATAACTACCAGTTAAGTCTATATTTAGCTCTGCCAGCTAGATATTTTGTCATTTCTAAACTCTAGTTAATTTTGGTATTTTAACTCTTTGATAGATTCAGTCAACACTCCAATTCTCCTTGGGCTTCTCCACCAGTTTACATTGTGTTTCTGGCCATTGGTAATGCTTGTGATTCTGTTCGTCGGTAATGCTTGTCAGTTTACTTTCTCGAGCATCATAGTGACTTGACTTTCAGTTATCTCTGTCCGTCGGGTTCCACTAGCCGTCGGTGTCTGAAGTCACTTAGTGAATACTTGTATTTTATGCATTACTAAAAGCATAATATTTCTCTCTCTGATTCTCTAAAGTCTTTGACACTTTGATTATAACCAATTAG
>MU223575.1:684258-706241 GCA_018584345.1 Thuja plicata | reverse complement strand
GATTCTTTGGGATTAGCAGAGAATCTTGCAACTATTCCAACTGCATGTGCTATATCTGGTCTGGTATGAACAACATACATTAGTTTTCCAATCATTGATCTATATAAGGTCTGATTTACCTCATTTGTTTTGTCTTCTTTTGTCAGCTTACATCTGGTAGCCATAGGTGTTCCAACTGGTTTGGAATCTTCCATCTTGAATATCTTACACACTTCCTTGATGTATTTGGACTGAGTGATATATATGCCTATATTTTGTTGAAGAATCTGTAGACCAATAAAGAATTTTATCTCCCCAAACATAGACATTTCAAACTCTTTTCTCATTTCATTAGCAAAGGATTTGCATAACATCTCATTTCCCCCAAAAATGATATCATCAACAAAAATTTCAGCAATCAAAATATTACAATCGATATCTTCTTTTAAGTACAGATTTCTATTTTCACTTGTTCTTACAAATTTAATGATAATGAGATATGAGTGGTCTTTCATACTAGGCTCTCAGTGCTTGTTTCAATCCATACAAGGATTTATGTAGTCTACATACCATGTTTCTCTTGTGTGGATCAACAAACCCTTATGGTTGTTCAATGTATACCTCTTCTTCAAGTATTCCATTTAGGACTGCAGATTTGGCTATTCATCTGGTATACCTTGAATCCTTTAAATGCATCATAAGCATGTAATATTCTCACTCCTTCTAGTCTAGAAACAGGTTCAAAGGTTTCTCCATAATCAATACCTTCCTCTTGTGCACACCCCTTGCATACTAACCTTGCTTTGTTTCTTGTGACTTCTCCATTCTCATTCAGCTTGTTTCTGAATATCCATTTGGTACCAATGACATTCTTGTCATCTAGTCTTGGTACTAGCGTCCATGTATTGTTCTTCTCAATATTTTCTATTTCTTCATTCATAGCACTGGCCCATTCTTCATTCTCAAGTGCAGTATTAACAGATTTAGGCTCAAAATCACAAAGTAAACATCTAGTGTTTAGTGACTTACTTCTTGTTCTTGTTCCAACCTTCTTTTCTCAGGTATGATTTAATTATGTGGATGATGTCTTCTGAAATACTTGGAAAGTTTCAGTTCAGCTCTGTGTTCATCATTCTGATCATCTTCTTGACCTTCGTTCTGATCTCCATTGCTCAGAACATCATCTTGAGGATTTTCCTAATTTTTGGTAATTATAGCCTGATGCTCGAATGCAATGTTCTGTTGCTCAGGAATGATACATTGTTGCTCAGGTAGAGTGTCAGGTTCTGTATAAACAAACCTATTGTATTCCTCCAGTTCTCTTATGCTTTCCTTATCATTCTTTTTTGCAAATTCATCTATTTTTACATTTGCACTTTCAATGATTTTGTTCGATGACTTGTTAAGACATTTATAAGCCTTGCTTTTGGTTGAATACCCTAGAAAGATAGCTTCTTCACTTTTGGAGTCAAGTTTTCCATTTCTATCATCCTTCAAAATATAGCATTGACCACCAAGGATTCTGAAGTAACTTACATTGGGTGTATGACCATACCAAAGCTCATAGGGTGTCTTCTTTGTGTTTTTTTTTCAAGTGTACTATGTTTAATGTGTAGACAACAGTACTGACAGCATCCCTCTAGAAAGTTTGAGTGATGCTTTTCTCAATCATTAATGTTCTTGCATAGTCAACAATTGATCTGTTTCTCCTCTCAACAATTCCATTTTGTTGTGGTGTTCTTGGTGCAGAAACCCATCTTTTAATTCCATGCTCATTGCAATAGTTAGTGAATTCATCTAAAGTAAATTCCCCTCCTTTATTTGAGCTTAAGCATTTCAATTTCTTTTCACTTAGATTTTCTACCATAGCCTTATACCATTTAAACATCTTGAATGCTTCTGATTTATCTTTTAAGAACATAACTGTCATCATTCTAGAATAATGATCAACAAAGGGAATGAAATACCTATCTCCATAGTAACTCTTTGTCCTCATGGGTCCACATCGATCTGTATGGACTAATTCTAGAATTGCATTAGATGTATGGGCTTTACTCTTGAAACTAGACTTTGTCATCTTACCTTTTTGAAAATTCTTGCACATGATATGCTCGGGCTTAGTCATGCTCGGTAAGCCTCTGACATTCCTTTTATCGCTTATCTTTATCATGTTGTCAAAATTCACATGACACAATATTTTGTGCGACAACCATATGTCTTCATTTCTAGCCATTAAATAAGTGGTGTTAGTTTCATCAAGATAGAAAAGGTTACCTTTTGTCTGCTCACCAGTTCTGATCAACCTTCCTGATTCATTGAAGATTTTTGCCTTCTTATTTTCAAATGCTACTCGGTGACCTGTATTTTTCAGCTGTGAAATAATTAACAGATTATAATTCAGTCCTTTTACCCAATAAGAATTTTCACATTTGATCAGGTTATTCAACATTATAGTTCCTTTACCTTCAATTGGACAAGGTGTATCATTACCCATTCTTACTAAACCACCATTATAGTATTCAAAAGTTTCAAAATTTTTCTTATCACTAGTCATATGGTGAGTGTAGCCACTATGTATGATCCAAACATCATTCTTACTAACCATAGATATGAGTGCAATTTCTACATACTTTTCTTCTTCTTCATCTGAGTCATCCTTCATGGCTAAAAATACCGTCTCAATGTCTTCTTCTAATTCGGTGTCAGTGTCATCAGCTCTGTTCTCAGCTCTTTCAGTGCTACCTTCCTTGTCCAAATACTTCTGGTTTGTCAAATGGTATCTGGTATCTCATGCTATCTTCATGATTAGAATTTTTGATACTCCTTGTGATGTATCTCAATATAGAAAGGATCTTTAAATCGTTCTCGATTAAGAGACTTTTTGAATCAACGGTTAAACTAAAACAACATGATCTGTTCACATATACAACTTATAACTGCAAATTTTGAGATCTATTATAAGCTCATAAATCAATCAGATCAATATGTCTTTTTAATACCTTTGCTCCACTTTTGTTCTACTCAGTGATGCTATACTCTGTTGCTCGGTGTGTGCAGAAATATTTAGCTCTTTCCTCATCTTGATTGATCAGGAACGTATGAAGTTGTTCTTCATTAGTTTCTCTCTAGCATCCTCTTTTTTTCATTCACTCCCCTTAATTCATAATTAATTAAGTTGTCTCTTTATAGACATGATATCACCATTTCTAGGTTCTTGATTTTTTTATTATCTTGGAGTGATCCACAATCTTAGCCAATCTGATTTAAAGAAAAACTCTTGTTTTATCTCGTAGGGATCTTCTTGCCAACTCCACAAAAAAATTTAAATCCTTTACTTATCTCTGGCTTTATCTTGTTGATGAAAACAATGATAACTACCAGTTAAGTTTATATTTAGCTCTGCCAGCTAGATATTTTGTCATTTCCGATCTCCAGTTAATTTTTGTGTTTTAACTCTTTGATAGCTTTTGGTCAACACTCCAGTTCTCCTTGGGCTTCTCCATCGGTTTACAATGTGTTTCTGGCCATCGGTAACGCTTGTGATTCTACTCTTCATTAATGCTCATCAATTTAATTGCTCAGGCATCATAGTGACTTGACTTTCAGTTATCTCTGTCCATCGAGTTCCACTAGCCATCGGTGTTTGAAGTCACTTAGTGAATACTTGTCTTCTATGCATTGCTGAAAGCATAATCTTTCTCTCTGATTCTCTGAAGTCTTTGAAACTTTGATTATAACCCATTAGATTATATCAAGTTGACAGATCAATGACAATACAATCCACTAGCTGATTTAATGTATTGCATTATCTTTTTGCATTTTGGTGATCAACTTAACATATTCAAACATTCAATCAGTTACATATCATCAGAGGTGTCACCAACAATAGTGCTTGGTCCATTATTATCATTGTTTGAATCTCTCCTCCACATTTGATTTCTCATTCTCCTAATATCTTCAATATTTTTTCCATTTGCAAAAGTGCTTGACTCTGTCACTCGGTCTTTGTAGTCCTTGCTTAGGTGACCGACCTTATAACAGTGTAAGCATGTCATTCTAGAGTTAGTCCAGTTTCTCGATCTTCGTATCCATTTCCTCATGCAGTTTGCAGCTATGTGTCCATATCTACCACATGTTGTGCAATTTACCCATGTTTTTTAATCCCAAACATATGAGTTACCAACTCTTCTCGATTTATAAGCATTTTCTTGCTCTTTAGGTTTCCATACTTGCTTTTTCTTTTTTATGCATTCATGAGATGTGTGGCCATACATTTTGCAAGTAGGACAATATTTTTTCATGTAGGATTCCTTCTTTGGTTTTTTCACCTTGGATCTTCATTCACGTGCTTTGTGTCCGTGCTTGTTACAATTATTATAATTACCTATGAATGTAGAAGTAGATTTGGGAATACCTTTAGCTTTGCTCCTGCAAATATTTGATGTGTGGCCTAGTTTTCCATAGTGATTACATGAACGCTTCTTTTCTCTTAGATCTATGTAGAAATCTCTTTGATCAACTTGGTTTGATGATTCTTCATGCTCGATATACCCTAAACTAATATTGTTGTTGAGTCTTCTCTGTCTATTCAGAAATTCATCCATTCTTTTTGTGTTGTCTTCAGCTTTCCTAATCATATCATTATGTTGTTGCTGAATCTTTGCTTCATGCTTCAGTTTCTCATTTTCTTCTTTTAGTTCACCAATAGCTTCCAATTTTCCATTAAGTTCTATGTTTACTCGATTGGCCTCATGACTCATATGGACTATTTGATTGGTGATATCAATGTGATGTTCAGTAAGTCTTTGTATCTCAGATTCTTTCTCTCGCAATTTCTCAGTAATCTTTCTCCTGTCATCAATAGCTAAAGTTCTTTCTTGTTCAGCTTGTATTGCATTATTTGAATAACATCAATCATTCTTACCATCTGTGTCTCTTGACCGATTTGCAGTACCTTCACTTGTTTAGTTAGATGTTGATTGATTTCATTTAGACTTGTAATGTTTCCTTCAGATGTGTTAGATGTATTACCAGATCTAGATCCTGATGATTCAAATAAATCAGGTATCTCATCTTCATGATAGTCAGTTTCATTGTAGCGAGATGTCATGACTTTTCTCTCATCCATTAACTCTCTCATTTTGATTCTTGCTTCTTTGTATTTCTCAAAGAAAATCTGTATCTGCACCTTATGATTCTCAATATTTTTCTCAAGCTTATACCTTTCCATTGTATGATCTTTTCTCTCAACAGATTAAAATTTTCCAAATAAGAGATCTAGCTCTAATACCAATTGTTGGAATAATGGAAGGGTGTGTGCTAAGAGGGGAGGGGTGTATTGGTACCCTTACATTTTTTTACCAATCCAACTTTAGTACTCATAACTTGTATTACTGACCATTGTAGCTTTTCTACTTCATGCATGTGATATCATAACATAAATGTAAGTGCATGTAAACAATCATAGAAAAATTCATGAAACTTATTTACACATGACACAAGAATTGATTATGCAGAAAACCCTTGTTAGAAGGTAAAACTGCGGTGGGGATGAAACCCACAAAGATTCACTATCTATAGAATGGAAGGTGTCAGTTAAGGCTACAAGTTGTGATTAATTCTGATGATCTTACCCTGTTAGGAGTAGCATGTCAGACTTGTTAATTCTACTTGGTTAAGAGATTTTAACAACACAATGTATGTGTGCACTCAGTTAAGAGATTTACAATAAGACTGTTAAGTCCACCTTCTTGAAGGATTTCTTCTATTTGTTACAATTTTTAGAGATTAGACAAAAATACTTATGACCTGATAGCTTGCAATCTTGAATTGCTGATTACAGATCCATTGAGTTCACAAAATATATGTATCACCTAATTGTGATGGATAATACCTCTGTTATGCTTGGTAGCCTTGAATCTAGTTCTTCATAATTAAATTATTCATTATTTCTTCTTCTGCATGAAAACCTCTATCTGATCCATAGATGTCCTTCTGCGGCTACAATCATCATGTTCTTGATTGATTACACATCTATATATACAATGTATTGACCTAATTAGGTTTCACACTTTTCTTGATAACTCTAATGATCAAAGGCTTACAACTTGACCTTGATCTCCTAGTTTGCATTTATACAACCAATTAAATTGATTAAATCCATTACTTATGCTTTACTTGATCATCAAGAAACAGTTTTCTAGCTAAGCATAAAGCTATTTTTAAGACTAAAGTGCTTTAGGTGACGTGTAGTTCAGATCCTCTTTTCTCAGGAATAAAATTGTCTCTTGGTAGATTGGTGCTCGGTATACTCTGTAGACTATGCTTGGTTTACTCTATAGACATTCTATGCTCGGTTTACTCTGTGAAATGTCTTCCTCAATTGCACTGTAAACTATTTGTCGGTGTACACTATGACCGACAGTCCAAAACTATTTCCTTGTATAATAATGACAACTTCTGATCCTTTAAGGATTATATGAGGAATGTTGTTAGATGTCGTAGTTGTAACTACCCTGCTAGACATGAATGAAAATAGAGGAAGCATAAACGATATGGGAATTATTTGTCATGATGCCTCCAAGAAATGTGTTCTCATGGACTACAATGGTCTTAGGCTACTCACAAATTGGATTGGATGAAAAGGATTTAGAAACTTTCAGGAAAATACTTTTACAGCTTTTGTCAAGTGTAAAGTCAAATTCCACAACCTGTGCTAGCATCCTCCTTACCCATACATCATTACAAGGATGAACCAAAGAGGATGAACCAGTAGAATTTTTTGTGAAGATTAATGGAAATTAATATCCTACTTTCCAAGATCAAGCTTAACCATAAAATCTAAGCATTGTATAAATACATGATGAAGTATACAGTTAAGTATAATGTATTTATACAATATTCGCATGGATAATATTGAAAGGATTGTTATTATAGTAATTTTTTCACTTTATTCTTCTTCATCATTTAGAATTTATTGTTGATAATAAGTTATGTTAAACTAATAGTATCATTTAGAAAAATAACAATCAGGGTTCGTCTTCTAAGAAGCGTAGAGTTAGTCTGCATACCATTAAAAAAGAAAAAATGGCTACTCCTAAAAAATAGAACACCGTGGTTATTGATTCTGAGGAGGATTAAAATGATAATGATGAAGGTATGGATACGGATGGCGAGGAGGAAATGTCTAGCGGCAAAGGAAGAAAGAGAAGGAAACTCATGACGGGTAAACACCAAAACAAAAAGGATAAGAAGAGGGAAGTGAGTGCCGACTGGAAATCTCTAGAGGACAAGACCCATAGAGTCTCCCCTGTTTCGGACCACAATCTAAAGAGGAAGATCCAGGGTGATTAACATGAGACCAATCGGGATATTCCTTCTCCTCAGGAATCTCAACCCTAAAATATGGGGAAGGATGATAGACAGGATAGTGAGTTATGTTTTTATATGGTAGAACATGGGAAGATAATAGGATGGCATGAATTTAATGTCAAATCTATCAAAATGAGGATAACCAGAGAAATTATAAACCCCAAGGTCATTGAAGGTGAGGGAGGCCTAATTAAGTTAAATGAGCTTATCGAATTGTCAATGGTGGTGCTTAGTGATAACACCAGGGAGTTTGAGATGGACCTGCTCAACAACACCTGGAATAGCATGTTAAATAACTAAAGGACAATTAAATGGCTATTCCATGAAGTATAGGATCTCAAAAAAAGGGTCAAAGGCACTGACAATGCTAAAAATGATAACAATACAGAGGAGCAGATGAATCTGAGCATCAGAGTTCAAAAAATGGAGGATAATATGACTAGGGTAGAAGCTACCCTAAAAAACATAGCGGAACAAAGCTATAATATCCTAAAAGCATCCAAAGAGCACACCAATACTATCATCGAGAAGCTGGAGGAAAAATTAGATGGGACAAATGTTGCCAACATGGATGCATAGATTGAACAGGGTCCCGACAAGAGAACTAGAGCCAGAACCAAGAAGATAAAGCACAAGGACATGGCAATCGATCTCCAGAAGATCAAGGATTCAATTTCTAACATGGAGCTACTTGAGGCCAAGGTGGCCACCCTAATGGTGGACTTATCTTGAGGTCCCTCGTCTTTTTTTCTGTCCCTATTTTATTTTCTTTTTTAGAATCTCTGTCCATTTTTTTCTCTAGCCTCTGTTGGCCTGTACTATCTTTTGGATACGTTTCATTTAAGACTGGGGATAAGGCTTTATTTTAGACTATGTTTCAGGCTTTAGGAACCCTGAAAAACTTGTTTTACTTAATAAAAAACTAATAGTATCGAAGCACAATCTTTACCATTTTGTGTACACTTTTGATTATATCTTAATAAATTTTAATTTTCTATATATTTATCTTATTTCTCAAGACATTAATTTATTATATTTCTACTTTATCAAGTATTTGTTCTTTTTTAGAAAAAAAAAATTTCATTTCTTCAAATGGTCTTTAATACACAAGATGCCCTTGTGATATTTCATTCCTATTCATTGGAGCCATATAATAATAACACGTAGAAATTACATCAAGATAAGGGTACTCTTAATACAATTGCTCTAATTTAGTAAATAAAAGTTAAAATATAAATGTCTTGGTCATGTGATTTAATTGAAGGTAATTTGAAATTATGAAATAATAAAAAGTAAAATTAATTTTAAAGTTAATAATATGTTATTTATATTATGATAATTTGTATTTTGCATAATATATTACATGTTTTAAATTAATTTAATATTTATTATTATCAAAGGTATCCTTTTTTAATATCAAATGTGTTCAAATTTTTACATGAAACAATCTCACAATCTGCAAATTAATAGATTTTCATTTAATAGTAAATGCGAAGTCTTTTTAATTATATTTTGAATGTGAAATTGAATGTAAATTATAAATATATTTTTTTATTGCATTTTTAGTATACTTTTTAACAATCTCACCCTCTACAAATTAATAGATTTTCATTTAATACTGTGATATATAGACCTAGAAAGAGGTAGGGATATAGGGATAGATAAAGATTGAGTGATATATATACCAGAATGTGTGTCCAGTAGAGAGAGAGAGAGAGAGAGAGAGAGAGAGAGAGAGAGAGAGAGATTTCCTTACTATGGATTATGCAAAGAGAAAGCACTCCAAAAGATGTAATTGATAGTCTAGCAAGTTGTGTTGTTCTATTCAACCCTCAAACCAAAGTGGATCAACTCTTAAGAAAAACATTGTCTCCGTTAAGGGATCTTGAAAAGGAAGATTAGTCCTAAGGAAAACGTCGTCTCCAAAGGGATCTAGGAAAGGAGGATCAGACTAAGGATGCAATAAATAATGCATAGGGGCATGATAATGAAAAGATGAAGATATGGAAAGCATTGTATCCTTAGCCATCTACAATAGAGATTACATTGAATCATTGTGTGTGTGTGTGTGTGTGTGTGTGCAAATGTGAAACAAGGAGTGAAGTGGATGCCCCCATGTTAAAGTGATTGCAAATACCTTAATGATAGAAATGGCCTTAATGGATCATACATGAACCCAGAAGAGATTTTTCCACTATGAGGTGCCCCCAATCAAGGACAAACCAAGGGAAAAGAAACACATAACAAAAGAGAACACAAAATAGATCTACCAAATCACGGGTTGGTATGATCATATGGTATCTCATATATATTAGAATTATATCAAAATGAACTTTCATCATTCACAAAAGGTAGTATAACTAGAAGAAAAATGGAAGAAGAGCACATAAGATACACAAAGAAGAGTCTTTTTCAGCTGACATCACGAAGACCAAAAATAATAGGTAGCTACCATTTTTCATCATTCCTAATCAAAAAACACAAAGGCACATTTACGAACAATATAACATGAATGAAATAACATGTAATGATATATAGAAGATATGAGATTTAAATAAAGGAATGTCACAATAGGTTTACTCCTTTATCACCTTGTGCCAATAGAGAAACCAGGGTCATCTAAAGAAATATAAACAAAACATATAACAAGAAGCCCCTCATGGGATAAGCATATTATAATAGGAAAACAAAAAGGATCCAACACACAAGAGGAGATAATCAAGCACATCACCTTTCCCTCATACCAGTCTGTAGTGTTTAGGGAAGGTAGGCAACATGGAAGAAGAGAAACATCAAGCACGAGAGATGGAGTAAAAGCTATTTCCAAACAAGGACAATTCTGTAAGGATGAGTCATTTTTTGTCACTAGGATTAAGAGATAATTATTTTGTAAATATAGCAAGTTAGTCATTATTAACATCAATAAGCTCATACATATCATCATAATCACTAGCATGAATGTCATCATTTTCATTATAAATATTTAAATCATCATCATCAAGATTATCTTCTTCATCCAAATTAATTGTAATAGAATCTAAGATACAAATATAATTATCATGTTTGTTCAATTTCATCTTTTCAAATATACTTCCTCCCTTAGGATATGCATAGGTTGGTCAAAGGGAATCAAGACATCAATAGGTGTCTTAGGGGAGGAAAGGATTTGGGAGGCATGTTCACAAGATCAAGCACTATGTTTATCACAATAGTCACGAGAACATTGGTTACGTTTGGTTTTGCTTGAAATTTGACTTGTTTTAGGATCAATCAACATCCTTTAATGTAAAGAGGACCATCAAGTACTTTAATCATCTCTTTAGGATTAAATCTAATGCAAACCTAAATTTTAGGTTTGGGTTGAGGTTTGAGTTCAAATTGATATATAAGGTTGACAACATTACTGACTTCAGTACACTCAACGCCATAGTCAATAACATGGGTGGTAGAATAAAATAAATACTGAGTAGATTCTATTAGAGCCTTAAAATGTAGGGGTCAAATTGACACTAAATATTCTTGAATGCTCTTCTCTCATAGATACTTTAGTAATCATCAAGATTTTTTATTTGATAACAAATTGAAGCTACTGAATTTTTCTTAAGAAATCTCAACGCACAAGTGGTCTAACCCTATAGTAGAAGTGTCTACCATTTTAATGCCCAAGAAACTATTATCCACAAGCCATCATGAGAATTTTGTATTTGAGGCCCAAATGATGAAGTTATTAAAGTCCTCTTTGAAAAAATAAAGTTGTGAATAACATCATGATATTTGAAAACATCCTAATCATCAAATTCTACTTGGTTCCATTGTATTTCACTATTTTGCAGATACAAAAAAGGGGAGTTTCAAAACAATGAAGTCATCTCTATTTCACGATACTTGTAGCAATGGGCTGTGAGATAGAGAAATATCGTTGTTTCGTAAGTAAGATTTTTCAACATTGCAAAGTAGCAAAATATCACCATTTCATGGAGGGTAAATATGACTACTTGCAAAATGGAAAAATTTTGTTGCCATTTCACTGGAAGAATAAAGTGAGTTGGTGATTTCAAAAAGGGCCAATTTAATTGAAAAGACTACTACTTCACCGGAGGTGACTGAATACACATGTGAATTTACGATGCACATTAATGTGAATGGGCTTGCAATTTGAAAAGGTGGTAAATAAATTTAATGAGCAAGAATTTGTAAAATTTCATTCAAGAATTATAGATGGAGAAATTTTTTCTGGGTGAAGTGGAAGCAAAGTAAACACCGGGAGCGCCTAAGGAGATTGGATGACATAGGAAAAAAAGGTTTAGATTCTGCAAACATGAGCTAAAACATTAAGTCCATATATCTTTCCAAACCTTGAATTATTTGATTTTAAAATGGCTAAAAATAAATAATCTATAAAGAGTTTAGAAAAAGGAAAAAAAGAGAGATGAACAAGATAAGAATCCACTACAAAAGGATATATTGGATGCATTTCCTAGGTTAGAGAATACCGGTGCTACAAAATTCATTTTATGATGCATGGGGAGAATGTAGGGATGCCACGTTTCTAATCCTGAGTCAAAGTTTGTTTTTACATTTTTATAGTAATAGGTATATGAGAGAGTCGCACTTTCAAACCCATGGAATCTCAACCTAGATAAGATCATAGTCCCATGTGTTTTTTAATGTCTATCTCATTGAGATGTTGGTACAAAATTATAAGGAGACTAGAACAGTAAGAGGGATAGATGGTAACCCAATCCTAGTTGTCACTAAATAGATTGCATAGTAGAATGTTTCAGGCTGAACAAGAAAGACCTAACAAAAATTGATAGGGAATAGTTCAAAGTTGACTACTTGTGATTTGTGAAGACTTTTGAGTCGAGAGAAGTGGCATATTTTAGGGAAAGAGGGGAGAAGAACATACCTATGCCTATTACAAATACCGCACTGGAATCTCCACCCAAGGATTCATGAAATTCTTCCAAAAATTGTATCATGGATGGAGCCAAGTGTGTGGAGATGATTCTAAATTCTAAATTTTGATTAATTTGATGTTCATGTCTATGAGGATTCAAAACCCTAATTTCAATTTGGAGCTTGACATTGCCAGTGAATTTGAGAGGCTCATACACACCAATTGGTCAACTATAAAAACAAGAGGGCTTTCAAACATTATTCTTTGTTATTCCATTAAATTTTGTTTCAGAACAACAATGTATTTAAACAAAACATAAAGTTGACAACCACAGATAACCAAGGAACTAGGCTTCTTGTCCAATTATGGTGTCATGTGTGTGATAGAGATAGAAGATACTACAATTTTATATTATTTGATGATACATTTATTTCTCAGATATTCAAGGTACTAGGACTTCAGGTTGAAAGATTGCCACTCAATATGAGGAAAGTAATGAGGCCATTGGAGTATGATACTGAGAAAGGTCATACCTGTAACTTTACAGATTGGTTCCTTAAGGGAAATCATACTCTTATCAAAGTGTATGGGTGTAAACAAACTCCCCATAAGTTACCATTTTTGTCCCTAAGAGAATAGCATTTCTAGAATTTATGTGGAAGATGTGGTTAGAAAATGAATCTATGGCACCAAGAAAGAAGGGAAGCTTTCTCCCTCATACAACTAAATATACAAGTTTTGATATTGGTTTTGATGCAATTGAATATGTTAAAAAATATTTGGAAGAAGGGTACCATTTAGAAGAAGGGAATTAAAAAATAGATGATCCATGGGATCATATCCATTCTTTCGTCAAACACGTATCATATTAGGACAATATAGAGGATGATATAGCAAGGAATTGTATGATTGTTGAGGAAGTAATGAAGAAATAGAATATTTTGAGGAAAATTGAAGAGGATAGAAAATAAAAACAAAATCCTTGTTTCCATAGTGATCGAACTAATGAAGTAGCAAGACTGGAATTGTGATGCAGAGCTGCACTGCAAGAAGCCACTTAGATGGATACAACCCACAAAATGTTGAATTTGGTCACTTCACCAAATCTACCCTCTCTGAACTTGTCAATAGGTTGAATATCAACCCTCCAACTCACCTTCACACTCTTCCAACTCCTTGCCCTATGAATGCTAGATTCAACTTGTCTTCAATTTGGACTTTAGGGATCCTTACCCTCACCAAGACTCCAATATGGAATTCCTTTCTCACCATAACCAACCAATCTAAGGTTTTAGAAAAATTAATTAGGCTCTATGAACCTAAAATCAACTATTAGTTTGATTCCTAAGCACTCCCAACCTCACTATCCCTTACTGATCTAGAAATCCTACTAGGTCTCAATCTAAGGTTTTCTAGACACAACTTTTGATTTTGAAATGGGAATGGGTAAAAAATTACAGATTTGAGGACCCTTTATGATGTTTTAACAAACCCCAAAGTTGCAGAGATCAACTCTACTCTAGCACCCCTAAACACTCACGAGACACACACCTAATTGGCCATATTAGGCTTAATTTTCATAGCAAGTACCAAGGAATGGGTTCACATAGTTGATGTAGAAATCTAGGATTTTTCTACTACCTCAAAATACCAAAAAACAACAATCTACCAATTCCCACCAATCCATTCATTCATCTACACACACATTTTCTAAATCAACTGGCTAAATCAATGAAGATATTTAACCTAGAGCTTGATATTAAAATTAGAAAAGCATACAATTAAGTCTTGATCCTTTGGAATATTAAATTAAATGTCCCTAACTTGTATTTACCAAGTATCCATGAAGATCCACTAGAAAAATTCCAAGTTAGGGCCCCATCTCTTGGACAGACCCAAATTAAGAGGGTTTATGGACTGTCTGCACAAAAATCCTTCTAACTTCTACCAATCAGCTCCAATTTAAATAAAATAAAATTAAAATGAAATTATATTCACAAAAATACACAATTATATCATTGGATCTGATCAATATGTCCGTACAGGTATGTACACAATTAATTTTCTCAGTAAACACTGTTTATTTTCATCAAAAATCATCAAACTTCGTACAATCTTCTGTCTAACTTTGGAAGAAGGTTTTAGATATTAAAATAACTTAATCCCAATGGTAAAAGTGTCCTTGGAATATTTGTGACCATTGGAGAACCAAAATGTAACTTCTTGAACAACGTTTGAAAAGTTGCTTGAGCAACATTTGGACAATTTTTGTAACTTTTGACAGTTTTGCAATTTTTGCAAAATAACAACAAAATATGACTCCAATGATCTTTGGATTTATCCTAAACATACAAGGACCTTGGAATAAGTTAAAAAAACCAAAATCAACATGAAAACCTAAACACCTAATCAACCGTAAATGTAGGGTCTTACTGATCTAAGAAGACTTCAAGGTTTATAATGCACCTTAAAGACCCTTTGCCTTACAATTTAGACCAAGAGATTCACAAGGATGATCCAAAGGATACAATCCATTTATTTCATTAAAAAATTATCCTAACTCTTTAAAATGCAGGAGGTGCCCTGCACCATACTCCTCATGACAAAAGAAACTCAAGTCCCTTGAGTTGGTATGTCTGCAAGTGGGATTCCAGTCTGCTCAATGGATTCAAGTGTCAGCCATGAAGCATCCTCCAAGGGTTGATTCTTCCAATTGACTCAGAACTCATACTAAGTTCTCCTTCTGGTTTGTTTACTCACCCTTTTGTCCATAATGTACTCAATCTCTGGAGCAAGTTGCTTGGGTAATTCATTCAACAACTCCTTTGATTCCTGATCCTGATTGCGTACACAGACACATCATGAATAGTACCCTTAAAGCATACATGTTAGCAACATTGAAGATAGGAGATAAACCAATACTAGGAAGTAATTCAATCTTGTAAGCATTGTTCCCATATTTCTTAATAATTTTGAAAGGACCCAACTTTCTCATCATCAATTTAGTTTATTTCTCCTTAGGTACCTCTCCTCTTTTAGATGAATCATCACCATATCACTGACCTCAAACTACAAATCCCTTCTCTTCTTATCTGCACATTGTTTGTATTTAGTAGAGGTATGCTTCAACGTGGCTTGGACCTTCCCACAAATTTCCTTCATTACTTCAGAAAAATCTTCTGCCAGGGCACTCTTTTTGGCTAAATATTTCACATCTCTGAGTTCCAAAATACCCCTAGGATGGTTTCCATATACAATTTGGAAAGGATTCAATCCAGTACTTCTATTAACTAAATCATTGTAAGAAAATTTGGCTTGAGACAATATAGTATCCCATGTAGCACCATTTTCTTGTGTGAGATGTCTTAGAAAATTCCCAAGAGACCTATTGATCACTTTAGTTTGACCATCAAATTTGGGATGGTAAGTAAATGAAAGTGACAAAGTTGTACCAAGTTTCTTCCAAAGTGTCCTCAAAAAATGTCTTAAAAACTTTGGATCTCTATCTAAGATGATAGATAAGGGAAAACCATGGATTCTAACAACTTCTTTGAAAAATAATCCAGCAATATGAGAAGCATCATGAATGGTCTTACAAGGAATGAAGTGAGCCATATTTGAAAATCTGTCAACAACTACATACACACTGTCATAACCAGTCTTGGTTCTTGGTAGTCCTAAAAAAAATCCATGCTGATAGAATCCCAAGGTCTAGTAGGGATGGGGAGTGGAGTATACAATCCTGCATTTGAGTTATGTCCTTTGGCCTTTTGATAGATCAAAAAAATCTCCACAAAATTCCTTATATCTAACTACATCTTAGGATAGAAATAGAATCTCTTAACTAGATCAAGAGTCTAGTCTATTCCAAAATGTCATGATAAACTTCCATAGTGCTTTTCTTTAGTAATATTTTCCCTCATTGAACGTATATGTATACAAAGCTGAATACCTTTAAAAATTAATCCTTCTTGAATGATAAATTTTGAGAATTCAGTATGATACATGTTCCCTAACTCCATACAAACCTGATAGGCTTCCTTAAAATCTTCATCCACTAAGTACATATCCTTCAAAGCAGAGATACCCACACTTTTCAACTGAATTTATTAAACAATTAAACTCTTCTTATTGAGAGCATCAACAACCTTATTAGCCACACCTTTCTTGTGCTTTATGGTGAAAGTGAAAGCTTGGAGATATTCCATCCATTTCAAGTGCCTATGGTTCAATTTCTCTTGTCTATTCAGAAAACTCAAGGCATGATTATCAGTATAAATAAAAACTCCTGTGGTAATAAGTAATGTGTCCATTTTCTTAGATATTGAACAATAACATATATATCTAAATCATAGGTAGAATATTTTTTCTTTGCCTCATTGAGTTTCTCACTAAAGAATGCCATAGGTTTACCCTCTTGGCTCAAGACACCACCAATGGCTCTTTTGGTTGCATCAGATTCTATTGTAAATACCTTATGAAAATCAGGAAGTACTAGTATAGATTGTTGTGCAACCCTTGTTTCAAATACTCAAAGGATTTATGTCCATCATCATTCCAAACAAAGTGAAATTTTCTATCTCCCTTTATGGTATCAATCATTGGTGCACTAACCCCACTAAAATTCTTAATGAACTTCCTATAGAAACTATCAAGTCCATGAGAACTCTTTACTTCACTGGTAGATTTAGGAGTTGGCCAATTTAAAATGGCTTCTACCTTGGAGGGATCCATTTTTAAGTTACCTTTTGAGATGACAAAGCCAAGAAACACAAGTTATTCTTGCAGGAACACACACTTCTCCAAGTTGATCCTCAATTTTTCTTCATGCAACCTTTGTAAAACCATATCCAAATGCATTATATGTTCATGTTCATTCTTACTAAAAACAAATATATCATCAAGATTTACAAAAAAAAATGATTAATGAAAGATTAAAGAATCTTATTCATGAGACTCATGAATGTAATTGGGGCATTGGAAAGACCAAAAGGCATAACAACCCATTAAAATAAACCTTCATTGGTCTTAAAATTTTTCTTCCACTCATCTTCCTCTCTGATTCGAATCTAGTGGTAGCCACTTTTCATATCAATATTAGAATAACACCCTTCCCCTCCCAAACAGTCCATTAAGTCTTCCATTCTTGGCATTGGGAACCTATATCAGATAGTGATCCTGTTGATGGCTCTAGAATCCATACAGTCTGTACACAATCTCCATGTACCTTCTTTCTGAGGTGCTAGGACTACTGTAATGACACAAGGACTAATAATCTTCCTAATGAAGCCCTTCTCAAAAGATCCTTGAATCTTTCTTGCTACCTGTGCATTTTGTTCAAGGGTTAATTTGTAGTCAGCCTTATTAGGTAATGTGGCACCAGGGATGAGGTCAATACAATGGCTAATCTCCCTTTTTGGTGGTAAAGAATTTGTACTACTATTTGCAACTATCCTAAATTATATTTATCCAACAACTCTTCTACCTCCCTAGGACCACCACCTCTCCTTAGTTCCCCACTCTTTGGTTTATTTTGGGACTTCTCTTTAGGATTTACAATAATGGAAAAACAAGGTGTCTTTTCCTCCTTAAGAACTTTCACAAAATCCTTCTCACCCACCAACATTACACTATTATTGAAAGTCCTATCCTTATTATAATCTGGTAAAGGTGTCATTGTGAAACTTATACCTTTCTTGACTAGGGTGTATACATTTCTCTTTCCATCATGTTGAGCACTAGTGTTATACTGCCAAGGTCTCCCTAATAGGAGATGACAAGAATCCATGGTTACAACTTCACGTAGAACCTTTTCCTTATACTCTCCAATCTGAAAATATACCCAACATTGTTCATCAACTTGGGTCTGCTGATCTTTTCTTAACCATGATACCTTATAGGTGTTTGGATGTGGTATCCTTTTTAATCCAAGATTTTCTATCATTTCTATAGAAACCAAATTTTCAATGGAACCAGAATCAACAATGACCTTACACACCTTTCCATTTACCTTACAAGTAGTCTTGAAGAGAGATTTTCTTTGTGGAGGCTCCTTATTGATTGACATCTTCAAGAGGGTTCTGTTGATCATGATACATTATCTTTTTTCAGGTGTTGCAGGTCTTAAGGATGTGGTGTGGTATGATGTCATACTTTGGAAATCTTCTTCTTGAGTAAGTTGAACCCTTCTTTATCCTCCTTGGACACTTGTATTTGTGTTCACCTTTTGTAGACACCTAAAGGAGTGGTGACTAATTTGATTGCATGTGAAGCATCTACATGTGAACACATGTGAATTCCTTCCCCCAAACCTTCCTCTACCATTTCCTCTTCCACCTCTAAAATTTCTTCTAGGATTAAATTTTTTTTATGGTTCTTGGTGGCTTGATTCTCCTTGAGGTCTTGGTGATGAACCTCTTCCTTGGAATCTACCCCTTCCTCTAAAGTTATTGCCTCTTCCTCCTATATTATTTTGATCTCCCTTCCTTCTTTGTTTTTACTCAATTCCGAGTGCCATTTGGAAACACTTGTGCATTGATTCGGGATTGAACAAACTCAATTCATCTTGTATACTATACTTAAACCCATTGAGATACCTTGCAAGTTTCTATTTTTCATTTTTAGGGACTTTGGCTTTTAGTTTCATCCTATGAAATTCTTCAGTGTACCCACTTACATCAAGATCTTTTTGTTTCAGATTCAACAACTTTTTGTGGAGTATAACTTCATAGTCTTTTGGTACAAATTGCTTCTTGACCTCTACTAACATTCTTTTCCATGATGAAATAGGAACTTTACCATCTTCAACCCTTTCATTTTGTATAAAATTCCATGAACTCAAAGAATGACCTTTCATCTTTGATTTAGCAATCTTGACTTTCTGACTTTTAGGAACATAATCACAGTCAAAGTGATTTTCTAAAGCCTCTATCCAATCCATGCACTCCTCTGGGTTCATCTTCCCAAAGAACATAGGTACATCTACCTTGTGATCTTTTCTCCTAATCCTTTCAAGGGATTCTATTAATGGTCTTTGAACCATGGGTATCCCCAACCTTTCATGTTTTAGTACCTCCTCCTCTTTTTCTTCAGACTCAAAATGGTCTTCACTATACTTTCCTGCTCAGATACTCTTCAACCTTTCAATGTCTTCTTCCATCCTCTTATGGATCATGGCTTGCTCCCTGACTATCTTTTCCAGTTCCACATTAGTGACCTTTGAAGGGATCTCCTCATCATTCTATTCTTTTGTCCTATCTCCCATCCTTTAGCCTTTCCCCAAGGTTCTTTAGTGGCTCTGATACCACCTGATGCAGAGCTACACTACAAGAGGCCACTTAGATGGATACAACCCACAAAATGTTGAATTTGGTCTCTTCACCAAGTCTACCCTCTCTAAACTTTTCAATATGGTGAATATCAACATTCCAACTCACCTTCACACTCTTCTAACTCTCCTTGTCCTTTGAATGCTTGATTCAACTTGTCTTCAATTTTGACTTTAGGGATCCTTGCCCTCACCAAGACTCAAAAAATGGAATTCTTCCTTTCTCACAACAACCATCCAATCTAAGGTTTTGGACGCCTTACTTAGGCTCTATGAACCTAAAATAAACTATTATTTTGATTCCCAAACACTCCCAACCTCACTATCCCTTACTGACCTGGAAATCCTACTAGGTCTTAATCTGAGGTTTTCTAGACACAAATTTGATTTTGAAATGGGACTGGGTAAAAAAATTACAGATTTGAGGACCCTTTATGATTTTTTAACAAAACCCAAAGTTACAGAGACCAACTCTACTCCAGCACCCTTGAACATTCACAAGACACACAAACCTAATTGGTCAGATTAGGCTTGGTTTGCATAGAAAGTACAAAGGAATGGGTTCATAGAGTTGATGTAGAAATATAGGATTGTTCTAATACCTCAAAATTCTCCAAAACAATAATCTACTAGGTCCCACCAATCCATTTATTCATCTAAACACACATTTGCTAAATTGACTGGCTAAATACATGAAGATATTTAGCCTAGGGCCTAATCTTAAAATTAGCAAAGTATACAATGAAGTCTCAAGCCTTTTTAATCTTAAAATACATGTCCCTAAATTGTATTTCCCAAGTGGGCATGAAGATCCACTGGAAAAATTAATAGTTAGGGCCCCATCTCTTGCACAGACCCAAATTAAGAGGGTTTCTGGACTGTCTGCACCAAAATGCTTCTAACTTCTACCAATCAACTCCAATTAAAACAAAATCAAATAAAAACAAAAATATTTGCACAACATTTCACAATTCTATCACTAGATCTTATCAATTTGTTTGTACAGGTCCGTACACAATCAATTTACTTAGGAAACACTGTTTATTTTCATAAAAAAAATCATCAAACTTCGTACAATATTATGTCTAACCTTGGAAGAAGGTTTTAGATCTTAAAATACCTTCATCCCAATGTTCAAACTGTCCTTTGAATAGTTTTGGCTGTTGGAGAACAAAATGTAACTTCTCGAGCACCTTTTGAAAAGTTGTTCGAGCAACATTTGGACAATTCTTGCAACTTTTGATAGTTTTCCAATTTTTGCAAAATAAAAACAAAATATGACTCCAATGACCTTTGGATTGATCCTAAACATAGAAGGACCTTAGACTAAGGTCAAAAACACCAAAGTTAACATCAACACCTAAACACCTAATCTGAAAATGATTTCGATGAGACAAAGCTCAATAAAATATGAATGAAATGATAATGAATTCAAAGACTCATAAACACTTCCTCCATTATTTAAATATAAAAAATGAGTTCATAGAATCAAACTTCTATACATTCTAACTGCATGAAAGAAAAATCTACTCTCCTCTTGCAAATCTCTGTTACAAATATCAAACAATAGAAATATCTTCTTCCCTTAGAGCTCAGAGACTTTTCTGGAAAAGAAGAACCCCATCTCATCAAAGTTTCCCCAATTAATAATATGTTAGTGGTGGTTATTTGGTTACTATAACCGATTCTTGAAAATCATTTCCTCTTGTGATCTTCTCTCATTTATATTTTGATATCTTTATAAACTATTGATTTAAAAGTTTATAAGAATACAAATAACATATTCAAATGATATTTGGACAAGTGGTATATGAATACATTATTCATAAATAATAAATCCACTGGAGCGATTTGGGAAATTGTGTCTGATTCAAAATTTATGTAGCTTTAAGTAGAGGTATAGAAAACTATTAAAAAAATCACACTTGTGTTAATGTTATCATCAACTTTCACATTCTTTGCACTCAAATATACAAAATTAACAATTTCCGCCACCACTTGTTTCTTAGAACTAATATTAATGTTTACATGAATCAAACATCACCCCTTTGGGTTATCTAAAATATTCCATCACCTCACGATCACACTGAGTTGGATGAATTTCAGATTTTCAAAATTGTGCACAGTCGCTATAGTGTTCCAGTATTTTAGTTATTGCTATCGTGCAACCATGATAATAAAATTGAAATATTTACCATTAATGTAGAGACTTCATTAGATACCCATACCAACCGTATTTCATGCATTCTACAATAATTGCATCCCTGCAATACTTTTTTTGAGTGTGATAATGGGTACCTGTTAGATGGACACAAACACTTCAATAGATCATTGTTTTAGCAATATAGGGTTAGTAAAAGCATGAAAAACACAATAAAACCCACTAAAGGCGATCTATTGCCTTCT
>MU223575.1:662423-684158 GCA_018584345.1 Thuja plicata | reverse complement strand
ATTGGTCGATATTGATTTGAATTGTATGGCTATAATAGATAATATAAATCAGTGATAAAAATCACCTAGGACATTAAATTGATTAAAAGGATTATGCCAAACAGTAACAGGGTCGTTTGGACATAAAACGAGGGTATGATCACACTTAGGGCAAATAGGGCCTACAGTTATGATAGACCGAAATTAGGTGGTTACACTTTTAACATTTAATTGTTGATATGAATCAATATTGCCAACATAAAAGGTAAGGAATCCTTTCCCTTCATTTTGAAGTTTATATCATGTGATGTTTGTGCCATTTCCAATCTCTATAATAAAATGTGAGACACCTTTCCAGTATATTCTAACACACTAACAAATATACCTTGTGAACTGTTGAACCTGACTAAACTTATGGACCATGTTGTGCCCTGTTTGAACCATCTTGAACCTGTGAACTGCATTGAAATGTTATGAGACAAAATGTGCATGTATGCTCTTGATTGAACTAATTTGAACCAATTGAACTAAATTGAACTTAGTTCGAAGGGGTTAAATACTCATTCTTAATAGATAAAATGTTCATCTAAGCAAGGATTGACATGGAGGATACCCAAATTTTGAATTTCTAAATCGGGGTCCATAAGGGGGCTAACACTGGTCTTATTCAAGGTTTATAATGCACCTTAAAGACCCTTATCCTTACAATGCCGACCAAATATTCACAAGGATGATCCAAAGGATCCAATCCCTTTATTACATCACAAAATTATCCTAACTCTTGAAAATACAGGAGGTGCCTTGCACCAAATTATGTTTAAAGGAATTTGAGAAGTTGTATGGAAAAGTTACTAGTGACACACCATAAAAGGTGAATCCTCCTACGAAGAAGCATCACAAGTTGATTATTCATGATTCATCAGATTCAGAGGCTACACCTAGTTCCCCTCTGTCCAAAAAGAAGAAAAGGGATGAAATAGTACCTATCGTGCCTTTTAGAGAATCAGAAGGAGAAGGTGATACTGAAGAGGTTGCAAGTGTACTGAAAGCACTAAATAATTAGATAGGCTTGAATATCCTTTAATATACCAAGAATAAATACATGGCTATAAATCCCAACTTCAAGACAATGAACAACCCATTGATGTCATTAATGAAAGGGAAGTCATATCTTCAAGTTCCTTGAAGATTAAAAGTTAATTGAGTCCCAATAATTCAAAGAATTTTGGATTTAGATGAAGATGATATATTTTGAAGAAAGGAAATAGGTTAACCTAATGAAAGTTGATGAGTATAGGTATGAAGAAGTTGTCAATAAAAACCTTAAGGAGCTGAAGCTTGATGAGCTCAATGTTACCTTGGACGATGATAGAGAGATGGTTCTAAAAATAAATATGTTGATTATTCCAAGTTTATCCCTAAAACATTTATTCTTACTTGACCAATTTAGGAAACAAGATGGTCCTACATTTGTGGCAAAGTTTGATACAGATGAAAAGATAAGTGGGTCTGGACATAATCCGACGACTAAGGTTCTTTCCATATGAGTTGTTTAAAAATGTCATTACAAGCCCAAGATTCTTGATATTGTGAAAGGAAATGATGGAATGGATATAGTCAAGACTATGGAAAACACTTCCCCATTGGTATGATCAGCTATAGCACTTATGCATAGAGAAATGTTCAACAGAGATCAAGTGAAACATATGCAAGAACAGATTGAGCATGCTCACACAAGAGAAAGATAATTGAATAGAGTTATAAATGAATTGTATTGTGAGAATTCTATTTTGAAAAAAGGAATTAAGAGAATTGAAGGATAACCAAAGTAGAGCTCTTGTGTTACACAAGAATTCTCCTTCTCAACCTATTGATTTTGTGGGAGATGAAAAGGATTGGAAAGAAGAAAGGAACACATATGAAAAGGAGATCAAAGAGCTAAAGGCTTCCAACCATGAGCTTGTACAAGAAATTAAAAAAAAGATGTTCAATATCCTGGAGCAAGTATTATTCCATAAGGTTGGATTAGTGATAAATAAATGGGAAGAGGTCTATGATAGATAGAAAACTTTGTCAGATGTGCAGAAGACTTTCAAAGGGAACATGCCAAAGTTAGAGGGCTTTGCAAAGTGATGAAAATCATCTCATTATGATCTCACAAGGTTATGCAATATTAATCAGAGAGACCCAAATGCACCTCATGAAATAGGAGAAAGGAAGAAGATAATAAGTGAAATCCTAGAGGAACTTAAGTCTATAGAAGGAGAAGAAAAAATAATAAATGAGGAAATATCTTCTTTCCATACTATTAAGCATTGGTCAATTCCTGAGTTCGTAGACAAAGAAGGTCACATCAAAGGCTTTAGTGAATGGACAAATAAGTATAAGGAAATGGTTCCTAGAATTATTTCTCATTTGAAAGAAGACAAGGATTGGAAAATTCAAAGTTTTAATATGTTCCTGGATGGGGTTATTGTGCTTGATAACAAATTCTCCAAATTTGTGATAGAAGTCTAAGCAATTGCCAACAAGAAATGGAATGATCATCTTCTCATCATGCCCAAAATACTTCACTACAATTGGCCAGCACATCTTTAGATAACAAAATGGGTTGATGAATACTTGAAGCCTACAAATAAAAAATATCAAAGAGAAGGGCATTTGCTCGAAGAAAAGGAGTAGGTTGGTGAGGAAATGCACGAGGATTTAAACCCGATGGTTACATATTATTTTGTCTTAGTGTGTTGTTTATTTGAAATATGTTTAATGTGTTCTTAGAAAGTAGATAGGATATCATTATGATATTAGTTATAGTTTTGAAAAGGCAAAAATGTAAACGGTCTGAAGCTTGTCGCTTCTCCTCATTTTGTATAAAGGAGAAACCAAGACCGTAATTAGAGATCATCAGAGATAGATAGAGTAGTAAGAAATAAGAGAAGAATTCAGAGAAAACAGATTGCAAATATTATAAAAGCATGTACACACATTTTTCAAAGATATAATAAAGATATGGTCCATTTTCTGGTATTGTGGTTTTGAAATTTTTTTAAATCTACTGGAATGCAGGATCACTCTTATCAACTGGATCGATTGGAGTGGTTCTCACAAATTGACTCACTTGAAGCTAATAATTATGAAGTACAACACAAAATTAAGTAAAGGAAGATAATTTAGAAAGCAATATCTTATCTCTAATATCTTTTTGTAAATTAGCAATGAAAATATGTTGAACATCAATATCAAGCACACGATAAGAAATCTAAGCATGCAAATGCTCAAATATACCAATTAAATCAATCACTTTATCTTTAACACCTTATTTAAAATGCATCAAATTATTCAAATAAATATTAGGACCAATATTGTTTTAAAACTATTGGATGAAATTATTAGCAAGTTTTTGAAAGGAATCAATAGAACAAGGAGTAAAAGAACAATGTCATTGCAAGGCTTTATCTCAAAAGGTTCTAGTAAACAATTTAGCCATGAACCTATGATCATGAGAGAAATCACTACACAATATTTGATAAGTTTTAACATCAGTCAAGGGATCACCTTTACCATTGCTATAAGTCTCTAAATGAGGTATTTCCATGCATTGAGGGATAATGTCATGAATGATGTCTTCGAAGGGAAAATGACTAGCAATGTCACAAGAATGAATGTTGAACATGGATCGAGTCATGGAAAAAAAATGTTATTGCAAAGATGACATGGTATGATCCAAGCTATTGATATTAGAGTTGATAGAAAGAGTGGTAGGAGATATGCGAAAGGTTGGACCATTATGGGAAATGGAGGGAAATATAGAATATGAAAATGGAACATTATTGTAGGTAGGCATCGATGAAGGTTGTGAAACACATGGAACACTTGAAGGAGGAGGAACAATAGGATTATGAATGCCAACATGTACAGGATTGGTGTGTTGAATGGAAGTGTTTATGAGATGTGGGTCACGAGTGGACACACTAGGTATTGAAATAGGAATAGGAATGGAAGTCTCACACTAGTGGTAGGTGGAATCAAAACTAGATCATTGGCACAATATTTAATAGGATTGACATTGTTATCAATAAGATAAGAGATACTACCCAATATATTAATACCATGATCACCATTGTGAATTATCTTCCTCAAATCCTCTACTACGAAGATGACCTTGGGATTAGATTTCTCTTGTCCTAACCATTGCTCAATTTTTTTAAAATCATGGAAATATTTTGCACTTGCATAGGAGGAACTCTTAATATCTCATCTTCATCATGAGAAGAATGGGAAATTTATTTCTCAACAATAGGATAAGTGTTATTGGTAGGCATGTTTGTATTATCAAGATTCGTAGGAAACTAAGAGGACTCAGGATCAAAGGAACCTATAAGTCTATAGTTTCTCCTAGCTGAAATGATTTAGGTAGGCCTCAATGTGATAAAACTCATGAAAAAGAAAAGGAAAGGTAAATATATATAATGAAATTTGAAAGAGATGTGCAAGCACTCATAAACTAAGCACAATTATGCATTTAATGAAAAGCACATCTAACCATCAAATCAAACATGAGGATCTAATGCACAAAGGGGATCTAACACCAAAATTAGAATTGAAATACCACACATCAAGTTCACCAAAATGTACATGGGGTGAACCTAGAAGCACAACATGCATATAGAAGATATATAACCACCAAAATCAGATGAGAAAATGCCATGCATTAGGTTCACTAACAATTTAAGCTGTGAAAAGGGAAGAAATACAAAGGGTTAGATTACTCCTCCTTTACAAACTCGCACACTCAGAAGGAAGATGTCCCAATAGGCCCAAGTAGGACCTAAGCGTTGAATGGGAATATGATCCTTTGCTAAAATGTGTAAATTGTTAAATAGAAAGAGGGAAAATGAAAATGATAATGCAATGTAGAAATATAAAAAGGAAAATATAGACAGATCTGAAAATTATAGACTGATAACTAACTACCAAAAACTAGAAATGACCTGAATCAGAGTCTAGACTACTATATTGACCTTTGATTTCAATTTGGGCTAAAGTTGTAGGGTAAAAAACATTTTAAACATGTTGTAGCTAGGAATAGAACATTTCAAATGTTTTGTTGGACTAGTACTTTTGGCTAAAATTTGCAGGGTCCCTATGACAATTTTTGATCTTCTCAAAAAAAATCTGACAGCTCATCACTTGTTCCTACACACAAAAAAGGGGAAAAGGTTGGTAAAAGGGGTTTGAATTTCTCAAACCCTTGTTTAGGAATCAACCTTAAAAATGAAAGGAAATTAGATAAAGATTTATATATAAAGGTAAATGTTTGATTCACCTCACATAAACCCTCATGAATGGATGTAGAAATCACTCATATTCATGGAGATGCTTATTTTTTTTATTAAATTTAAGGTGTTTACCTTGGAATATAGAAAGGAATCAAGGATTCCTTCACAAATGCATTGATATATGAACAACACTCCTAGATCTTCAATGTATATATGCTTGACAATCACTTGCAATGAAGGAAGACAATATGTAGATGGGTAAATGATCTTCTCGAATGATTGTGAACTCCTCTACTTTTCCATTATGGGAGAGAATATTTCTAAAATGAATAATATTTCCTTCAAATTGATTTGGATGCTTCAAAAGAGACTAGATCTTGGATTCTTTCCTTCAAATCTTGAATCTAATTTCTTGAATACTCGATTGATCTTGATCTCTCTCTTGAATGCTTGATAATGTTTTATATCTTTCTTGATGTCATGATAATGGTTACCAAAATGGGGAGAGATAGGGTGTTTATATACCTCATCCTACACTTTGGGATTAAAAAATAATCTTGGCTAACCACAAGATCTAATTTCCATAAACCTCGACATAGGGCTTCGAGCCAAAATTGAGACAAAACAAGGGGGAACATAACATTTGAAAGGTTACGTTCCTAGGTATATAACGATTGAAATGCTATGTACCTAGGAAAATAATCTAAAATTTGGACTAGATGTCTGAATGGTGAGCTAGATGCAGGAAAATAAGAATCAGATTGCTAGGATCAAGCATAATGGACATCATATCTTGAAATCACCAAAATGGTGCCTAATAAAGCATCCAATTATGGGTGCTAACTTTTTAGGATGGTACAAATCCCAAAATAAGTTGCTTGGAGAAACTTAGTCCTAGAGTAAGTCACCTAGGGTGACTTGTTCCCCAAAATTAGGGCCCAAATTGAAACCCTTAAAGGCTAGTCTATGGGAGTGAGAAATCATCTTCCATTTTGACTCTCTTATATATTCCAAACTTGAAATGCTAGGGAGAATCATACAAGAAAGAAAGCACCCCCTCATTCGATTATCTATGAATCAAGTACACACATCATATCAAGCTCAAGTATTTAAGCATCAAACATTGAACACATTCTTCTTTAGATCTAGCATTATGGCAAGCTTGAACAACCTTCATGCAAGAGTGTGTTTATGATTGGTTTTTTAAGGAAATTATGGTAGCAAAACAACTTTTTACACTAATGTTGAGAGGAGAGTTATGCAAAATCTTTTATATGTTTTTACAACATTTATAGATACTTAACATAAATAACATGCAAAACACAACACAAATATTTACATAGGATATACCCTTTTGAGTAAACAATCCCACATTGAAAAGACTCCCAATATATTATTTAAAAATCAACAATAGATTACAATATACTTGCAGAGAAATATTTTCATAGTAGTATCACCAATGGAGACTCAGAGGAAGCCTAACAACTATCAGACTCTCAGGATACATCATAATACCTCTCACATGCCTAATATATAAGATACATGAAATATGAAATTGTCAACAGTATAAGAAGCCTATGGGATGAAACTACCCAAAAATGGCACATAATATATCCACCATTAAACCTATGACCTAATGATAAATAGTTAGGATTCACAATGATAAATTTTATATGAAAATTTATTTTTGGGATAGTGTGTGTGTGATTTTTGTACCTGTTAAGAGACACAACACTTCAATAAATCATTGCATTAGTGAAAACAAGAGGTTAGTAAACATTAGCAATCATTGAAATCGATCTATTGCTTCCTATCTAGGAGTATGAAAAATGACATAATAGCCCTTAGATTATGCATATTCTAGTGACAAATACAACCTAAGAATGGAAGATTCAAATGAAAAGTAATCTAAATGATTCAAAAACATGCATGCTAGCTCTAGAAATGGAGATTACAACAAATATAACTAATATTTAAGCTAGAAAGCACTATGAAAGTCCTAAAAACATGATCAATATGAGATTGCTTCTTTAATTCTCCAACTATGGGCAGCATAAGGATGCTATTAAATCTTCAAAATTAGGAGCATTACAACAATACAATAAAAGACTTTCAATTTCAAGGCCATTTGAGCTCAAAATCCATCCTATTTATAGGATAAATGGAGGAAGGGGAGAAGACTCTAGAAGGGCTGTCATTAATGAGTGTGTAAGACTCATTAATGAGGTATGGGTGGAAGGAATATGCAAGAGCCATTAATGCTTCATTTATGAAAGCATTAATGAGGTATGGGTGAGGGTTTAAGAAGCATGGGTGAGGGTTTAGAGTCAAGCTTGACAAGGTGGACTTGAGGAAAGGAATCTTGAGATTCCTTGACTTTCTCAAGTAGGTGGAGTTGTTAATCATTCCTCAATGGAATGTGACAAGCTTAAGGGTAGCTTAGGATTAGGTTTAGGGTTTAAGGCATGTGATTAAGAAGATAGAGATGGGAGGAGAGAGAATGAGTGGAGGGGAGATTAGATAATTAGGGTTAATTAGATAATTAAGAAGAATTAGCATGTGAGAAGGGGTTGGGATGAGTTTGAACTCATGGTTGGGTAGTTGAGATTGGTTAGGTTTGAAGGAATATTAATAAAATGAATTGCTGTAATAACATATTCACTCCATAATAGGGATTTAATTAATCATCCAAGCCTTTGATTGCTTTGTAATAACTAATTAGGACTATAGCCAAATTGAATCAATTTAGGCTAGGGGATTGATTTTGCAAGTGATTAGGTATAAATAGGATTTCATTAATTCCCTTTTAAATTAATTACCTTAGCCAGGTATGATTTTGAATTGATTGGATTGGCTAAAGTGATTAATGTAAATTAGTGGTTAGATCACTTAGGAGATTTAATCTGATTCAAATGAATTATGCTAAGCAGTAACAGGGTCATTTGAACATAATTGGGGGTATGATCACACTTAGGGAAAATAGGGTCTATAGTCAAAGCAGACCAAATCTAGGTGGTTACATTTGCCCCTCTTTGAATTGATGTAAGAGCAGCACATTGATTCAAAGAAAGTTTTTGATGTTGACTTCAGAAAGATTGAGAATTTTGCTCATGATCGAACAAAATGCCTGATGAGATCAGTCTCGCACTTGATCGAACTAAACTGATAGTATTTATTTTGAACTTGGTTGTCATCCAAAGATCAATAAAAGATCTTAAAGATACCAATTATGAACTTGGTTGTCATCCAAAGATTGATAATACTGATTCCAAACTTGGTTGTCATCCAAAAGTCAGTAAGAAGCTGCCAGGAGCTTAATAAGAATCTTTTGAAATGAGGAAACACAAGATATCTAGCTTATGAGAACCAAATCTTTCTATCCAACAGTTCTGACTTAGTCAAGGAAACTGTCATGCCCCTAGTCTGTTTGATAACGAAGTCATTTTTGATGTTGTTTCGAGCAAAAAATTGATTGATAATAGTGTGATCATGCCCCCTTGGGAACGAAATCGAAGGAAAGAGAATGAAATCCCTCTGTTGAAATAATGTATCACTTGCATGGAATGGGTAGAATAAGCAAGAATGGATTAGAAGAAGTGAAGAAATGGGGGTGTGTTTAAGAGTAAACACAGGAGTACCAAGTTAATCACATTGAAAATATGAGTTTGATTTTGTTTGTGATAGATCATAGATTTCGGGAAGCATGGGTATTAGTAATAAAATTGGATTTCAGATGAATTAAAAATAGAAAGGAGTTTGCGCTCAAATGCTTATGTTGTTCTTTCAAAAGTGCATCATGCAATCTCTAAATGCAGCTACATGCAGACTCTTAGGACTTTGTCATTGATTTGCAGATATTGTAGCATTTTATCATCATTGGGTGCTTTTCAGGACGGATACCACCTAATAGTACAACCATCACTAATACCCACTGATATTATGAAAGTATGGATATTATGTTTTATTGAAATGTAAAAAATAGACTTAGGCATCAAGGCATAGAAGCCATGATAACAAAATAGTCACTTTCCTTTTATTATATCAGAATCTGTGTAAGGAAAAATATTGGACCCACAATGACCTTGAAAATTCATATCCTTGGGTACATTATGCTTTGTATACCTTAGTGAGAATCTGAGTCAGAAAATAGATAAGGAAATTGTTTCAACCTCACCGTAGTTTACAGATAACAAAGATCAAGATATATGCGGCTATCAACCCATAGTGGCAGCTCTTACCATAAACATTCAAATTAGGTGAAATTTATAGGTTCATTTGGAACAACCACTGTAAGCAAAAAACCAAGAAAATGTTATGCCCCCATCCTTGCGACTCTTTGTCTTTGCACAGATGTCATGGAGTAACTCGAAAGACATAACAACCATCAATTGTGAATCATTCAAATAAAATTCATAACTGCATAGATGCCCCTAGTTAAAACATCATCAGTGCTTAAAAGAGTCATGATCAAACCAAGGTCAAACTGTGTTTAAGTAGTATCAGAAAATACTATTTGATTTATTTTTCAAGTGCAGTATAGATTCATCAATCAAAAAGTTCAGATTTAAGCAATATGTATTCCATGTCTGAGTACATCATTATTCCTGTTTGCAATCCAATGTAGGGTCCTCGAAACATCGTTCATGTTAGTGCAACGTTTGTGTCACCTTTTGTGTCATGAAAGTGATAGTGGTAGTGTAAGTATCAGAAAGCATCGTATCATGAGATGAACCATCCATGACGACCTAGCCAATGCAACCTATCAGACTAGCAAAGATTCCCACAGTGTAGAATGACTCGATCCTAAGACAAAAATGCAGACAAATCCCAAGTGAGGATAAGATAGTCATTTTGGAAATAAAGTCAGCGTTTTAGCACAGGTGTAATTGTGAAGGTGTTGTACCAACAATGCATTGATAGATGGAGCGTAAAATACAAGTGACGCCTGATTGCCAGGTTTTCACCACTTGGCAATATCTTTTCTTTCTTTTTGCTACCAGGATGCCTATTTTACCAGGTTGTCATCAAGGCACTTTTCTCTCTTTCAATTTTTTTTTTTTTGAATCTTTTTGTAGTATCAAGGTGCCTATTTTCCAGGTTTTCACCAAGGATACCTTTATTTAGGAATTTTTCCATTGTTTTTGGATTCTTCAAGATCAATTTTCTGAATGTTTTTGGTATTTTCTAAAAACTATTTGTTGTACAGGCTCTGCTAGCTAAACATCAAGCATAGAACTGCTTCAAATGTAAAGTATTGATAGGATCTGGAATAGCGTCTCCTTCAGGTGTAGCTAGTTGATAAGCTCCAGTCGCAAAAGTAGTAGTGATAACATAAGGTCCTAGCCAGTTAGGTTCAAACTTTCCTTTCTATTCTCTGTTAGGCTCGTTCTTAGGATTCTCTTTTAGGACGAGATCTCCCACTTCAAACTTGCATGGCTTTACCTTTTTATTATACCCTTTGGACATTCGTGCTTGGTACACCTTTAGATGGTTGAACGCCTGTTGTCTACGCTCATCTAGTAGGTCTAAAGAATTCACCCGATCAATGGGTTATTGTTCATCAGTAACCAGACCTTGTAAAGATATCCGCAAAGATGGGATTTCAACCTTAATATGTAGTACTGCCTCAGTGCTATAGACTAGGGAAAATGGCGTGGCTCCAGTTGGTGTTCTGATGCTTGTTCTGTAGGCCCATAGTGCTGGATTTAGTTGTAGATGCTAGTCTCTGCCAGACTTATTTATATTTCGGTGTAGCATTTTCAGAATATTTTTATTGGATGCCTCAGATTGTCCATTACCTTGAGGGTAATAGATTGAGGAGCAATGTTGAGTGATATGGAACTGTTCACAAAGGTCATCAATGTCTTGATTTTTAAATTAGCCCTCATTGTCTGTTACAATTGAAGAGGGTATCCCATCTCTATGAATAATGTAGTTCAGAATGAACATAGCCACCTGCTTGCCAGTGGCTTTGATTAGTGACACGACCTCGACCCACTTCATGAAATACTCAGTGGCCGTAATGATGAACTTGTGCCCATTTGAAGAGTTAGGCTATATTTGTCCAATCAAGTCAAAGGCCCATTACTGAAATGGCCAATGTGTTATGAAAGGTATAAGTTCTCTGGTAGGAGCATGGATAAGATTTCCATGTGTCTGGCATTTATGACAGGTTTTTGAAAATTGAATAGCATCTTTTTCCATGGTAGGCTAGTAATAACCTACTCTGAGCAGTTGCTTTGCCAATGAAAAGCCATTCGAGTGTGATCCACATACACCTTCATGGACTTCTTTCAATGTGAAATCAGACTCTTTCAGTTCTAAACACTTAAGAAGTGTATTGTCAAGACTTCGTCGATATAAGTTATTAGTTATGAGGACATAACACGATGCTATCCTAATCAGAGCTCTCTTCTCATTTATGGATAGATTAGTAGGAATGGTTTGGTTAGTGAGATAGGAAAGGATATTGGCATACCGGGATTGGTCTAGGGTGTTTAAAGCACAAATTACTTGGTATTCAGGGGTATCAAAGGCAGGATAGGAGAGTTCTTCCACCAAGAAGTCATAGCGGAATTGATGTTCCTCCAGTTGTAACATGGATGCTAAGGTAGCCATAGAATCTGTAGCTTTATTCTCTGACCTTGGTATCTACTAGAAGGTGACAAAGACAAAGTACTTCTTCAGGTCATCAACTAGTTGCTTATAGGGCATCAACTTCTCATCTTTTTTTTGATACTCCCCATTGACCTGATTGATAATTAGTTGGGAGTCACCATACACGTGTAACTCTATAATCTTCCACTCCATAGTGAGCTTAAGACTGTTTACCAATGCTTCATATTCTGAAATATTGCTGGTTCATGGAAACATCAATTTCTAAGATTTGGGAATCTTGTAACCTTGAGGAGTTATGAATAGGACCCCTGCTCCAGAGCCTTGTTGAGTGAATGAACTGTCAAAGTACATCTTCCATGGATATTCAGTTAGATGCATGATCATTTCATCTGGGAATTCAATAATTAAAGGTTCATCATCTTGGAGTGGTGAATCACCCAATTGATCTGCAAGGATCTGTCCTTTAATAGCTCTCCTTTCTACGTATTCAATGTCAAACTCACTTAGAATCAGGACCCATTTTGCAAAATGTCCTGTTAATGCTGTTATGCTTAGGAGATATTTTAAAGGATCTATCTTAGCAATGAGCCTCACTGTATGTGACAACATGTAGTGTCTCAATTTTTGTGATGCAAAGACAACTGCTAAGCATTCTTTCTCAATAATGTTGTAATTGAGCTAGCAATACTCCTAAGGATGTAGTTGTAGCTGAAATGTACAGGAGTAATGACTTCCCATGAATGGGTGCCATAAAAATAGGAGGAGTAGCTAGGTACCCTTTTAGTTCTCTGAAGTTGGCTTCACAGTGTTCATCCCACTTGAAAGTGACCCCTTTGTGTTGTAATTTAGTAAAGGGTTGTGCCTTGTCTGCAAGTTGGGACATGAATCTCCTGATTGACTGGAGTCTCCCTTGTAGTGTCCTCATTTGACTGATGTTGCATGGAGGAGTCATCTCTAGAATAGCTTTAACTTTAGCGGGGTCTACCTCAATTCTTTTTTCTAAAACTATAAACCCTAAGAGCTTCCCTGATTGGACTCCAAAGGTACACTTCTTTGGATTGAGCTGGAGTTGAAATTTCTCCATTCGATCCAATATTTTCCTTAAATCATCAATATGAGTGCTCCTTTGTTTGGATTTGGCTAAGGTGTCATCCACGTAATCCTCCATGTTCTTATGCATCATATCATGGAATATAGTGGTCATTGCTCTTTGATATGTAGCACCGACATTATTTAACCCAAATGGCATGACATTCCAGAAAAATGTGCCCCATGCACATGTAAATGTAGTCTTATCTTGATCTTCGGGGGCATTTTTTATCTGATTGTAACCCGAGAATCCGTCCATTAGTGAATACATCTGGTAACTTGTTGTGAGGTCTATGATAATGTCAATGTTAGGTAGCGGGAAGTCATCCTTTGGACATGCCTTGTTTAAGTCTCTAAAGTCCGTACATATCCTAATAGATTTATTGGATTTAGACATGGGGACCACATTCGAGATCCATGCGGCATAGGCAATGACTCTGATAAATCCAACTTTCAACAATTTTTCTACCTCCGCTTTTACTAGCAGTGCAACATGAGGATGCATCTTTCTATGTTTTTGTTTCACGGGCTTGATCCTGGGAGCTATAGATAAGTGGTGCATGATTAGGTTAGGATCGAGTCCAGACATATCTATATAAGACCATGCAAAGTTGATTTTCTTTTCCCTCAGGAACTCTATAAATTGTGCCTTCTCTTCTTCTGATAAAGATTTTGCAAGGTGGACTACTTGAGGATCTTCAATGGTGCCCAAATTTAGTAGCTATGTTGGTTCTATTAGAACTGAAGACCTTTCCTGAAAGTGTTCGGGGAGGATATCAAGAATCTCCTCCTTTGGTGCCTTTGAGAGGTTTTCACCATTGGATACATATTTTGTTTTTACTATTTTGGGATCTGATACTACCACAAAGTGGTTTTCACCATCAGTCCTCTTTTTCTTTTGTTTTTTCAATTTTCAACTGAGAAACTTGATATCATCCTGTGACATATTCTTGCTCCTTGCATTGGTGGAAGAAGGGTAAGGTTCACAAGAATTGAGATAGCAAGCTAGGGTGTAGTCATTGGGAAATTCGAGGATAGGGGTAGGATCTATTTTAGTCTAGTTAATTAGGTCTGGAAGCATCAATGATAGGGAGTCAGACTCTGGGAGAGACAACAACGCATTAGCATTAAGACCATTAACTGACATGACATGTTCCAATAAGTTAATTTCTTCAATGTTTAGATCAATAAGAGTGAGATCATCATTAAAAGGGTCATTTTTAGTTATATGTGGACCAAACTCTAGTGACTCGTCAGTAGAAATCTCATCATCATCTCTCTGTTAAAGGAGGCTTCTTGCTTGTAGCCTCTGAAATTCTTCTAGACTTATGTAATCACCAGTTTCTTCATCAATGATCGGGGGAAGGAACTCTTCTTCCACTTCAAGATTATCAATGTCATTGGGAATAGTGTTAGATTGTTCATGATGAGCTGAGGGAGCTCCAAACATGTGAATTGTATCTATCTCAATATCTTCAGTGGCGACAAATAGCTCATCCCATTCATAATCATGAGAGTCAGTGAACTCATCGTCAGATCTATTTAAGTATTCAACAATAGTTATTTGATGTACCCGGTTAGCTACTTGTGGATCAAAGTGTGGTAGATCAAGGACATGTGAAATTGTGACCAATTTCCCCCAGTTAGGATGTAAATCCTATTGTCGGGGTGTGCTTGTTGTAGTTTTTTCTATTAAGGGTATCTTTGAATCATCTGTTGTTGAGTCTCCTACCTCTTGAATAGGAGGTTGTGCTAATAAAGGGGTATGGAGATCTTGGGGTACCTCAAAGCTAATTACATAGTGTTCTCCTTGGTAGTTCAAATCCTCTATGCCAACATGTAATAATCTTTCATAGGACAACTGCTCTAGTTCATCTGTTTCATTACTCCCTTTATTTGAGTTTGGACTGTCTTTTGAAGCGGGCTTATTAGTTTTAGTATTAAAACCCAGTCCTGTTTTGTCTCTGGTATTCTGGAATTCCATGGGTATAGGCTCAATAAGCCCTTGTCCTATGTCATTTAGAGGTCCTTTTCCTTTGTATCCCATCTGCTTGAGGAAATCATATCCCTTTCCATACTGTTATGAGGATATCTCTACATGTTTGACCTCAGCTTCCAACGGTTCTCCTTTATAAAGCCAGTCCAAGACTGCCTATTCTTTTGTGTTATCTAAAGAAGATGTGGATTCCCTTATCATGCCAGTTACTTTGTGTACTTCTGGCTCCTTGCATGCAGTAGGTGTGAATGTCAAGGAAGGTTTTCCATAGGATCGTGGTGACACCGAAAGTTCTATCAATGAGGGAGTCAAGTCCAGCTTGTATTCTCCCATACCTATTTCTTCAAGTTTCAATGTTTTTCCAAAACTCTTCATAACCATGTCCTTGGTAGTCTCAGGAGTAATTGCATCCATAGCCACTTTGTTATGTGGGATCATACTACCTTCTTTGATATTATTACAAGTATAGTTAGCATTTGCAGGAATCATCACTTCCGCCTCATTATGTGGGAACTTTATGCATTGGTGGTAAGTAGATGGCACAACTTGCATTTCATGAATCCATGGTCTCCCCAATAGGATGTTGTAGGCTAAGGGTAGATCTAGAACTTGACATGTGACATTCCTCTCAATTGGTCCAACTTTGATAGGTAGAACAATAAGACCTTTATAGGATCTTTCTTCCTCATCATAAGCTTTGATAGTTATTTTTCTCTTGGAATCAATTGTTTGTTATGAGAGACCCAGTTTCTTGATTAGATCAAGGTTACAAATATTCAATCATGCACCTCCATCTATCAACACACGTCAAATTAGAGATTTATGAATGAGGACTTTGATATGAAGGGGTTGATTATGTGGATGTGTCAATGAATTATCATCCTCTTTAGAAAAGGAGAGGTAATGTGGCACTGAGATGTGATTGACCATCACTTGGAATTTGTCTATATCAATATCCTTTGGGATGTTAGCAGCATGTAGAGCTTGTTCTAGGATTTCCCTATGTACTATGGATATTTTGAGCAACTCAAAAATGGAAATTTTGGCAGAGGTTTGTTGCAATTGGTCTACCAAGTCATACTTTGCTCCAGGAATAGTGACCACGTGTTTTTCTGCTAGTTTGGGGATAGTAATGATGGGAACCTTGGACATTGACACTGGTTTTAGGGGTCCTTTGATTGTGACCTGCGCTTGGATCTGTGTCACTGCATTTGAATGGAATGAAACACCTTTGATTGTGACCACATTGATTGATTTAGTTTTAATGGCTAGCATATTGATCACATTATTATTGTTGGAATAGGTGTATTTTACTTCGTTACCTTTCCCTTTAGATGTTTCTCCTTTGTCGTAGTTAGGAAATGGTTTATTGAATGCAGTATGATCTTCATTGGTCATGTGACCATATACTTTGATCTTTCCTCCTTCAATAACGTATTGAATGACATGCTTAAGCTTAAGGCAATTGTAGGTCTTGTGTCCTTTGTTTTTGTGAAAGACACAATAGGATTTATCATCCCACCATCTAGTTTTGACCATTGGTTCCCACAGTTTGGAATTAGGGATTGTGAGAACTTTTTTATCCATTAGTGTTTTCAAAACAGTCTCGAAAGGTTCTCCCAAAGGAGTAAATTTTCTATGAGGTTTGGAGGTTCATGATCGTCCCTTGTGATTATCATTGTTTTCTTTGGGTATGGGGGTCGTGACCTTGGCGTCTTTTCTTGCTTGCATACTGTTGGTTAGATTGAATACTTCAGGTTTAGGACCAATATTGGATGCGTCTACTATGCCATCGTTGACAACATTATTGTTTTGCTTCCACCATTTAGGCTTGGAGTTGGAGTTTTTTGATTTGTTTTCACCTTGAAGAGTGATCTCCCCCCTATTGACCATGACTTCTTCAATACAAAGGGCATTTTTAATCATTCTGTCAAAGCTTGGTGAGTCTTGCATTTGCAATGTGTAGTTCAATTATGGTACCAAGTTATTAACGAAGATTTCCATCTTCTCAGATTTAGGAATAGCTCTTGAGTATCGTGCAAAGATTTTCCTCCATCTTTGTAGGAAGTGTGTAAATGATTCACCAGTCTTCTGTTTAGTATTACACAGATCCATCATGGTCACATCATACTGTATGTTATATTAGGACTAATGCTGGATAAAGCATTGAATTAGTTCCTCAAATGTTTTAAACTTAGGGTTTAGTTTTGAGAACCACTCCATGGCATTACCTCCTAGACTTCCTAGAAATAGTCACATGACGTAAGTAGGTTTGTGCATGTATTCTATGATTAGAGCACAAAATTCCCTCACATGGTCGTGTGGGTCAGTTTCTCCCGTATACTTGTCATATTTTGGTCATGCCACATTGGGAGGAAACAGAACCATAGTAATACTCTTATCAAAAGGGAATGGACAAATGGAGTCCAAAGAGTATGGTGATTTCGGTTTAGCTTTCTCTTGTTTGAGGTTTGTAAGCTCTGTTTGCATCAATGTTAGTTGTTTGGCAAGAATAGATATAGGAGTTGGTACTTCCTTTTCTTTGAGTTGTTCCACATCATAATCATTAGGTAATTTGACACCCGTGGATGCTAGATGGAGGAAGTATTTCTCTTTATCATCATCAATTATCCTTTCCAATATCTTGTGGAACCTCTTACTCTATTTGAGTTTATCATACTCATCTTCAGGGATCTCCCCTTACTGTTTGATCTGAATGGATCACGTTCAAAGGTGTTTTCTTCATTCTCATCTAGATCTTCATGCTTTTCACTCTTTCTATTGTCATATTCTTCAAAATATGCACTCCATTCATGAGTGTTTCTATCCATTTGTGGAGAGTCTAGATCGAGAAGGGAATTGCGAGATGTTTCTCCCGGAAAGTGTGTTGATTTAGGAGGCACTTTCGATCCTTTAGACATGTACTTGTTACGCCTCATGTTAGCCATGTGGTTATGTCTCAACTTTTTTCAATGTTTGTAATACCCCTCTAACCCTAATACAAGTTTTTGAATGAAGTAAGATCTTTAGATGTTTTCTTATAGCCTAATACTTGTTTTCCTATATAGTTGTTTATAATGATTTTGTCGGCTTGTAATTGAGAATTCTAATATGAGACATATTGTCTGAAGGTATCATTTATGTATGTGTTTTTCCCCATGTATGTATAAAAGACCTTCAATACCTTTCTTAACACACCTAGGATGTTATGTGATATGTGTTGGATGGATATAGATATATTCTTCTATTAAAGTTACTTTCGATGAATCTTGTATGTCACTTAATGATTTAGGACATTTATTATGATTATGATGAGTTATTATTAGTATCAATTATTGACTAACCCAATTCTCAAGATTCTAACCCTCATGTTACATTCCTTGTGTGTGTGTGTGTGTGCGTGTGTGCCTATATACATGATGTGTTTTCATGATTCAAGACGAAGTCATAGTTACTCACATAGATGAGGTCCACATGATGTATCGATCCCGATCATCTATCTGCAATGTCTTCTTTAATATCTGTATCAATGCAAATGTATTTCTTCTCGGTGATGCAGGTTTGTAGGTACTGGGCATCAACTCCACCTGGCTTCACAGGTCTGAGCGTGCCTCAAAATCCTTGATTGTTGTTGTTGTTACGGAGATAGTACCTGGTCCCGCAAGACTAAGCCTATCCCTGATCCTTGTTCCTGGGTTGGGTATTTTTGGATTTGTCCTTTGATTATGGATTGATGTTCGATTATGGTTGCTTGGTATTTGATCATTATGGATATTCATTATAGTCCCTAGGACTAGTTGAATATTGTTTTGTGGTTGGACTATCGGTTAGTAATAATTTGATAGTATTATGGAATTAAATGCATGGTAATAAGCTTGTCAAGTGTATTCATTAATGTATATTTTATAATAATATTTGCATGGATATATATACACATAGGCATATGGGTGCAGACATATGCATATGTCTATATATATGTTTATATTAATATATTTATATAAATGTTTTTATGTGAGTGTTTATGTATTTATTTATTTATGTGTCTTTGTTATTATAATGAAGGGATAAACTATTGTGTATAATTAAATCCACTTCATCCTTGGATAAAATAAAGATAAACTACTTATTATTCTTTAAGGAGAGAAAGTAACTAATCTTCATATAAAGTGAGAATAAAATAAAAGAATTTAATTACAACATAATAATAAAACAATAGTAAATAAAGTACTTAATAAACTAAAACATTCTCGGGAAACTATCTACACATTAATTTATCTAAAGACTATTAATGTCCAAACTAATAACCAAAAGATAGTTGTGGATGGTTGCATCGGTTGAAACTTCCCGTGCAACCAATCCTACAAAATATTTATGGAAGGAGATGTAGAGAGTAGGCAGGGAGGAAGGAATGGATAAATTGTATACGGAGAACTAGATATCTGAAACTATTAGAAAGGTTGGTGGAAGCATTTGGAGGATATCTCATTGATTGGAAGGCATGAGGAGAATAGGCTTGGCTGGAGTGGAATTGAGATAGCTTCAAAGTTTTCTCTGTAGGACTCCAGGTAGGATCTACCCGGATAAGAGAATCATGTTTATGTGTTTGCTGTGTTTTGAAGTGGTTGTTTTACTATTTTCTATAGTTGTGTGATCAATGGAAATCTTTTATATTATGTTTTCTGGTATGAATTAAATAATGAATGTATACCTTATAAATTTTTATGAACTATTGTTTATCTATTCCTCTTTATGGATGGTCACCTTAGAATGTATTGGCCTTTTTATAGACCCTCTTTCTATTGTCGATTATGCAGACTTCTATCTTTATTAGGATAATGTCTTCTGGTGGTCACCTTCTTTACCTTGCACCTAGTGGCATGAATAGATAGTTGTACCTTGAAGGTAGGATGGGTTTGAGGGAAGTTTTGGAAGGAGAATAGAGGGATCTCAACTGGGTATCTCTCTGATTCTACTTTCAAGACCTCCATCTTACCCAGTTTTACCCGAGAGGCCAATCTGTAAGTTGTTGCCTCTGAGATGCACAGACTTTTCCCACCTGCGCAGAACTGGGCACCACCTACGTAGGATGCGTGACCACCTATGCAAAAAGCACTACCTACGCAGGTTGGACCACCTGTGTAGATTAGGTCACCACCTGCGCAGCTTAGGGTTCCACCTGTGCAAGACTCTTCCAGTTTGATTTTTAGGGTTTTCAGAAGGGTTTAGGGTTTGGTTTTGACCCGAGGTTGGTCCTAAAAGTTGTTCAAACTTCATAATACTTGATTTTCATATGATATTACATTTATGATCATTTAGAAATTTTTCATAATTTTTGGATAGTGTAGGAACCTGGATTAGGGTTGGGCGGTCTCACTCTGATTTCAGCCTTAGGGAAGAACATAAAATATAACATTTATGTATAAGATACATACTTTTAATTCCCTATAATTTAAGTTACATTTTATGTAATACCTTCCAGGATGTTTGAGAGTGGTTTTAGCCTCCTAGGAGTTCAAATAAAGATTTTAGATTTTGTAGGTTTTAGGAAATTTCAGACTTAGCCTATTTCAGGAATCAGCGTGTTTTATGCAATATGATCTTGTTACGATGTTTTTTGGTTTGAGTTGGTACCAAAGGAATTGGTTATATGGTTTTTTCATAATACTTGATGATTGGTGCATTTTGATTTCTTCTTATGTGTTATCTACCATCTTGAATGTCAGATTAGGGTTTAGGACTGTCTATTGGATTAGGGTTAATCAGTGATCCCCTAAACCCAATCCTAGATTGCTATGATGTTATAATTTATGTTTTTATGAGTTTCATGATGTTATTGTGTTGTTGAGAATCCCTTTTGATGCATTTAATGCAATGTGGATGTGTTTTATCTATCTCTGTACTTGATTGCGGTTTAGGGTTGTCTAAAGGATTCAGGACAACTAGTACTTTCCTAACTCAACTGTTTGAGGTTGTGGCATTGTTATGTCTTCTTATGGATTATTATGTGGGTCTGTTATGCCCTTTTGATTTTTTCTAAAGGTAGGGAACCTAAGAACACTAGGTGAGTGGCTCACAGTGCGGGGTCGGGGCCCTAAGTGGCTAGTACCAGGGTAACCCACTGGTGAGTTGTTTAATCAAGTGAAAACATTAATAAATTATGGGAAGGGTACTACACATTCACTAAGATAAGCCTCACCCATGCCGGTAGTGCTAGTAAAGGCTACAGATGGGAGTGGGAGAAGGTGCTATTGTGATAGCACAATCGAACAGTCTCGTCCCTATGAGAGATGTTCAGTTTCACATGTGCCTACTTGGGGGCTGAGGCCTAGAGTAGGTAACGGGTAACCCAAGGGGTGAGGGCTATATGCGATGACACTCAACTAGCGTGTTTCTTAGAGTTCCTACCAATGTGCTTTATGTCTTTGTGATCTTTTTGTGTTTTCTATTGTGTTATGTTTTGGGAAGGGCTATCATCACCTTAGGGGTATCATAGTTGTTACCTTCTTGTGGGTACCTTGGTCTCTGTCTCCTAGCATGGGGGAGTGGACTCTTTTTGGATCCACATGGTTGGGTGGTTAATATTTATTATATTGAGGTACTTTTTGTGGTCAGATGGATGTTCTTGGCCCTTGTTCCTTCTGGATTCAAGTTTTGAAGACTTCTTATTGTATCTTTAAAGATGTGCTTATGCATGTGCATTCTTGTAAAAGAAATCTCTTGTAAATCATGGGATCTGATGATATGATGTATATCAATGTAATTCAAAGAAATGTA
>MU223575.1:625590-646393 GCA_018584345.1 Thuja plicata | reverse complement strand
ATTCATCATATGTTTTATAAAGGGCTTTAAAGCGAACTTATGATGTAAGAGAAAAGGTAATACATTAAGATATTGCTAGCTATCCATTTTCAAATAAAAAATTACTGCTTAACAAATATGCATATAAATATACATATGCATATGCATGTGTGCATGCACATGTACACACACACACACACACACACACACACACACACACACACACCTCCACCTCTATATTTTATCATGGAAGATAAGATGTTCTCTATAACATGTTTTTAGTTTCTATGTGGTTGTAATATCTATAACTTTTTAATGATTGTAAACAAGTCAAATTTTGTAGGCGTCAATGGGCCCTTGGTCTACTGGTGAAGTTAAATGGCTCACAAAGAGCCCACCAGGGATCAAGTCTTGCCGAGTGCAAGGCCTGACATCATAAGGGATGAGGCTGGGATCCCAGGCGAATTTGGCAGCGTGGATGCTCCTCAGTCCTTGGCTCTAAGCTAAAGAGGCACGTGTGGGCCCGTATCGGGTTCCTAAACCCTCCATCAAAAAATAATAATTTTGTAAGCATTTCTCAATTATAAATGTTTAACAAAAAAAATCATAACATTTAATTTCTATTATTACTACATATAGATTTTAAAATTAATTATTTAAAAATTACAAATAATATAGATTAGTGCAATGAACTAAAACTTCACCAAGTAACTTCACCAAGTATCTTCCACGTTCCTGTTGTAGAAATAGAGGCAACACACTATACATAACTAGTTATTAATAACATTTTTTTGAACAAATCAGGTTTCAGAATTTTTTTCATATTTAAAAGATATTTATTTTAATTAAAAATAAGATATAATTTGTTTGACAAAATATATTGAAAATTTTGTTTTTCTTCAATCTTATTGGCTTAAAAGTTTTTACATATGAACCCTTTTATGAGAGGATTGGCTTAATATTCTATAAAACTATGTACATATTGACAAAACTATGTACATAATTTTGAATATATAATTTCTAGATTTTTTATTAAATTTTGTAAGTTCACCCAATCAAAATTCAGTATTGTTTGTGTAATATTTATTTTTTAATATTTTGTATAGTAAACATGTTAGCTAATTAAATTTTTTATTTTTTGAAAAAATATTTTTATAAAACTAAAACATTATTGTTAAACTATAGGCTAGGACTAGATTTTAATAGTGATTAAATTTTGTAAGCTGAGCCAATCCAAATTTAATATTGTTTGTGTAATATTTGTATTTTATAATATTTTTAAAGTAAACATATATTTAAATTTTTAAATTTTAAATTTTTTTTTATAATATCATTGGTCTAAAGATATATATATATTTTTAAATTACATTGTCTCTTGTTTAACAAAATATATTGAAAATTTTGTTTTTCTTCATTACATATTTACAAAACTATGTACATAGTTTTTAATATATAATTTCTAAATCTTAATGATTAAATTTTGTAAGTTCACCAATCAAAATTCAATAGTGTTTGTGTAATATATATTTTTTAATATTCTATAAAGTAAACATGTTAGATAATTAAATTTTTAAATTTAGAAAATTATTTTAATTTAACAACATTCGTCTAAATATTTGAAGTCATATGGGTGGATTGAGAAAGTTATAAAAACATAATTGTTAAACTATAGGCTAAGACTGGATTTTAATAGTGATTAAATTTTGTAAGTTGAGCCAATCAAAATTTAATATTGTTTGTGTAATGTTTGTATTATATAATATTTATAAAGTAAACATATATTTAACTTTTTAAATTTTAATCTTTTTTTTTATAATATCATTGGTCCAAAGATTTTTTAAAAATTATATTGCCTCTTGTTTAACACAATATATTGAAAATTTTGTTTTTCTTCAATCTTATTGGCTTAAAAGTAATTGTGTTATGAGCCCTTTGACATATTTTAAATATTTTATAAAACTATATGCATAGTTTTTAATATATAATTTCTAGATTTTAACTAGTGTTAAATTTTGCAAGTTCATCCAATCAAAATTCAATATTGTTTGTGTAATATTTATTTTTTAATATTTTATAAAGTAAACATGTTAGATAACTAATTTTTAAAATTTTGAAAAATAATTTTCTTTAATATCCTTAGTCTAAAGATTTGAAGGAACATGGGTGGATTATGGAGAGAAAGTGATGAAAATAATTTTTAAACTATAGGCTACGACTTTATTTTAATCGTGATTAAATTTTGTTTCCCTGATGTGTACATATACACTTTTAGTTGTAGATATGCATATGTTACATCAAACTTGGCTCAATGTTGATTCAAGATGTACAACTACATTGACATTTTGTGTTGAGAGTGCCCTTCATTTTACGTTGGTCTCAATAGGTGTTGTTCAATTTGAATGATTTAGTCGAGGAACGAATTAATATGCAAAATGTATGTGTCCTTCAAATCTATGATTGTATATGTTCTTTGTGTGCAACATCATTGCATGATGGTGAAGTGTATAAATCTAAATGCATAGGTTATGCAGTAACTAAGAGGAAATAGCAATACCAATCTAAATGTACAAGTTATTGTTTGAAATGAATTTATTAGTTCACGGGTTGCCTAGTGATACTAATCTTCTAAATTCTATTATCTATTGTACACATTGCAAACGTTAATCCATTGACAATGCAATCAAGGGTACAACCTTTTGACAAAACTAACAACATTAGAATTGTAATCTATTGAAGCTTAATTGAGAATGAAAAAAAATCTTTCACATTACAACATAACTATTATTATAATCCATTTTGTGTACAGTTCTTCAGAATTAAAATAATCTTGCCAATATTTAGGCAGGAACTAAGCTGCTTCGCGGTCTTGTTACTATAGTCCTTTTAATTTTTATGAGGGAGTTTCATAGTGGGATTTTTTATTTTTTACACAAATGTGATGAATGTATTCATTAATGAAAGGGTAAACACTAATATATCTATTAAGTTGCAACTTTTGGTTTATGTCTTCAGCTCTCTTCTACAATTTATCTTATATGACATTTGGATATTACAAGTTTTATTAATATTCCCTCAAAGAAGTATATGTATATATGGGGTTTTGAACTTTAACTAATTAATATTGATCTTTTAATGTTTTTTATTTTGAATTTTAAATTATAAGTTGAATGTATTGGGTTTTGAATTTTAATTAATCAATATTAATCATAATTTTGAATGTATTGGATTTTAAGTTTTAATAATTAATATTTTTGACCAAATATATTACCTTTTAGATTTTAATCGATTCATATTTATGATCAAATGTATTGGATTTTGATTTTTAATTATTAAATATTTATAGTTAAATATATTTGATTTATGATTTCAATTAAATATATTAATAATACTAATATCATAATTTAGTTATAGAGTTTTGGTGTCTAATTTAGTCATTCAAATCTCAAAAGTAGTGGTCCACACAAACCCACCTATCATGAGAATGAATGTTCTACTCAACACACATTGCATCTAGGTGATGTTATTGCTCTTTTTAGATTTGATATTCCATGTTGCACATCCAAAGTGATTTATGGCTTACATATGATCTTTTCAATATTTAATTTGGCAATTTTGTTTTACGTGTGCATGTAGGTAAATTGTTTTTCTAATCCAAGCCTAACTTACACATTATATTTTAGAATATGTATTTTATAATAATATAGTATTTATATTTAGAAAAAAAACATTTTTTATTGATTTATTATTATTATTATTATTATTATATTTCAGATTTGATATTTATTTATTTTTAAACTAATATGATAATTATTTTATTTTAATTTTATATTTTACTTTTTATATAAGTAAGGATAGATATTTTTCCAAATTTACTAGATGTTAGAGAGAGAGAGAGAGAGAGAGAGAGAGAGAGAGATTTTCATAAATTTTCCAATTTTTTTTTGAATAGTGCCCTTTCTATTAAATTATAATATAAAGTACATATTCACACAAAAAAGGCTAGGGGATACGGGATCACACTACGAGAGTTCACATGGCCAAGTCAGAAATAGTTAAAAAAAATCAACTATTCATAAAAAAACATGGGCACAACTGAGAGAAATCCACCTCAGGTGACCAAAGCAATGATAGCCGAGGGGGGAGGATCCTGATCATCTTTGTGGCCCCAAGTGTTGAGGCCAGGGGCTAGACCTGGAAGGGACCACCCATCTTCATTCTCTTTCTTGATCTCTTCTTGTTCCCTCTTGGAGGGTGAAATTGCAAGGGCTAGGCGAGGAAATTTGGTAGAACTAGGCCATGAAGTGTCACCTCCAATATCTGGCCATCGTAAGACACCAGGTTCCAAAGGAACGTGAGGAGACATCGGCCAACCAGCTAAAAATCCACAAGGTAGAGGAGAAGGCGAGCGACACCGCCACACATCACCACCTCCGCTAGGGGAGTGGTGAGGAGCCTGCGACCAGAGAGTGTGAGAGGGGCAAGTAGAATAACTGATACCACAATGACATTCACGGGATGGAGTCTACTCCCTAGAGGAAAAATATAGTGGTAATTTGGAAACTGTACAAGGAGAATTTCTCCAATGCCAAAGTAACTCTTGAAGGTGGGTCAGCTCCAGTGTAACTTTGTTGGCTTGCACTTGAATTTGCATAAGTACATTATTACATATACATGCTTTAGTATACATAGAAACATTAATATCTCGAAAGCTGTGTGTGAATAAGATAAAATTTCAATTTTCCATAAAGTTAATAGAATTTTCATCCTAAAAGCATGCCATATCTGTGAGTACTTGAAGGGACGCCTGGGGGAATCACCCAAAAAAACCATATGCCAAGAAAAAGGCTCCAACCTAAATGACCAAAATAATTCATAGATCCAACTCCAATACTATTGAGCTCTTCTACAGAACCAAAAAATATGGAGAAAAGACTTAGGATGCCCACAAAAAGGACACCTAGGGTCAGTAACTCCAAGATGCCTGAGTCTGGAGTCCAAAGGAAAGCCCTGGAAAATAATACACCAAGAAAAGTGAGAAATTTTGGGTTCAGTAATGGCATACCAAACAATCATAAATATATTCCTCAAAGCTTTATGGGAAAATTGCAAATGCCAACACTTGTTAAGAATGGTAACCATTGGTATATGGGGAACCAACCAGAGATAACCCATCTTGGGTTTATAACTGGGAAGAGGAGTACAAGGATACTATTTCCAATCCTTCCACCAAGGCTTCACAAACTAAAGGCCACACTTATGAAGCATGTGTGAAGGTAATGCTGAGACAAGGTCATAAGTCTGGAGATCTAGGTGAGACAAAAAAATAGGACCTGAAGGTCTTCCCACAATCTAAGACTTGTAGTAGCTCTGGAAAAATATCTTTAGGCATTCTGATGCCGAATTTATGAAAATGCAGAGAACAAACACCTTGCATCTTGGAAAGAGGAAGCTCTTGGGTATGAAACAATGGAGACCGCCAAATATTATGCTGGTTGAAAGAAATCTCATCTTGAAAACCATCACCATCCTGACAAATCCAAGGCATAATGGCTTCCTAGGCTCCCCAAATTCTTTTGGCAACAAAATTGCCCTGGATTTGAACTGGGTCTTTCATAATAAGAAGGGTTTGAAATCTAATCCTCTTCCAGGTAGGCCTGTTAACAGGAAATCCAGAAGAAATACAATTCCTGAGAAAAATTTTCCAGGCTTCATCACCAGTAAGAGCTCTGATAATCTATTTGGCACAAAGAGCCAAACCCTTCTTCTGGGTAGACAAAAGACCCAGCCCTTCAGAGTCTTTGGGAAGCTAACAATAATCCCTAGTAACTATGTGAAATCCATGATGGTCAGCTCCATAGGCCTAGAGAAAATTACACAATAGATTTTCCAATTTCATGTGTGAGGATTTTGAAGGAGCCCAACATGAGGAATCGTACACATGGGTAGCCGCCGGGATCTTTGAATAGATCTAGAATTTACCAGCCAGAGAAAGTGTCTTGGTGATCCAATAAGAGAGTTTATGATCTATAAGAGTAAGAACATTATTTCACAGTTCCACTGGTGAAGCTTGGAAGGCAAAAGGAATGCCTAGAAAGAATTTATTTTGGTCATTTTGAATCCATTTCCACCGATACTAGAGAATCCATGGTGGCACCGAAAGAAAGGATTGCCTATAGCATTGTGTTTTATGCCATTGACTAACTGACCCAAAATCCAAACAAAAGGTATCCATACGTTAAATATCCTCTTGAATATTTTCTTCTTCCTCAATCAAAGTGAGGAAATAATCATCAGCAAAGTGGCCATTGACAAGTTGAGCAGGTGACTTAGGAAGGGAAATTCCTTTAACACAACCAATAGAGATTGCAAAAGCTAACAAATACCCAAAGCCTTCAGTAGCCAAGACATGAAGGGAAGGCGCAGGAGGACAATCTTGTCAAATAGAGCGGAAAATTCCAAAAGAAGAGGATTGTTGATCATTAATGGTGATGCAAGAAGTACCCCCAAAATAATTTGAATATATTCAATAAAGCAAGGCCCAAAACCAAGGCTCTAAGCATCACAATGATGAAAGGTCATTCAATATGATCATAGGCATTATCAAAGTCTATTTTGATATGAATATCACTCTTCTTAGTGTGTCTTCCCATTTCACGCCTTCCTAGGAAAAAATAGTGTTGTTCAAAATGTAGCAAGATTTGATAAAGATGGTTTGTTCAAGACGAACAATGAGGGGTAAAATGTGATGAATCTTGAGAGTCAAAGCTTTGGAAATGATCTTGTAATAGACATTAAGAAAAGTAATGGGCATCCAACTACCAATATCCTCTGGGTCTCCGGCTTTGTATATGAATTTAATGTTCCCTTGATTAATAATTTTCCCAAGCGACTGAGATTGAAAAGACTCCAAGTAGACCTTATGCAAATCAGAGCCAACATAGGTCTAGAACGCTTTATTAAATTCGTAAGGAAATCCATCACAACAAGGAGCCTTGTAATCTTCCATGGGAAATACAACTTCTTTAAGGTCCTCAAGAGTGAGCATCTGTTCACAAAAGGTCATCTAGGCATTTGAAAGCTTGTTTGGCACAACCACAATATAATCCTACAAGGCTTGATCTCTGCTAAGAGAACTTCCATGCACTGTGAACACATTCTCATAGTGTATGAGAAAAGATTGAAGAATATCAGGAAGTTCAGTAAGAACTAATTTTCCTTCCTTAATTCTTTTGATACCTGAGGAAGTATGATGATCTCTAAGAGCCATAAAAAAGTCCTTATAAGCTTAGTCCCCCACCTTGAGCCAATGCAATCTTGCTTTAATTTGAACTCCTATGGTAGAATGTTGGTCGACAATATGTTTCTAGTGCCTAATTTGAGCTAACCTAACTTGAAAGTCTGCATCAAAAGGATTTGAACCCAAAGCCTTAGTGACAACATGAAGTTCTTTGGTATTGGCATCATAGGACCATCGATGGTACATAGAAAGTTGTCTACTATAGATGCTGAGAAATATTGTGTATGTGTGAAAATGGGTACTTGCAAGCTGCACAACAAACACACACACACTTCAATAGATCATTGCATGGTTAGCGAGTTAGAAAACATGAAATCAGAATGTAGTGAACTACACTAACCTAAATCGATATATCGCAGGCTTCTAGTAGACAGGAGTATGACTTTTCTCTTAGGTCATTGCAAACTCAGTGACTAAACCAATATCCTCAACAAAGGATTTAAAGTTATATGATTGATCTAACATGATATGAAAAATGCAGTTTGTTGTTCATCCAAGCTAATTAGATCTGTTTTAGAAGCACCAAATTGAAATGTGAAAGATTCATTTTAAAGAACCATATTCAAATATGCTCTAAAATTAAGATTTGCATGCTTAAATAAATTAAACTAACAATTAAAGCTAAACAAGTTAAAAGCTAAAATTCAAGAAAGCTAAAATATGCTTGAGAGTAAAATGCAGTATAATAACAATAATGCAAAAGTTAGGATCCTTTGTGAAGGAAAAGAGTTTCTCTTTTATAGAAATCTCTTTCGAATCGACTGTCGAGATCAAAAGAAATTAGTGGCTCAGATTCGATTTGAGGAAGCACAATCCATGTGCAAAGATGATGATTGGTCAAAAGATTCAGTTGACTGAACTGACTAATCAGTCTTTTTGGAAACTTCCATATTCAGTTCTCAGTTAACTGAAATGTTTCCAAAATGATAAATAGTGGAGAATTAGTTAACTGAGTGGAACTGGATTATTTCCAATTTGAAAATCAGTTAACTGAGTGGAACTAGATTATTTCCAATTTGATAATCAGTTAACTGGATTTGATGATGTCATATGCATTTTTAATAATTTAAATGATTTTGAATACACATTTTTGTTTTTATTAATTAATTTAATTCTTTTTTTATTTAATTGATAATTTTGTAATATTATTTAATTAATATATGAGAATATCAATTAAAGTTAAGATAATTTTTATTTGCCAATGTATTATGATTTCAAAAATTAATTAATTAATCAAGTACGATGATTGATTAGGACCTAGGGTTTAGGTCAGATCAGTTTGACTTTGATAGATTGAAGAATTGCATGTTTGATTTAGGACCTAGGGTTTATCAAGATTAGGGTTTCTTGATTAATTATTGCAATTGGGGGTCTAGGGTTTAGATGACCATTTTTATGTGATTATGCATTGCAGTGTGAGAGATGACATCATCCCACCAAGAAATCCATCTAGTTGGCTGATGTGGCCTGGGCTCTGAGTTCCAAACTCTTTGATTGTGGGTGGTGCAGGAGCACCTAGTGGTTGGTCCTGTCCAATCATGAAATTTTGGGTTGTCAAATATTTTAAGAGGTTTGTGCTTAGTTTAGGTTGATTTGAGTTAGTTGTGTTTAGTTTTGTAGTGACATATTTGCAATTATGTCAATTGGTCCTATGAAAGAGATGTAAGCCTAAATAAAGAAAAATTGGAGAATAGTACCTAGGATGTTGGGAAGGACCTATTTTTGTCCTAAGGAAGTTCTGAAAGTGTTTTGGTGGTGATTGGGATCCATCATGTTAGTTTAGTACCTTAAAAGTCAAAAAATGCAAAAGTTGTCGAGTAACTTTGCAAAGTTACTCGACAACATTTTTGTCAAAAGATGGGAAACCACCCAAAGTCAGTTATGGGTTAGTTCATAAAGTTGTAAGAGGTCATCCAAACATATTTAAGGGTCTTGGAAACCATGTAATGAGGTTGGTTACCATTTGACACAAATTGGCAAGTATTTGGAAGGAAGAGTTACTATATTTCCCTGAGTTTTTGTTACAAGCATTGCCCAATGGATTAAAATGCTTTTTATTTAGATGTAATTAGGTTCTACTGGTTGTTTTACTATTTTTTGAAGTAGGTTAACTTAGAATTTTTTTTGTGTGCATCGTATGTAAATAAACTTCCTACACTGTGTTCTTTGGACCATATAGGACTGTAAATAGGAAAATGATTTCCTTGACATTTCTAGCTGTGGAAAATACTTGTGCCTTGGAGAAATGGTAGAGGGGTCATTTTACATTATTTTTCTTTTTGTTTTAGGTTTGGAGGTGAAAATGGTGAATTTTGAGCTCTTTCTCTAAGTGAGCTTGGCTATAGCCTAGCTAGGGTCAATTGAGGAACAATATGTTTCATTTGTAGGGTAGGATTGAATGAAGTGATCCAATACATGGAGGATTATCTTAGCAAGGAGAAAAAACTCTATGAGAATTGGTGGAGGTTGATAAATTCATTTCATCTGGTTTTATGAAGATTTTCTACAATTAGGCCTTTTATCCCTACTTTTAAGGACTCAGTCCCTAACAGTTTTGTAGTAAAGTACATATGGCTTGAGGTTTCCTAACCCTAAAAATCCTTTGTGTTTTCCAAAAGAGTATCTAGATCCAAGATCAGATTTGGGAGTTCTTTGTGAATTTTGGAATTTAATGCAGATTAGGAACCTAATTAGGGCTATAAGGAACGACTAGGCCTACTCCTTGAAATAAGGGATTTGATTAATGTATGGATGAGCTATAGATTTGAATATTTAAGAATGAAGTAATTAGGTAGAAGGAAGTGTGGTTCCTACCCTGTAAGTGTTTGTGAGGTGTTTGAGTAGTTGTGAAGGTTCAGTGTGGTATGAACTCATTATTGGTAGAGATATTCTTGGTGTGAAGGGTAAGTGAATCTAGTATCCTACCCTCAGGTTAGGGTTTGAGAAGAAGCCCTAGTGGGTCTAGAGAAGAGGTATATAGTAAGTCAAGGTGACTCAGTTGGAAGAATCTCCCTATCAGATTGGTATTAGAGCCCTGAAAGATTTGGGCTAGGAAGCTATATGAGTGACCTTGAATCCGTGGGTAAGTCAACCATGGTGACTAGTGCAGAGTTGGCTAAGAAGATGGATGAATGGGAGGAGGATAATAGAATCCTATGAGAACAAATTGTAGAGATAGAAACTAATATTGATGAAGTGCAAGCTAGGATAGAAGAAGTGAGTGAGAAGGTAAAAGAGACAAAAGGAAAAGAAAAGTCAGTGGTAGCAGAAGATAAAGTGCTAGAGCTTGATCCAGTGCTACAAGAGGATCCATTCCTTAGGGATCTAAAATCAACGGGTGGAAATTCATTGGAAGGTATACCACTATTTAGTGGTAAGATGGAACCAGAGGTGGTCGTGGAGTGGATAGAAGGTTTAGAAACCCACTTTGAATGTGAAAGTGTAACAAAGGCTCTATTAGTAATAACTGAGAGGGGGGGTGAATTAGTGGCCTTAAAAATTAATCCTTAAATCAACCCTTAAAACTCATAACCACAGATTATGTCTCCAGTTATCTTCTTTCCTACAAGATGAATGCCTTGAAATACTTTTATCAATTTTCTACTTGTTGAATTGCTTTGTAAATCTCTCTTCTGTATGATTACCAATAAGCAGTTAACTATTTACCGAAACATAGTAAATATGCAGAGTATACTAATAAATCCAGAATTTCATATGTGAAATGTAAAATAGTGAAGTAATAAAACATAAACACATGACACATGGATTTTAACGTGGAAACCCTGTTAAGGGAAAAACCACTGGGTCCGGTACCCCAAATTTTCACTCTTCTAAAGTGATCCCTGTTAAGAGCCAACCCTGTTAAAGGTTACAAACACACTGTTAGGTGTGACCTTGTTAGAGGATTTAAGAATAGTTTGTACCCTAGTATCTGGAATCTAATGCTACCATCCTTGATCAAACACTCACTTTGCCTATCAATAGGTATCGGGCATATCCAATGCTACTTTTATGATCAAAATTTTTGATACTCCTTGGGATGTATCTCAATTGTAAAAGATTTTTAAGTCCTCCTTGGTTAAGAGACTTGATGCTTCAATGGTTAAACTAAAATAGTAATGACTTGTTCATACATACAACTCAATTGTAGATTTTCATATCTATTATAAGTCCATTACCTCTCTGATCAATATAATCACTTATACCTTTGCTCCACACTGTTATGATCTGTGATTTTGTCTCACTGTTCGTTGGTGTCTGCAGAATCTAGCTCTTTCCTCAGCTTTTTGATCAAGACTGAAAGAAGAATTTATTCTCCTTCATATTTTCTATAGCATCTTTCCTCTATTCTCTTGTTCACCCCACAATTCATAATGAATTGGGTTTGTCTCTATACAGACATGGTTTCCCTTTTTTTTTTCTGGCTTTATTGATTCTTGGCGTGTTCCACAATTCTCTCCAATAGATTTAAAGAAAACTCCAGTTTTATCTCAAAGAGATCTTCTTGCCAACTGGACAAATCACCTTTAAAACAATTACTTATCTCTGAATTTATCTAGATGATTAAAAAAATGATAAGTATCCATTAAATCTATCTTTATCTTCTTGATAGCTAAGCATTTTGTCATTTTTTGAACTCTTTGTTCTGTTGGTCAACACTTTAGTTAGTCATCGATGATAACTGACTATTCTAACAGTGTGACTTCAATTGTAATCGGGATCTCCATCCTTGTCTTATCCGTCAGGAAACACTAAAATTATTTCCGTCGGGTTAATCTGTGTTTTTCTCATCAGGAAACACTGTAACTTTGCTCGTTTGTAATGTTGTGCATTAGCTCATTAGGTAACACTGTGACTTTGCTCTTTTACTTTGATCATCGGTGTGCACTCCATCGGTGTATACAGTTACTTAGTGAATACTTGACTTATATGCATTATTGATAGCATAGCCTTGATTCATTGGTTCTTTGAAGTCTTTGGTAGTATTTCCATGACCATATAGATTATATCAAGTTGACATCAATGACAATACAATACATTAACTGATTTAATGCCTTTCATGATCATCAACTTTAACATATTCAAACATTCAATCAGTTACATGTCATCAATCTCTCCCTTTGGCATTGATTAAAATATACTACATTATCATACTATACTATTGCTAATACAATATGAAATATACAGTTTTATCAAGCTTTCCTAATGTAACTATTACAAATGTCTGGCTATCAGTAAGCTCGAATAACTTTGATTTGATTCTTGCAGCTTTCTGTTTGTCTTCAATCCCTTCACTGGATAGATGTAGAATATTTCTTTCTTTGATGTGATGTGTTTTCTCTTTCTGTGTCAAACTCTCTCCCTTTGACTGTTCTCCTTTTTTTTGATGTCTCTTGTCAACAATTCTCTTCATTTGTGTGTACTCTCCCATTCTTTGTTACATCTCTCCCTTTGGATACTTTGATGGATATGATCTCTCCCTGAGTTGATAATGGATATAATCTCTGTATGACAATGAGATATCTCTCTCCTTTTGACAACAATTCCAAACAAATATCTTTTCAAACAAATATTTGACAACAGTGTCAAGCGGATCCTTTCTGTACATAATATATTCCTTGAATTTCCCATTCCATCGGTAATAACTCTGGTGCTTGTAGTAGATAAATACCTTGTTGTGTATAGATGTATCATTGAAGTCCATTTATCTGCTTGCATCAACATGAATGATATTCTGATAATATATAGGCTGATGCAGCCTTCTAGTCAGCTTACTGACAAGTAGCCAAGGGTCTGACCCCTAGTCTCTTTTTCAAGTACTCAAATGCATCCTTGGGTAGTGGCTTGGTAAAGATATCAGCCAGTTGTTCCTTTTATTGCACGTACTCAAGTATCACCTCCTTTGCTTGAACTTGTTCTCTCAAATAATGATACTTGATGGCAATATGCTTTATTTTAGCATGCATGACTGGATTCTTGGAAATGTTTATTGCACTTGTATTATTACAGTAGATAATTACTCATTCTCAAATTTTCATATGCATACCTTCTAGTAACTGTTTGATCCATGCAATATTTGAGCAGTTTCCATCAGTAGAAACATACTCTACTTCTACAGTAGATTGAGAGATATATCCTTGCTTCTTGCTGATCCATGTGACAAGTCTGTCACCCATAAAGAATGCTCCTCTAGTTGTGCTCTTCCAGTCATCAATATTTCCAGCCCAATCAGCATCGGTAAAGACCTTTAGTTTAAATTTGCCTTCTCTTCTATACCATAAGCCATATTCCTCAGTATTATTCAGATATCTTAGGATTCTTTTCACAGTTGTCATATGTGATTCTGTGGGATTAGCAGAAAATCTTGCAAATATTCCTACTGCATGTGCAATATTTGGTCTAGTGTGTACAACATACATGAGTTTTCCAATCATATATATGTACAAAGTTTGATTTACCTCTGATGAATTTTCCTCCTTTTTCATCTTACATCCAGTTGCCATTGGTGTTCTAACTGGTTTAGATTCTTCCATCTTGAATATTTTCAGTACTTCTTTGATGTACTTGGATTGTGTAATGAAAATACCTTCATCTTGTTACATGATCTACAGACCAAGAAAGAACTTGATCTCTCTAAACATAAACATCTCAAACTCTTTTCTCATTTCATTTGCAAATGATTTTCATAGCATATCATTGCCTCCAAATATGATGTCATCAACAAATATCTCAACAATCAAAATGTTAGCTTCAATATCTTCCTTCAAATAAAGATTACTGTTTTCACTAGTCCTTACAAATCCAATACTTATAAGATAGGAATGAAGTCTTTCATACTAGGCTTGGGGTGCTTGTTTCAATCCATACAGGGCTTTGTGTAGTCTACATACCATGTCCCTCTTGTCTGGATCAAAAAACCCTTCTAGTTGTTCAATGTATACCTCTTCTTCAAGTATTCCATTTAGGAATGCAGACTTGACATCCATTTGATAGACCTTGAATCCTTTACATGCAACATAAGAAAGTAATATTCTCACTCCTTCTAGCCTAGCAACGGGTGCAAAGATTTATCCATATTTAATCCCTTCTTCTTGTGCATACCCCTTGCATACTAGTCTTGCTTTATTTATGGTGACTTCTCCATTCTCATTCAGTTTATTCTTGAATATCCATTTTTTACTAATGACATTCTTGTCATTTGGTCTCGGTACAAGTGTCCATTTCTTTTTTATTTCTCTATCTTCTCAATCTCTTCATTCATAGAACTTATCCATTCATCATTATCTAGTGCAACATTGACAGATTTGGGCTCATAATTACAAATAAGACATCTTGTATTTAGAGACTTACTTATGGTTCTCATTACAGCCTTTTTATCTCCTATAATCTGGCTCTATGGATGGTTCCTTCTAACATATCTTGCAAGTACAGGTTCAACTCTTTGTCTATCTGCTTGATCATAATTTTGTTCTTCATTCTGTTCTCCATCACTTTATGCATCATCTTTAGCAATATTCTGATCATCGATATTTGCAGCCTAATGCTCGGGTGCAATGATCTATTGCTCAGGAGCTCTACATTATTGGTTGGGTAGAGTGTCAGGTTCCTCATTGTAAGCAAACCTATTGTAGTCCTCTAGCTCTTTAGTTCTTTCCTTTTCATTCTTCTCTGCAAATTCATCTATCTTTACATTTGCACTTTCAATAATTTTGTTAGAGGCTTTATTTAGACATTTATAAACCTTTCTCTTGGTAGAATATCCTAGAAAGATTCCTTCATCACTCTTGGAGTCAATTTTTCCATTTCTATCATCTTTTAAGATATAACACTGACTGCCAAATTTTTTGAAATAACTTACATTGGGTGTGTATGCATACCAAAGCTCATAAGGTGTCTTTTTAGTGTCTTTCTTCAATTGTACTCTGTTCAATGTATAGACAATAGTACTGAAAGCTTCCCTCCAAAAAATTTTGGTGATGCCTTTCTCTATCATCAGTGTCCTTGCACAGTCAACTATGGATCTGTTCCTTCTTTCAACAATTCCATTTTGCTGTGGTGTTCTTGGTGCAAAGACCTGTCTTCTAATTCCATGCTCATTACAAAATTTAGTGAACTCATCTGAAATAAATTCCCCTCCTCTATCTGACCTTAAACAATTCAATTCCTTACAACTTTGTTTCTCAACCATTGCCTTATACCATTTAAACATTGTAAATGCTTCTGATTTATCTTTTAGAAACATGATTGTCATCATTCTAGAGTAATCATCAACAAAGATAATAAAATATCTATCTCCATAATAACTCTTTGTCCTCATAGGTCCACATAAATCAGTATGGACTAATTCTATAATGGCATCATATGTATGGGTTTTTCTTTTGAAACTAGACTTTGTCATCTTTCCTTTTTGACAATTCTTACACATGATGTTGTCGGGTTTGGTCATCGTCGGTAAGCCTCTGACATTTCTCTTTTTTCTAATCTTTATCATATTGTAAAAGTTCACATGACACAACATTTTGTGGCACAACCATATGTCTTCGTTTGTAGCAACCAAACAAGTGGTGTCAGTATCATTCAGATAGAATAAGTTACCTTTTGTCTGCTCACCAGTACCAATCTGATTTCTTGATTTATTGAAGATCTTTGCCTTCTTATTTTCAAATGCTACTCTGTGACCTAAACTATTCAACTGAGAAACACTAAATAGATTATAATTCAATCCATTTACCCAATAAGAATTTTTACATTTTATCTGGTTATTTAACATTATGGTTCCTCTACCTTCAACTAGACAAAGTGTGTCATTACCCATTCTTATTGAACCACCTTTATAGTATTCAAAAGTCTCAAACTTTTTCTTATCATCGGTCATATGGTGAGTGTAACTACTATCTATGATCCAGACATCATTTTTACTAACTTTAGATATGAGTGCAGTTTCTACATACCTTTCTTCATCACCATATGAATCATCCTTTACTGCCACAAACACCATCTTGATGTCTTCATCAGATTCGGTGTCAGTATCATCATCTTTGCATTTTTCTAGGTAACAGGCCTCCTATCCTTTGTCCTTGTAGTCTCAAGAATCTCTTCTTTCTGATTGTCAGTAGCTTCTATAATCACCTCTTTCAGAATTATTTTTAAACGATCTATCGTTACTTCTGTCATCTTTTCTTCTATTAGGACATCTTGCAGCAAAGTGCCCAATCTCTTTACAATTAAAACAAAAAAGTGGTAATTTACCTTTGTATTTACCTTTGCCTCTCTGCATTCTTCTAGCCATAAGCATTTCAATTCCATCAAGATCATCCTCTTCACTTTCACTATCACTATATTTTCTCATAGTGTTTTTATGACTTGATTTACTTATTCTCATAGAAGTTTTGATTGTAGACTCTATGTTTGGTAAGACACTATTATCAAGATTATTCATTTCAAATGAAATCAGTCTTCCAACCAAACTGTCTAGAGTAACATTGCTATTTGCTACTGCTCTCATTTCTTGAATGGCAGATACTCTAATAGCATAAGTAGGTAGTAAGGTTATTCTAATTTTACTTACCACTGTATCTTCATCTTGTACACCTCTAACTCCTCGGATAGCATTGACTACCTCTTTGATTCTTGTGCTTTACTATGTGATGTTTTCACCTTCTTTCATTTTGAGATCATCAAACTTTCCTCTAAGGCTTTCTGCCTTGGCTCCCAAAACATTTTTATAACCACCATGTACAAGCATCAATTTGTCCCACATTTTCTTGTTGGGTTTAATGGGAAGTAGTACTGAGAGGGGAGGGGTGAATCAGTACCTCTAAATATTTTTCTTATCCTTTAATCAATTAACCTTTGTAATCAATTGCATATCCATTCAATCTGATCTACATTATCTTTGTGTGAGTTATATCAATTCATAACATTAATAAACATGTGAGTCATTCATAGAAAAATTCATGAACATAATTGATACATAACACAAGATATGATATCACTGAAAAATCTTGTTAGGAAGTAAAAACTGCGGTGCGGATGACACCCACAAAACTTCACTCTCTGTAGAATGGAAGGGGCCGGTTACGACTTACAATTTGATCACTTTTGATGATCTACCCTATTATGAGTATCGATGGAGACCTGTTAAAGTCTACTATGTTAGGATATTTTAGCAACACTGTTAACTATGCATTCGGTTAAGAGATATGATATTGGACTATTAAAGCCGCCTTTCTTGAAAGGAATTTTTACACTTTGCTTCACTTGTTAGAATGACAAAAAATTACAAATTAACCTGGTAAATGAAATCTCCTATTGCTGATACAGATCCTATGTAGTTCACATAAAAATAATGTCACCTTAGCTATGATTGAATAATACCTCTGATTATCGGTTTCCTCTGTTCTTGGTTCTGCTAACAAAATTCTTCTTTTTTTGCTCTGGTTCTTGAAACTCTCAATTCAATCCATAGATGTGCTGGTTCTATTCTCCTTTTTCTTACACACACACATTCTAATAAATGATTACATCATATATTTATAAATGTATTGATTTCATCAAGTTGTGATAAAAACAATGTTAACTCTAAGATCAGGTTTACAACTTGCATCTAGATCTCCTAGTATATGTGCTTTAAATTAGTTAGACTGATTAAAACACTTAAATTAATGTTCCTTTTCCCTAAAGAAATGGATTTAAAACAATTAAATATCCTATAAATAGAATACCCTTTCTTTATCTGACATGGAAGTCAGATCCACTTTTTGCAGGCTGCAACTAACTTTCAATTCTGTCTTTCGGTCATGCTTGACCGTTCTTCAATTTTTACTGTCAGTTGCACTATATCTGATTTGTCAGTCTACACTGTAACTTGCATTTTGGGTTCCTCTTTGTCTCTTTGCATTACGATTTTTGGTTTACACACTACCTTGTGTCATCGGTTCTTTCTGCACTTAGTCATTTTTGGTGATCTTCTCATCTGATCTTCGGTTTTCCCTTTACTTTCTTTCGGTGTAAGCTTATCAAAAGTGTTGTTTGAATAATAATGACAAATTAATGTCATCAATCTCCCCTTTTGACATTAGTATCAAAAACTGATATGTGCAAAATACTAACAAAATGTTAAGTATATACAACTTATATAATCCTTAGTCATTTAATGACTCCCCCTATGTATATGATGGTATATCTGTACTTATGATATATTTTCCTTCTTCATATCATTGTCCCTTTATGAATACACATATACATATCTACCTTTTTCCCATTTTGACTAAATGCACATAACATTTTCAATGATATTTTGTACAAGTATCATTTCCTCCTTTATTTAATATTAAGGGAAAAGGTCAATTACCTTAGAGCTTATAAAAAATGTGTGAATGAGAAGAATTCATGTCTTCCATAATTTTCTCCCATTGCTCCTTCAGGTTTTCTAGAGCCATTTTCTTAAGTGTTATCTTGGCATACATATCATAGATGTTGTCTGCTAAAGACATCTCGGGAGTTGCTATCAGTTTCCTCGTAGAACTGATATGCTGTTGTAGCAGTGTAAGATTTGGTAGAAGTTGAGCCTATAGCTCGGTTACTTCTTCTCTGAATCATGTTTCTATTGGAGATTTGATTCTGAACAGTTGATTGATAGTATGCTTGTCATTTATAACAACATATAATACATAGTAGTACTTCTGTATGTACTTATCAATATGATGACATGAAGACCAGCGTGGCTAGATACATGTTGTTTACATGTTTACTATGCTATGTTCATACACGCAGACTCAGATATGAAGTTTCAATAAAGATATGTAATTTTGTTATTGACGGTTACAGTTCTAGAAGAATAATGGTTTAAGGCCGACGTATGTAATACGTTGATCGAGTTGCACCTATCTTCAGGATATGCGTGTGTATATTCATGATAAGTTATGAGTTGTTGATATTAATCTAAATGCGCCAGACATATTTCAAGAAGATTGAAAAGTTATGATTAATTTGGTGAAGCCGACTTAGTCAAGTGACGCATCTGTTCAACATTGACTTGCACAGTTGTAATTGTGCTTGCGCACTTAGTAGAGCTGACAAAGATGTTATGAAGAGTTTTCTAACAGGTCCCATGATCTCATACTTGGGGTATGTACTTATAGAAGGTCATTTGTGATAAGAAGAGTTGCGAAAGCTAGAGATTGACAAGCAGAGTAGAGTGTTGATGCAGCAGAGCTATATTTATCATATGTTGATAATATAGATGTTTATGTTGAAGAATTTAGAATACATATTAGATTTTTATATTTCTTCACAAGAGGTTAAAGCATCGGCGCATAAAAGGAACTGATCAGACAAGCAGTGTAACAAACAACAATTCATCTTGTTGATACAGTGTGTATCAAATAACCAGAAGGTTATAGCCTTCACCACTTGGACAATGAGTCCTCCACCCCTAATAGGGTTACATGTAAGAGATTCCTAATAGGGTCAGACCCTTAACCAGGTCACTATACTACTGCATTATATTGTACAACTCCTAACAGGGTTGAAATATATTTTAACAGGGATTACTACAAACAGTATAGTTCTTTGTGGGTACTAATTCCCACCGGGGTGTTTACCATTTGGTTTTCCCATAACCAAATTGATGTGTTGAGTAATGTGTTATCTGAATGTGCATTTAATTTATATCAATCTAGATTAATAAGTACAAAAGTTTTAAAGTTGGAAATAACTGATTCACCCCCCCTCTCGGTTATCTCTGAAGTATTCTAACAATTGGTATCAGAGCCAAGTACCTTGGAGAAGAAGCCTAACAGCTTAAGGTAGATCAAGATGGCATACTTCAGAAAAGACAACCCTAAGTTCGATGGAGAGAACTATTTGGATTGGAAGAACAAAATGGTAACACATTTACAGTGCATTGGATTTGAGATCTTTGAGATTGCTACACAAGAGGTTGAAATTCCATCTCTGAAAGACCTTGCAAAGGATGATTCTACTAGAAGACAAAAGGAAACATTTACCAATAATGCAATTTCCAAATAAGCCCTAATCAGTGCCTTATCTGACAGTGAATTTTCTGAAATCAAGAAAATTGACAAAGCACATATCATATGGAAGTATTTAGAAGACATGTTTGAAGGAGATGTTCAATCAAAGAATGCACGCATGAAGACATGGAAGAAGAAATACAACAGTCTTGAGATGTTGCCTGAAGAGAACATTAGAGATTATAATCAGAGGATAAATGAAGCAGTATCTGGAATCAGAAACAATGGAGGAGAAATTTTAGAAGAAGATATAATGGATAAGTTGTTAACTACTTTGACATCAGATTATGAAAACAAGATCAATATTCTAGAAGAAACTATGCAATTCTCACAAGACTTCAAGAGAGAGACTTTGATCAGCTGAATCTCTGCATTTGAGATATCAAGATTGAAGACTGAACCTAAGAATGAAACAACCTTCAAAGCTTCAATCCATGGTAAGAAATCCTCACACATCTCTAGTCATAATGAAAATGAAGAAACTGATGAA
>MU223575.1:581944-622345 GCA_018584345.1 Thuja plicata | reverse complement strand
AAAAGTAGCAAGTACATCAGTCCTATGTGACTGATGAATGGTTGACTACTCTACTTCTGGAGTAGTACCTGTGCATAATGGTTTATGGCACCCTTTTCCATTGATGTCAATGGGGGAGTATGTACTAGTAAAAATAAGACAAACAAGGAATACATACAAGGAGCTTATACTATGGGGGAGTAAAGGAACACAGTAGGGAAGTATGGCAATGAGGGAGTATTCAGAGAATACACAGTACATGAAACTGCAACAGTATAGATGAATCTTTGTTGATGATATTGAGAAGATTGTATTAGAAAGAAGACACCATGAACATAAGTTGTTTTTATATCATATGTTTCCATCAATGCCAAAGGGGGAGATTGTTGGAGATTTGATTCTGAACAGTTGATTGATAGTATGTTTGTCATTAATGACAACATATAATACATAGTAGTACTTCTGTATGTACTTATCAATATGATGACATGAAGACCAGCGTGGATAGATACATGTTGTTGACATGTTTACTATGCTATGTTCATACACGCAGACTCAGATATGAAGTTTCAATAAAGATATGTAATTCTGTTATTGACGGTTACAGTTCTGGAAGAATAATGGTTTAAGGCCGACGTATGTAACATGTTGATTGAGTTGCACCTATCTTCAGGATATGTGTGTGTATATTCATGATAAGTTATGAGTTTTTGATATTAATCTAAACGCGCCAAAAATATTTCAAGAAGATTGAAAAGTTATGATTAATTTGGTGAAGCTGACTTAGTCAAGCGACGTGTCTGTTCAACATTGACTTGCACAGTTGTAATTGTGCTTGCGCGCTTAGTAGAGCTGACAAAGATGTTATGAAGAGTTGTCTAACAGGTCCCATGATCTCATACTTAGGGTATGTACTTATAGAAGGTCATTTCTGATAAGAAGAGTTGTGAAAGCCAGAGATTGACAAGTAGAGCAGAGTGTTGATGCAATAGAGCTATATTTATCATATGTTGATAATATAGATGTTTATGTTGAAGTATTCAGAATACATATTAGATTGTTATATTTATTTACAAGAGGTTAAAGCATTGGCGCATAAAAGGAATTGATCAGACAAGCAGTGTCACAAACAATAGTTCATCTTGTTGATACAGCGTGTATCAAATAACCATAAGGTTTTAGCCTTCACCACTTGGATAGTGAGTCCTCCACTCCTAACAGGGTTACATGTAAAAGACTCCTAACAGGGTCAGACCCTTAACCAGGTCACTATACTACTGCATTGTATTTTACAACTCCTAACAGGGTTGAAATATCTTTTAAAATGGATTACTACAAATAGTATAGTTCTTTGTGGGTACTAATTCCCATCGGGGTTTTTACCATTTGGTTTCCCCATAACCAAATTGATGTGTTGAGTAATGTGTTATCTGAATGTGCATTTAATTTATATCAATCTGGATTAATAAGTACAAAAGTTTTAAAGTTGCAGATAACTAATTCACCCCCCCTCTTAGTTAGCTCTAAAATATTCTAACAATTTCTACCTCCCATAGCTCTTTCCTTAACTGTTTTACTTCAATGATCTTTTCATAATGTAGAATTTTCTCCATCTGTGGTTAAGCTACTAGCATTGTTTGCTAGATCTGTATCTAGCTTAGCTATGTTGTCACTATTTTCTTGAGTTAAATTTTCTATTGTTCTTAGCTTTTGAATTAAGGTTATAGCTTCAGATATAATGGGGTCTAATTCATATATGAATTCTGACATCTTTACCTTATTCTCGACCACTTCTTGGCTGATGTTCTCTAGGAGTTTTTATTGATACTTCATTTCTTCTCTCTCCTTAATTGCCTTCTCAGCATCAATATTTTGAGTGGTGATGACCTGTCGGTGAGGATAGCTAGTTGATCAATTATAGGCTTTCTTTCATCAATATCAACATTGGGTACAATTTGGTGTAGAATTTTCCCATCTTGTCTCTAGTACCATTAATTCCTTATGTTGTTTCTTCAGCTTTTCTTGTAATGCCTTCCTTTGGCATATCTCTCCATATTCTTGTAGTGCATCCATGTCAAGTGTAGTGGGGTCACACTTCAGTATTTCAATGATTTCATCTAGTGTAACCTCTAACTTATTCTTCTTTGTATTCTTCTTCTTTTGTGACTCAGTTGAAAGTAGCACCATTGCCAAATTTTTAGCCTTTTCTGTTGTGCTTGATGATGTGACTTATTGTGCTTCTTTCTACTGCTTTGCATTGGTTTCAACTCATCAAGTGTCTACATACATCTCTACACTCACCTTAACATCGTCAGTAGCACCTTTGTCTATTTTCTTAGGAGTTCCATCTTTTGGTTTGTCTCCTTCATTAGTGTCCTTGGCATCATCTGTTTTGGTGTTCTCATTCTTGTCTTGAGTTTCCACATCTTTGTCCTTATCTCCTTTTGTAACCTTGTTATTTTTGATTACATCTTGAGTATCTCCGATGCTTTGTTGACCATCGGTGTTATCTTTATTTGCTTGTTCTCCTACATCCTTTGGAGTTTCCTTGTCAGGTGATTTACTAGATTCATGCATGATATTGATAGCTTGTATCAACATTGGCAGTTTTCCTGGAATGTTCACTTGTGCTCCATCAATTGTTGTATGCTGTTCATCAGTTGTATCTTTTACAATAGTGACATCTTCATCCTTATCAATTTCATTTGCTGGGTCATCGGTAAGGTCGATGACATTGGTATCCACAACATTGTCATTTGTGGTATCATCCCATGTTTCATCTACCACATTTGCATTGTTATTCCCTATTGTATCATCTTCTTTATCCAGCTCAATGGATGTATCATCTTGGTTTGCCTTATCAACATCTTGTTGTTGAAGTTCTTTGTCGGGGTTGTCTTTCTCAATTGGTCTATTCCTAATTTTTCACCATTTATTGTGACTATCCTTTTCAAGTTAAATCAACTTTCCTTCATGAAATTTGTATACCCTTAGCTTTGGTGAGAATTATTTCTTGTGTTTCTCCATAATTTCATTTTTCTCTACCTTTGTAGATTCAGACGATATTAGGGACACAAGTACTCTCTCTGATTTCTTTCTCATTTTCCAAAGCAAATTTCCAATGGGCAGATAATCTATCCAAGAGTTCCCATGGAACATAACTTCCATCAAATTGAATGGGTGCATATTTGAAGTTATACATTTTATCTATCATGGCTTCTTCAATTTTATTTTGATCTTCTTAATTTCTTTTCCCCCATTTCCTAATGTGTGGATTAGTAATGGATCCAGAATTTGCAATATAAACACAAATGTCACCAATAGTGTCAGGTTCTTTTACCTTGACATTTTCTACCTCTAAGGCTTCATCTCGCTTGGTGTCCTCTATATCCTCTCAGGTTCTGATGTATTTTATACCCTTCTTTTTTTGTCCTCTCTTCGATGCAGGGGATTTTCTCTTGTAAGTCCTGACTTTTCCTTCCTTAAGAGGTGAAGGAGTAGACTCTTTGGACATTTGTCTTCTGGTCCTTGAAGTAGCTATAGTTCTTGGTCTCTTTGATGGTGGAGGAGGTGGTGAGTTTGACTATGTTTCCTCTGATTTAGTCTTTTCTTCATCTTTACTAATAGACACTTGTTCTTTGGTTTCCTCCTCTTGTTCAATTTCTTCAGCATGCTTAGCTTCTTCCTAATCTACTGATAGAATCTTCTTGAGATTCTTCACCATTTTCTCCTTCTTTTTCACTATCTTCTTGACAACTAGGTCTGAGTTAATTCTTGATTTGGCTTCTTCATATGTGTCAAACCTTGGTTTCTTTTTGTCCAATAGTTCATTGATTAAGGCATCAATTGCCTTTGTTGAAAGATCGATGTTGATCTCATATTCCAGTGGTTGCAACCATGCTATCCTTGCTACTACAGGTTTGATGAAAGTATGATCTATGTCAACCAAGAAGAATATCTCATCTTTATATTGATCGATGAGTTTCTTGGGGATTCTTACCCTTTTTTGCATTCGGTCTTTGAATACATTGAAGTAGTCATCCATGACATTTTCAAAATTATCTCCTAGAGCACCTATGTGCTCATTGATTTGTATGGTGACCGGTTTGGTGTTGTCCCATTTCACATCTCCTACTGATGGGAACTTCTCTTGAAAATAAAAGAAAATACACATGATTAATGATCCAAAATTACAGGTGTTTGACTTTGCATTCCTGATTACTTTTAGGTTTTCCTTTAGCTGATTCAGGAGTAGCTCAGATAAGTCTAGCTATGTACCTTTCTTCACAATTTTGTAAGTTGTGTCCACAACACCTGATGAAATACAGTTTAATCTGTTGGCCTGGAAAAATTTGTAGCCCAATACACATGCACCAAACTTAATCTCATCATCGATGATTGTTGTCACTTTCAATCCATGACCATGCCATTTGGCTCCAGTCATATTTTTGGTCTCTACCTTCGGTGGATGCTTTAGTGACTTTACTTTATTGGTTACAGGGTAACCAGTGACCACATGGATGACATCTCGGGTGATTTCCTTCGGTTCATCCAACCATAACTTGTTGTTATGCATTCTACTTAGTACTAACCAAATCCAATCTATTTTGAAGACCTTAGGAAACTTTAGAGCATTGGTAAGCCTTTTACCTCAATGTGCTTGTGCTTTTCCATAAGGGTTCCATCATCATTACAAAGCTTTTGGTAAGATTCTTCCATCTATGATGTTCCAATATCTGCAATCTTGCAGTGTATGAAGGATCAGATGTCTTCAACCAGAAAAACCCTAGCTGGTATGTGCAAAAATGCACCAGCATCATTAGGCTGTGAAGCAACCTCTGGATGAATCTTGTAATTGGGTTCCTCACATGCAGTGTTTTTGATGAGTTTGAACTCATCCTTCTTTGAATTCTTAGCTTTTACGGATCGTGATATTGATGCCATTTTCAGAAATTAGGGCTTCTACATAAATGCATGAAAGCACAAAGTTATCATTCTATAGAACTTACTGTTGTGTTTGTAATGATCTATGAACTACTTTGAAATGCTTGTAGGTCGAGTTGTGATCGCTCTGCAACTTGGTTTCTTTCTGCTCAAAATCACCTTCGCTCGCTCTTCTCTGGGTTTCATAACAAATGAGTCACTCTGATGCCCTATTTATAGTCATTGCCCTAAAACATGTGTAATAAATGCTCACCAACTCATCGGTATCTAAATACTAAGTTCATCGGTGAAGGTTTTACTACCATCGGTGATGCTTACAACAGTTCTGAGCAGTCAAACTTGACTTAGCCTTTACCGATAGGTTTCGGTAACACAGACAGCTTTTTCATGTGCTTGTTTACCTATGCAGCTTGGTCAATACTAACAAATTTTTCTTATAACTGACATCACTCGGTAAATGTAGGTAGTCTTTCCTTTAAGTGTATGCTGACGGGTTTCAGTATATTTTCCCGAAGACATAGTTTTCACATTTTTTGAGAAGTATAACCATGATGCATCTTTCTTATGCTAATTTGGAATTATTTCATCATATTATGGAACTGATGTAAAGTAATAGCTTAGCATTAATGTAGTTCTATACTTACTTGTTCTTCTTAGGTGGGGTTGGTGATGTCACCGGATCCATTGGATGGGGTGTCACTATTTTCATTGCTTGTTCCAGCTTCATCATTGCTTGAAGCTTTTCTCCACATCTTGTCTCTAGCCTTTTGGATATATTCAATGGTGTTTCCATTGGGATATGTGCTTGTCTCTATCATTTGGTCTCTTTAGTCCTTTTTGAGTTGACCAACTTTATGACAGTGTAAGCATGCCATTCCAGGGTTAGTCCATCCTCTAGACTTTCTAGTCCATAGTCTCATACAGTTTTCAGCAATGTGACCATATCTACCACATGCTATACAATTTGTCCAAGTATTGTAATCCCATACATATTGATTACCGATTCTGTTTGGTTGATATGGAGTTTCTTGACCTTTTGGCTTCCATTCTTGCCTTTTCTTTTTCCAGCATTCAAGACTTGTGTGCCCTTTCATCTTGCATGTAGGACAATATTTTTCCATGTAGGTTTCCTTCTTTGGTTGATTGATCTTAGACTTACATTCATATGCTTTATGTCCTTTCTTCTTATATTTATAACATAATCCTATGAATGGAGATGTAGATTTAGGAATACCTTTCATTTTGCCTCTACATACATTTGTTGTGTGACCTTGCTTTCCACAGTGTTTGCATATAAGCTTTCTTGGTCTTGGATTTTAATAAACATTCTTTTGATTGGATTGATTTGATGATTCTTCATTTTTGGTAAAGCCTAGACCATTGTTGTTGTTGACTCTTCGTTGTCCTTCTAGAAAATCATCTATTCTTTTATTGCTCTCTTCAGCCTTTCTGATAACTTCATTATGCTATTGCTGAATTCTAACCTCATGCTTTAGTTTTTCATTTTATCTCTTAGTTCTCCGATAATCTGTATTCTTTCAATGAGTTCAACATTTATTCTATTTTCTTATTGACTCATAAGAATAATTTGATTTGTGAGCTCATGGTGATGCTCAGCATGTCTTTGAATTTCTAACTCCTTTTCTTATAGTTTCTCTATAATCTTCCTCCTTTCATCAGTAGCTAGTGTTCTTTCTATTTCAGCTTGTCTAGCAGAACTCGTCACATCAATCAATCTTACCATCTGGGTCTCTTGACCTATTTGAAGCATCTTTATTTGTTCTATCAGATGTTGATTGATCTCCTTTAGATTTGTGATGTTCTCTTCTAATGTATCTGATGCTTTGATTACATTTGACCCTGAAGACTCAAATAAATCTATAATCTCTTCTTCTTGATAATCTTTTTCATTGCTTCAAGTTGCCATTCATTCCCTCTCATCAAGCAACTGTCTAATGGTGATTCTAGCTTCTTTATACTATTCATAGAACATCAGCATCTCAAGATTTTTATTCTGAATATTCTTATCAAGTTTGTACTTCTCCATTGTATGATATTTTCTCTTAAGCCTTTGAGCTTTCCAAGAAGAGACTTAGCTCTAATACCAATTGTTGGGTTTAATGGGAAGTAGTACTAAGAGGGGAGGTGTGAATCAGTACCTCTAAAATTTTTTCTTATCCTTTAATAAATTAACCTTTGTAATCAATTACATATACATTCAATCTAATCTACATTATCTTTGTGTGAGTTATATCAATTCATAACATTAATAAACATGTGATTCATGTTATGTATGTGGAGCCTAATCAGACTCAGGTTCTTTCAGCGTGGTTTCCCCCTAGACTTATCTACAGGGGATTGGGGGTAGCGCCCCCAAGCTCAGAGTCAAGGGGTAGAGACCCTTGCGGGGTCCTAGGGCAACGCCCCAAGTGGGGTCAAGGGGCAGAGCCCCTCGACACCAACAATGACTTAATAATATTGTAAAGGGTCAGCCATCAATTTTCTATTAGTCAGAGTATTTTTTGCCCTAATTAGGTTAAGTTAAAAAGACTTGTGAAAAGGGCTTAGGGTTTTAGATTGATGGTATGAGGGATTTTCATAGCTTCCTATGATGGTATTGAGTTGCAGGTTTTAGATTGTAATCACTGGATAATAATAAAGACATTGGACTCGCTGTTGGTGGATGTAGCCCAGGGATTGGGTGAACCACGTTAAATTTTTGTGTTATTGTGCTCTCTTCTGTGTGTTAATATTTGCATTTTTCTGCTTATTATTCTAACAATTCATTCATAGAAACATTCATGAACATAATTGACACATAACACAAGATATGATATCACAGAAAACTCCTGTTAGGAAGTAAAAATTGCTGTGGGGATGGCACCCACAAAACTTCACTATCTGTGGAATGGAAGGGGCTGGTTAAGGCTTGCAATTTGATCACTTCTGATGATCTACCCTATTAGGAGTATCGATGGAGACCTGTTAAAGAATACTCTACTAGGAGCTTTTAGCAACACTATTAAGTGTGCACTCGGTTAAGAGATTTGATATTGGACTCTTAAATCCACCTTTCTTGAATGGAATTTTTACACTTTTCTTCACTTGTTAGAATGAAAACAAATTACAAATTGACTTGGTAAATGAAATCTCTTATTGTTGATACAAATCCTATGTAGATCACATAAAAATAATATCACCTTAGTTGTGATTGAATAATACCTCTGATTATCAATTTCCTCTGTTCTTGGTTCTGCTAACCAAATTCTTCTTTTTCTTCTCTGGTTCTTGAAACTCTCAATTTAATCCATAGATGTGCTCATTCTGTTCTCCTTTTTATTACACACAAATTGTAATGAATGATTACATCATCTATTTATAGATGGATTGATTTCATCGAGATGTGATAAAAACAATGTTAACTCTAAGATCAGGTTTACAACTTGCACCTAGATCTCCTAGTCTATGTGCTTTAAATCAGTTAGACTGATTAAAACACTTACATTAATGTTTCTTGTCCCTAAAGAAATGGATTTAAAACAATTAAATATCCTATAAATAGAATAACCTTAATTTATCTGACGTGGAAGTCAGATCCACTTTTTGCGGGCTACAATTGACTTTCAGTTTTGTCTTTCGATCATGCTTGGTTGTTCTTCAGTTTTTAATGTCGGTTGCATTGTATCTGATTTGTCAATCTGCACTGTAACTTACATTTTGGGTTCCTCTTTGTCTCTCTACATTGTGATTTTTGGTTTACACACTACCTTGTGTCATCGGTTCTATCTACACTTAGTCATTTTTGGTAATCTTCTCATCTGATCTTCTGTTTTGCCTTTATTGTCTTTCGGTGTAAACTTACCGAAAGTGTTGTTTGAATACTAATAAAAAATTAATGTCATCACTGCTTTGCATTCTTGTAGGTTTTGACATCTTCAAATTCAATATCGAAGAGTGAGGAAGCAAGCTCGATCATAATGTAGTTGTGCTCATGCTTCTCTCTCAATTATTCAACTGTTGGTGCTCTTGTGGGTAACACATATTCAATATCTAAGTATTGAGTAACATCATTACCAATACCTGATAAGTGGAGTCTTATTCTTCTCTTCCATGAAGGAAAATTATCTTTGTTCAACTTGGGCACATCTCGTATGTTCATCTTGCGATCTTTAGCTTAGGTCTTGAAACCTTCCTTCTAAGCACACAAGCTCTGATACCAATAGTTAGTAATAACTNGGGGGGGGGGGGGTGAATCAGTGGCCTCAAAATTTAATCCTTAAATCATCCCTTAAAACTTATAACCATAGATTATGTCTCTAGTTATCTTATGTCCTACAAGATGAATGCCTTGAAATAATTTGATCAATTCTCTACTTGTTGGATTGCTTTGTAAATATCTCTTATGTATGATTACCGATAAGCAGTTAACTATTTACCAAAACACAGTAAATATGCATAGTATACCAATAAATCTAGATTGCATATGTGAAATTTAAAAAAATGAAGTAATAAAACATAAACACATGACACATGGATTTTAACGTGGAAACCCTGTTAAGGGAAAAACCACTAGGACCGGTACCCCAAATTTTCACTCTTCTGAAGTGAGCCCTGTTAAGAGCCAACCCTGTTAAAGGTTACAAACACACTGTTAGGTGTGACCTCATTAGAGGATTTAAGAATAGTTTATCACCTAGTATTTGGCATGTAATGCTACCATCCTTGATCAAACACTCACTTGGCCTGTCAATAGGTATCGAGCACATCCAATGCTACTTATTTGATCAGAATTTTTGATACTCCTTGGGATGTATCTCAATTGTAAAAGACTTTTAAGTCTTGCTTGGTTAAGAGACTTGATACGTCAATGGTTAAACTGAAACACTAATGATCTGTTCATACATACAACTCAATTGTAGATTTTTAGATCTATTGTAAGTCCATTACCTCTCTGATCAATATAATCACTTATACCTTTGATCCACACTGTTCTTCTCTGTGATGTTGTCTCATTGTTCATCGGTGTCTACAGAAGCTATCTCTTTCCTCAGCTTGTTGACCAAGAATAAAATAAGACTTTCTTCTCTTTCAGATTTTCTTTAGCATCTTTCCTCTATTCTCTTGTTCACCCCACAATTTGTAATGAATTGGGTTTGTCTCTATATAGACATGATTTCCATTTTTTGGCTTTCTTTATTCTTTGTGTGTTCCACAATTCTCGCTAATAGATTTAAAGAAAACTCCAGTTTTATCTCAAAGAGATCTTCTTGCCAACTGGAAAAATTAGCTTTAAATTAGTTACTTATCTCCAGCTTTATCTAGATGATTAAAACAATGATAAGTATCTGTTAAATCTATCTTTAGCTTCTTGACAGCTAAGCATTTTGTCATTTTTGAACTCTCTATTCTATTGGTCAACACTTGAGTTAGTCATCAATGATAACTGACTATTCCATTGGTGTGACTTGACTTGTCATCAGGATCTCCATCCTTGTCTTTTCCGTTTGGAAACACTAAATTTTTTTCCGTCGGGTTACTCTGTGTTTTGCTCGTCGGGCAACACTGTAACTTTTCTCATCAGTAATGTTGTGCATTAGCTTGTCAGGTAACACTATGGCTCTTCTCTTTTACTCTGACCATCGGTGTGCAGTCCATCGGTGTATACAGTCACTTAGTGAATACTTGACTTATATGCATTAATGATAGCATAGCCTTGATTCATCGGCTCTTTGAAGTCTTTGGTAGTATTTCCATGACCATACAGATTATATCAAGTTGACATCAATGAAAATAAAATACATTAACTAATTTATTTCCTTGCATGATCATCAACTTTAAAATCTTCAAACATTCAATCAGTTACATGTCATCAGGCTCAAAAGGTGAAAGTAGACAAAACACGGTTGAGAGGAACTACACTCACATGGTGGAAGTTTGTGCAAGATGAAAGACTAAAGGAAGGAATGAACTAGATGTCGACTTGGAAAGGGATGGTTGAAAAGATAAGGGATACATATATCCCAAAGGACTATGAGATATAACTCCATAAGAAGAGGCAAAATCTAAGACAAAAAGATTCAGAGGGGAGTGCCTATACAAAAGAATCTTACAAATTATGCCTAAGGTCTAAGGTGACATAGGATGAAAGTATAAAAGTAGCTCGGTACCTAAATAGGATAAGGTAGAGTATCCAAGAGGAAATAAGTCTCTTGACACCTACCATAGTGTAGAAGTGTTTTCAACTATCTCTTAAGGTTGAGGATAAGAGCAAGAAAAAGTATGAAGCAAATAGCAGAGGCTGAGGAAGAGGTAGAGACTTCAGAGGTAGCTATGGTGGTAGGAGCAATGATTCAAGACCCCAAGGGGAGACTAAACTAACAAAGAAGAGCCATGAAACAACTAGAAGAGGTAATAATGGACAAGGAAGAGGTCCTAATAGTGGGGTTAGAGGAATATTTGGTGGAGGATCCACTAGAGGTTCATTTTCAAACATGAAATGCTATAACTACTATCAATTTGGGCATCAAACATATAGATTTCCTTTAAAATCCACATCATCTCAATCAGAGAGAATAATTAATTATGTTCAAGAGGATGCTAGTAGTGTGAAGTCTCCTAAGATCAATATTGATTCAGAGAGTGGGAAAAATCTAATGATAAGGAGAGTTCTGATCAAAGAACTAGCTAGAGAAGAACCGAAACAAAGGAGGTCACTTTTCAAAGTGAAGTACAAGATTCTTGGTAAAGTATGCAGAGTGATCATTGACTTGGGGTCAACAACTAACATAATCTTAGAGGAAGTAGTGAATAAGTTAGGGGTGACTAAGATACCTCATGAACATCCTTATAGGGTGACATGGTTGAACAAAGGACAACATGCCCTAGTGAATGAGCAAGCCTGGATTGAACTTTCAATTGGAGGCTATAATGACAAGATACTTTGTGATTTACTTCCCATGGATGATTTCCATCTTATATTGGGAAGACCCTGGCATTTTTACAGAAAATCCATTGCATGATGGAGAAAATAATTCTTATTTATTTAAAAAGGATGGAATGACATACAAAATCCAGTCTTTGGTGGAAGAAGGAGTGAAGACTATTCCTAATGTGTTGGTGGTAGGAGGAAAGGGATTCCTGCAAGTTCTTAAGAGAAAAGATGAAGAGTTCTATGTAGTTATGATCAATCCTAAAGAGGAGAAGGTAGAAGCACACACACCCTTACCTAAGGAGATACAAGATATTTTGGAGCAGTTTTAGGATATTGTGAGTGACGGATCACCAACAATATTACCACCAAAAAGACCTATAATTCATCAAATTGAATTAATCCCAGGCGAATCATTTCCTGATAAAGAAGCTTACAAAATGACCCCTTAACATAAAATCAGATAGATAGACAAGTGTGGCAGTTAGTGGACCAAGGGATCATTAAGAAGAGCATAAGTCCCTGTGCAGTGCCAGTGGTTTTGGCATAAAAAAAAGGAGGTAAGTGGAGGTTGTGCACAATTTCTAGATCTATAAACAAAATAACAATATGATATAGGTTTCCAATCCCTAGGATCAAGGACCTAATGGATTGTCTTGGTGGGGCTAATTACTTCACAAAGTTGGATTTAAAGAGTGGATACCATTAAATCCACATAAAGGAAGGGGATTAATGGAAGACAACCTTGAAGGCTACATAAGGACTGTATGAATGACTTGTCATGCCATTTGGGCTTAGAAATGCCACAAGCACATTCATGAGATTGATGAATGAAGTGCTTAAGGAATACATAGGGGTATTTGTGGTAGTATATCTTGATGACATCCTCATCTTCAACAAGACCAAGGAATAGCATCTAAAGCATTTGCAGATTATATTGTAGAGGTTACAAGAAGAACAGTTGACAATCAACTTGGAGAAGTGTGAGAAACAAGAATTGGTGTATCTTGGATTTGTGGTTTCAAAAGAGTCATTGAATATGGATCCGAGCAAGGTGGAGGCTATAATAAACTAGCCTAATCCCACAACTGGTACTGAGGTAAGAATTTTTTATGGGCTTGCACAATTCTATATGAAATTTATTAGGGGTTTTAGTGCCATATGTGCTCTAGTGTTAGATATTATGAAGGGTGGATTAAAGACCAAGTTTAGGTGGACTGAAGAAGCCAATAGGGGTTTTGAGTTATTAAAGACAAGGGTAGCCACCCGATCCATCCTAATGTTACCAAGTTTTGAGAAGTTGTTTACATTGGAGTGTGATGCTAGTAGCATATCAGTAGGGGCTATTTTGACCCAAGAAGGTAGACCAGTGGCTTTTTAAAGTGAAAATTTGAATGAGTCCAAGAAGGAGTACTCCTCCTATGCCATAGAAATATATGCCCTAGTTCAATCCCTTAGGATGTGGAGACACTATCTCCTACCCAAAGAGTTTGTAGTCTTCACTGATAACCAAGATTTGAGTTACATAAATACCCAAGAGAAGTTGAGTAATATGAATCTTATGTGGATGGAACTCTTACAGGCTTATACCTTCACCATAAAGCATAAGAAGGGGCAGATGAATAAGGTTGCTGATGCATTTATTTGGATGCTACTTACTATTCAAGAGGTGTAGTTACAAAGTATTGGAGTGGAAAGCTTCAAGGATATGTATAAAGAAGATGAAGACTTCTCAGAGGTCTATAAGGTATGTGTGGATTTCAACAATCACATCTGTGGTTAGTTTTCATATTATACATTACAAAATGGATTATTGTTTATGGGAGGAAAATTGTGTGCACCCAAGGGATCTATGAGGGAGAACTTGATACAACAAAAATACAATGGGAGTCTTAGTGGCCATTTTGGTCTCAATAAGACCCTTGAACTGGTTTAGAGGTTCTATTATTGGCCAAGGATGTAGAGAGATGTGAGAAAGTATGTGGAACAATGTCTAGTGTGTCAGAAAGCCAAAGGTATGAATTCTAATGTTGGTTTATATCTGTATGTGGTAAATTTGGCCTTGTTAACTCACCATACACTTTAACATATTCCTTCTTCACCAGGTACACACAAGAATGAATATGAGATTATTCATCCTGTCCGCCTGCATGATTCAACCTGTTGCCTTCTATCCAGATGGGGTTTTCGAAATTGCTCTCAGAACGAGTCTCACAACCATAGACCAATCTAGGAATGAAGGATTTATCTCCATGAATGCAATACAATGCAAGATTACACTAAGAAATTAGAGATGTAAGATAATCTATGACATGATTTTCAATGCAACTATTCTAGAAATTGAAACTATCTTATTGCAATATGAAATTATTCTATATGAGATATTAAGAAATGAGACAATAATTCAGTATTCTAACAATGCATATGATCAGAATTTCAGGAAGGGTTTGAATGAGAGACTGAGAGCTCTTTTATAGACTTAGAGATGACCAAAATAGAAACTTTCCTCTTTGAAATAAAACAGATAGAAAATCTAGTTAAAGTTAGAAAGCTTTATTGAAAAGAATTCAATAAATTGTTTTCTTCCTGCTTTAACTGTTTTCTTTTTTTTGATTTAATTCTGTTTTATTTGAATTAAATTTTTTTCTTTCTCTTTAAAGCACAATTAATTCAAATATATTTATTTAATAATTAAATATTATTTAATCCCTTTTTCATGTGTCTTAGCTAAAGAGGGTGAATTTAATTTAATTAAAGTGCTAAGACTTTATTAATTAAATTAATTCGATCATAAGGTTTGTTTAGCCAATAGATATTTAGGGATTAAATATGATGTATGATTAATGTAGATTTAGTATTTTCTACATTTGACACTTAGGTCGAGTAGAGTCAGTCAAAACTCAGAATTGCCTAGTACAATACGAATTTGATGATCCAGAAGAATGACAAATGCAACAAAATTGGTTAGGGTTGCAAGATGCCAATTTTGGGGTGTTACAATATCAACCACTTCCCATTCCCAATAGACCATGGGAATGTATCAGTATGGATTTGATAGTAGGGTTACCAAGGAAAAGCACTAGAATGGATAGTGATTTTGTAGTTATTGATAGGTTCGATAAGATGAGCCATTTCATCCCATGCAAGAAAACATATCATGCAAGCTATATAGCTCAATTTTTCTTTAGATAAGTTGTGAGAGTACATGGGTTACTCCTCAACATAGTCTCAGATAGAGATGTCAACTTCATGGGGCATTTATGGAAGACATTGTGTAAGAGACTAGGAAAAAATTTGTCTTTTAGGACACCTTATCAACCCTAGATAGATGGCCAAACAAAGGTCATAAATAGGTTTATAGGGAACCTTATGAGATGCCTAATCAAGGAGTATGGACAAGTGTAGGATCAAGTCATACCATAGGCTGAATATTCTTATAATGATAGTGTCAATAGGACCACTGGTAAGAGTCCATTTGCAGTAGTGTATGGGGTTCACCCCAGAAGAGTCCGTGAGTTGAGAGACTTGGGAAACATGGAGGGAAAGAGTGGACATGCTGAAGACTTTGGCCAATCTATGAAGGAAGTACATGTCCAAGTAAAACATACACTAACAGAGGAAACACAAAAGTTGAAGACCAAAGTGGATGCAAAGAAGAAGGATTTGCAATTTACAGTCGAGGATTTAGTAATGGTACATTTGAATAAGGAAAGGTTACAGAAAGGCATTCAAAGAAAGTTGTAGATGAAGAGGATAGGTCCATGCAAGATACTAGAAAAGTATGGGGAGAATGCTTACAAAATTTATCTACCTCTAGAGTTGTCCATCTCACTAGTCTTCAATGTTCAGGACTTAGTTGCATACAAATGTTTATTACCAATAGAGACAAATATTTATAATGAGTTGGAAGATATTACAAGGGATGTACCCTTACCAACTACACCCAAGCTAAAAGAAGAAAGAGTACTAGAATCTAGAATTAAGAAGAAGACAAGACATGGAAAATACATGGAACGTCTAATCAAATGGAAACATCTTCCAGAAGTAGAGGCTACATGGGTTGCTGAAGTAGAGTTTAAGAAGTTAGGAATATATCCTATAATACTCACTCAAGGAGTAACTTGAATTCTTTTTCCAAGGGGAGTATGGTGCAGGAGCACCTAGTGATTGGTCTTGTCCAATCATAAAATTTTGGTTTGTAAAATATTTTGAGAGGTTTGTGCTGAGTTTAGGTTGATTTGAGTTAGTTGTGTTTAGTTTTGTAGTGACATGCTTGCAATTATGTCAATTGGTCCTATGAAAGAGATGTAATCCTAAATAAGGAAAAAATGGAGAATCGTACCTAGGATGTTGGGAAGGACCTATTTTTGTCCTAAGGAATTTGTGAAAGTGTTTTGGTGGTGATTAGGATCCATCATGTTTGTTTAGGACCTTAAAAGGTCAAAAATGCAAAAGTTGTCGAGCAACTTTTGCAACTTTGCAAAGTTGCTTGACAACATTTTTGTTAAAAGATGGGAAACCACCCAAAGTAAGTTATGGGCTGGTTCAAATAGTTGTAAAAGGTCATCCAGACATATTTAAGGGTCTTGGAAACCATGTAATGAGGTTGGTTACCATTTGACACAAATTGACAAGTATTTGGAAGGAACCATTACTGTATTTCCCTGAGTTTTTGTTACAAGCATTACTCAATGGATTGAATTGATTTTCATTTCAATTTAATTAGGTTCTACTAGTTTTTTTACTATTATTTTGAATTAGGTTAACTTAGAAATTGTGTTTTGTGCATCGTGTGTAAATAAACTTCCTGCTTTGTGTTCTCTAAACAAGACATGACTGTAAATAGGAAAATGATTCGCTAGGAATTTATAGTAGTGGAAAATACCTATGCCTTGGAGAAATGGTAGAGGGTTCACTGTACATTAGTATTTTTTAAAAGGTTTGGAGGTGACAATGGTGAATTTTTAGCTCTTTCCCTAGGACAGATTGGCTATATCCCAACTAGGGTCAATTGAGGAACAATATGTTTCATTTGCAGTGTAGGATTGACTAAAGTGATCCAATCCATGGAGGATGATATTAGAAATGAGAGAAAAATTTGTGAGCATTGGTGGATGCCGATGAATTAATTTCATCTGGGTTTATGAAGATTTGCTACAATTAGGCCTTTTATCCCTACTTTTAAGGACTCGGTCCCTAAGGGTTTTGAAGTATTGTACATATGGATTGAGATTCCCTAACCATAAAAATACTTTGTATTTTCCAAAAGGGTATTTGGATCCAAGATCATATTTGGGGGTTCTTTGTGAAGATTGGGAGTTAATGCAGTTTAGGAGCCTAATTAGGGCTACAAGGAACTACTAGGCCTACTCCTTGAAATAAGGGATTTGATGAATGTATGTATGAGATATGGCTTTGAATATTCAAGAATGAAGTAGTTTGGTAGAAAGAAGTGTGGTACCTACCCTGTAGGTATTTGTGAGGTGTTTGAGTAGTTGTGGTGGAATATACCCTCATAGGTTTAGTGTGGTATGAACTCATTATTGGTAGAGAGATTCCTTGTGTGAAGGGTAAGTGAATCTAGTATTCTACACTTAGGTTAGGGTTTGAGAAGAAGCCCTAGTGGGTCTAGAGAAGAGGCCTATAGTGAGTCAAACTGACTCAGTTGAAATAATATCCCTATAAGTGGGTCATAGTGGCTTGATGATGAAGCAAAGAAGTATCCAGATAGAATTGCATTTTGGACAGACGCATCCTAAACTTCTTCCATTCAATACAAAACTTGATGGGATAGTGGTTTGACAAAGTCACATCCATAAGGGGTAAGATGAGTAAATATGGATTTTTGGAAAATGGAAAAAAAATAGATTGAGTTGTGATCATGGCATGATCTTGAGCCTTTTAAATATTTTGTCAGAGCCAACTTTGAAATTACACCAGGTATGTCAGGCCCTACTAGGAAAATGATGGTTATATTGGGATCAGAAAGACCTAATTTGTTGTGGATGTAAAACCAAGCCTCTCTTTCTCCATCTGTCCAGTGAAAATGAAAAATCTCATCCTTGTCTAATGCCACCTCAGCCATATTGAAATCACCACACATGACCTGAGTAGTGGGTGGTAAAAAATCAGCAACCTAATGACATAGATGTGATCTTTCAACAAGATAATTGGGAGCATAAACATTAATGGTCCCAAAGTAATGATTGTGTATTGATAGCAAAACCCATACAACTCTTTACATGGGGTCAGTGCCATGATCAATAAATGAAGAAATCCAACGAGGAGAAATGAGAGTACTAACTCCACCTCGACAAGCTACATGTTGGGAAGAAAAAATAAGGTTATCTAGCTAAATAACACAAAATACAACATCAATCATGAAACCAACAATCTTAACTTCCTGGAGGCATAACAAATCCAAGTGGAAAACATGATGACAAACATATCTAACATAATACTTTCTATTAAGGTTTGTAAGACCTCTTACATTCCATGAGATGTAATTCATTAATCAAAAGATTGCATTTATTCCTTGTCCCCAAGAGAGGTGAAGCTATTGTGCAAGAAATCAAAATTGGGTTTGAAGCTAGTGAAAGAGTCACCATTTGGAGTGGCTCTTCACTTTCCTGGGCCACCATTTTTTTTCATCACACCTAGAAGGGCTATGGGAATGATGTAATGACATTGAGATGCATTCGCCGATGCATCTTGAGGAGTGTGAACCCATGGAGAACAAGAGGAAATCCAAGCCAAAATATTCCTCTGATGGCTAGGGTTTGAAACACAATCAAGAGGAATATCCTATTGAGCAGGCACGACTTGAGCATAAATCCCCACCCATGATAGAGAAGCCCAACCGACAGGAAATTTTTGAGTAGAAGCTGAAGCATTCTTGCCTTTTCAATCTACTGTAATCCATCCTTCTTTTTTGGCACTCTCTATGGGCTTGGAAGCTGACTCCTTAGGAGGGGATTTCATTCTTGGCACTGCTAAAGGAAAATCCTTAATCTTATGCTCAGATGACTGGCATCGGTAAGAAGGGATAGGTAAATTCAAATAAATCACTTTCTAGGTAAAACTAGTACTACCCACTAAAATTTTAATGGCTTCCTTGAGGTCACGAGCTAAGTCAACCTTAACAAAAACCCCACATTAGGGATGAGTATTGAAAAAGTGGTTTGGTTCAACACAAATCACCTTGCCAACAAACTAGGCAATGGTTTGAACAAACGATGAACAAGGAAAAGGGAGACCGGGGAATTCAACTAGACCGGAACCCTTAGTTTCTTGTCATCTGAGATAGTAAAGTCTCGAGACCAAGGTTGAGAAACCAAAAGGGAGGACTGAATGGTCCAGGGCCCATGCTAGTAAATAGCCTTAATATGGGTGGGGTTCGAGAAGAAAAACAAAAATCTTCCCTTGGTGAGGCTTTGAACACCATCAAGGCAGATCCCATAAGGAGTCTAGGCCTTGGAAACCCATTCTCGCAGCATTCTTTTAGGAGGATTCCTACCCACAAAATCACCTATCAAAGTATTTTTCTCAATCCATTCACATGCATTATCAAAATCTTGAATGGGAAGCACAACATCAGGGGAAGACCTACCTCAGGAAACACCTTCAACACAAACTTGCAAGGGTGTTTGTTTGGGGGAACCATGACCATCCATCATCGAAGCTTCAACAACAACATTAAATGCTGAGTTGAAGTTGGACAGAGCCATTATAAACCTAGTGAAAACTCCTGCAATAGATACAGTATGATGCACATATACACAGGATTCAAAAAGGTAGGACAAAATCCAAAACCCTACAAAAAATTATAACCCTAGTGAAAACTCCTGCAGTAAATTTTTCAATTAGATTCATTTCTCTTTGGAAAAGTTAAGAACATATTGGCAATAGAGAGTAATAATTGTGTACTCTATAAATGCATGCAAAAAGTAGACCATTTTACCTTCTATTTAATCCTCCACACAAGGTATTAGAGTAAACCACAATGCACACATTGATCTTCTATTTGATTTTCCACACAAGGTATTTGATCTTCTATATGTGCAAGGTGTACCACAATGCACTATCCTTCACATGATGCCATTAGGGCCCGTTTGGTTTATTGAATTGAAAAATCTTGAATAGGGCTAATTCTAGATTTTTCTCTATTCAAGAAGTTTTAAATCTTGATAGTCAATTTCGGAATATGGGTTGGACCTGTTTGGTACATAGGGAAGCTAACTGGGAAGATGCATATTCTTCATTTGGATCCCACAATCTAGAATTGGAATACAACTTGAATAAACATTTTTTTAAATTTCTTAATTAGTTTGAATAAGATTTATTTTATATATATTTTTTTAAAATAAGATTTTTTAAAATTTGAATTTTTAAAATTATTAATTTTGTAAAGGTTTTTTAATACTCTATTTTCCTATATAAATTAGTAGAAATGTTAAAAACTAAAAAATAGATATGGTAGCATTATAAAAAAATAACAACGTATCTATATACTAAATCATAAACCAGTTACAATGTCCACATTTTCTCTCTAGTTCATTGAAATTGATAAGAGCGGCTAAGTTTTAAGCTCATCTTTTCATAAGGACCATGCAATTATAATACATAGAAGGCATCATAATTTTTTTATTTCAGCCTTTTCCATTGACGCAATCTCAGTTGTAGCCACCTCTCGAGCCTTACACCATTTACACTCTTGAACTTCATCGGGGATAGGTACAAATGGGTGGATAGATGAAGATTAACCATCCTCAACCCAGCTAAAGTACCCGTAGCCATTGTTACCCTACATTACCATCTCTACATTAATCCTTGCTATATTATTTATAAACACAAAGGGTATGTGCACCAAGTTGTGAACCAAAAAAGTGGACACATCTTTAAAAAAATTCAAATTTCATATAACCCAATTAGGTTATTGAAAATTCAAAATTTTTCTAGGCTTGGTAACAAAGCCTAGAAAATATTAAAAAAAAAATCAATATGTCTCAGAACCCGATCGGGTTTCTAAATTTCAAATAACCTGATCGGGTTCTGAAAATAAAAAAGTACTTCAAAACCCGATCGGGTTTTGAAGAAGTAAAAATTATGCATTTTATTCTCCATAATCCGACCAGGTTATGAAGAAATTAAAATAGGCTTTGCTCTGGAAGCCATAACTTCCACATACGGAGTCCAATTGACTCCATTCAAAAAGTCTAGGAAATATCTTGAGACGACCTAAAACATGAGTAACCTACCATCATCTTTAGTCATCAACATTTTTTTCCATCTATTTGAATCAAGTAATGTATAAAATAGGTAGTCATTATTGCCCATACATGCAATGCATAAGAAAATCAATATGCTCTCTAGCTCTCTCTCTTAGGAGTATGAGCCTACACACATACTCAGAGTAGCACATACTCCCACACTTAGGAGGAGTATGAGTCTACACACATACTCAGAGTAGCACATACTCCCACACTTAGGAGTATGATCCTACACACATACTCAGAGAGAGAGAGAGAGAGAGAGAGAGAGAGAGAGAGAGAGAGAGAGAGAGTACTGATTTTCCTATACGTTNCACATACACAGAGAGAGAGAGAGAGAGAGAGAGAGAGAGAGAGAGAGAGAGAGAGAGAGTACTGATTTTCCTATACGTTGCATGTATGGGCAATAATGAGTACCTATTTTATACCTTATTTGATTCAAATGGATGGAAGAAAAATGTTGATGACTAAAGATGATCATAGGTTAATCATGTGTTATATCGTCTCAAGATCTTTCCTACTCTTTTTGAATGGATTCAATCAGACTCCGTATCTAGAAGTTATGACTTCCAGAGAAAAGCCTATTTTAGTTTCTTCAAAACCCAATCGGGTTTTGAAGTAATTTTTTCTTTTTAGAACCTGATCGGGTTATTTGAAATATAGAAACCCGATCGGGTTATGGCTTGGGAAGAGCCTTGGAAAATGAGCCAAAGGTTTGGAGGCTTATTTTCCCTCCATTTTTATTATTTTAGACATTTTTTCATCTTGTAGGATCAATTCTCGACTTTATCTTAATCAGGTTTGTAATTTTTCAAGAGGGTAGCTCTATAATTTTCACCATAATCGCATACAACTTCTTTGATTTCTAACCATATAAAGTTTTCTATTTTTGGACAACATTAGCATAGTAAACTTTAATTATCTTTACCAGTGTCTTGACAGTCCTCACAGACATATGTCTATCATTTTTTTAATAAATTTTGATATACTAAAAAAATTAAAAATAAAGTACATATTATTGTTCTAAACTTGATTCTATACACTTTCAAAAAAAATGTTTTCATTTTTTATTATTTTGATGCAAGTTATGCCCAACGCACGAACATGTACCAAAGTTGCAGGATGCGGTCACTTCAAAAAATATCAAAAAAAAAAATACTCATCAGAAAATTACAAAAAATTACACAACTTATAGATCTCACTCTTACCTATCATCCTACCAAAGTGATTTGAAAAATATTGAATATAACTATATTTTTTATATAGCGCACAAAAACAACTATGTTATGTTTTTATGAAAAAAGTAGGAACAGGCTTTTGTGCGCCCAAGGTTTGACCCTTTTAATATTATCTATTTTTAAAAACAATTAGTATTTTAGAAACTAGATTCAGAGTACAATAATTTTTAGTTTTTTACACATCTTTTTATTTTGAGTGCATGACCCTCAAACATCTTTTCCAAGTTTAGGCTTACCCAATTTTAGAAAAAATGTGTCCACTTATACCCCCCTTTTTGTTTCACAACTTGGTGCACATACCCAAAAATATATTACCATTAACAACCTTCTTTCTATTTGGGAAACACCAAATTTTTTTCCCAAGGTTGGTCTGTGTGCATGAGTTCTTCAACATGCAAGACCCCACACCGCATTGACAGTTTGGATAATTTATCAAAGCCATCAACCCTATATCAATAATGCACCATCATTATTTCATTTGTTACATGAATATATTATAACGCATAATCATACGACTAAATAATTTTTTTAGAAAGGATGAAACATATTGATATATGATGCGAACATCAATCTATCTAACTCAAAGTGTCACATTACATTCATTAAACATTACAAACCATCTCATTGAAATTGAAGGGTATATAAAACACAATAACATAAATTAGCGATCATATCATGTTGATACCACATGCATATAAATGATAAGGTGAATTTCCTGTTAATTTATTACATCTGAACATTGTAAAGTGTCATTTGCAATCTTTGTACCACATGCATGATTGAAATATGTCAATTCTACAAGGAGAGATACACTAGAGGGAAAAAGGTCTTGATGATGGAGCACTTGAATATGAGGGTCTCCTAAATGAAGGATAAGTGATGGATGCATGATGGTTGGCATCATAGATCCTATGTAAAGGAAAAGAGATCCAATGCCGAGGCATAGGAGATTGTAGACAGGGGAGGAAGAGATGAGGCAGTTGCAGAATTGAGTGTAGAAGAAAAATCTGAGTGCAAGAATGTGCCTTCATGGCAGTAGAAAATGACCCTAAGATGGTATTGAGTAGCCCTTCTCCAAGGGATAATGTTTAAACAAACTCTCAAGTATCAAATAAGGAATCAATGTATCTATCAAAGAGTTTAATAGACAAATGGAATCAAGGTATCCAAAGCTACCCTTGGCAATAGTACTCACATGGGTCTGGTCTAGGGTACGTCCTGTCTTTGAGAGCCAAAAATCTTCTACCTTTGTCACAAAATTTTCATTGGAAAAATCAGAGAGTTGTGGAACAAGTTATGGGTGTCCATCATCGAATGTATAGATCAGTGAAGAAATTTGTGATGTTTTCAGATTTGATTCAATCATATGGAAGCTTGCCTTTAGAACCCTCTAAATTCAAATAGATGAAGCATGTCAATTCAAAGTTATGAAGATTCTACAACTTCTATACAAAGGGATAAATGGAAGGCTGTGGACAGTATTAATTCAATACGCATGCAAAAAAATTCATATAGATTATGTCTACCATCTCATAAAAAGGTGAATTAAGAGGTGGGAGCATCTGATCTGTGATATTGGCTACACCATGACCAAACAATGGAACATAGCAGAAAATATTTTGAATCCCTCCATCCTGTGCCAAAATCTGTAAGTTGGAATCAATGTCCATTTGAATGGCTTTATTTCGGTTCAGAAGTTACATGGCAAACACATATATGGATGCGTGGAGACTATGTGTTGGAGTCTTCAAATTTTCTCATTTCTAAAGAATCAAATGAATTTCAAGGGGATCAAAGTACAAGGATGAGAAATGAAAAAGGTTTCAAAATCATACATTCTTTCAAAACAAAGCTTTCAAGAAGTTTTCTCCATTTCACAAGACAACCTTTGCGAAATATCAATTTTTTACTATTTCGCGAGGTGCAAATCACATGGACAATGAAGCACCGATTTTTGGCTATTTTACGGGGAGCAATTTTTATGCATCGAGAATTGGCAATTTTCACCATTTCCCGGGTAATGTTTATATTGGTCTCCGAATTGGAAAAAAAGGGTTTTTTCATCATTAATGAGAAGGTGGCGGATGAGACATTTTTAAATGTACGAGTTTATTTGGCACGCTTTAAGATTCTCAAATAAAAGTGCACATTTAATGAGCAGTAGACATAAATGAATATATGTGAAGTAGGATTTTACATTTGCACAACTAAATAATTGAAGACTTGGAGCTTGGCTAGGTGAAGTTTTTACATCCAAAGAGTTGAAGTAGGTCTTGTGATTGTGGGTCATAAAACACAGTAAGTTCCTCTCCCTTCCAATTGTATTTTCCTGTTTAAAAGGAAGTTAAGAAAGAAGTTCCTATTAAGAAAGAAGTAGAGGTCAAAAGGGATGTCAAAGAATATTTATCCCCACAGCCACTTCTCAATGTTTTACCTGGGTCAACAATTGGAGGTACTAAGAGCTTATTTTCAGACATATGGCATGAGTGTAGAGATGCAAATATTCCTATCACAAGTGGATCTTTTTTTTTGGTTTTTATACGCAAATATAAATGAAAAGGAACTGAGGAGTAATGAATAGAATTTGGATTTGGGAAAAATAGTTGTCCCAAATGTATTCATAGATGTTGAGCTGATTGATACATTGGCCAAGAAGTATAAGCCCAAAAAAGAAACAGTCAGAAAGATGAATGGGGAACCCTTGCTGGTTATTAATAGGTCTTGCATAGAGGATTGTTTCAAATTGAGTAGACAAGCCCTAGCCAAGATTTACAGTGAGAGTTTTAGCATTGATTTTGATAGACTGGTTAAAAGCTCAGGATTTAGAGAGATTGCCTATTTGAGGAGAAGAGGGGATGATAACAGGGTGATACCTATAAAAAAACTTGGGTCCACACCCATTTATAGACTTCATGTATTTCTTTCAGAACACTTACTTTGCGTGGTCTCCGGTCTGTGGTGAAGATGAAAGGCCTCAGATGCCTTTGGCATTTGTGTATATGTGCATGAGGATCCAAAACCCCAATTTCTTTTTGGAGTTTGATTTCTCTACTGAAATTGAAAGATCTCCACATAAAAATTTGGCGAAATGGAAAACCACCAAAACATTCAAAAAATATTCTCTTTTATTACATTTAATTCTATACAAAAATAAAGTAGAATTCAGCCACTCCTTGAAGTTGACTACTCATGATCGACATGGGAATATGTTTCCAATACAACTACATTGCAGGTCTTGGGATAAGAATAGTAACTATTGTGATTATATCTAGTTCCATGATGTTTTTTTAGTATGGAACTTAAGGCTTATTGGATATCAAATGGGGAGGGTGCCACAAAACATTAAATCCATGCTCAGACCCGGGTACTTTCCTAACAAAGATTATAATTATATTTTTGGTGATTAGATTTGCACACTTAAATATACCTTGATCAGGGTCTATAGATGGAGGCAAGAACCTAACAAATTGCCTATCCATGTATTAGAAAGAATGGGGTTTCTAGAATTCATGTGGCAAATGCTATGGTTAGAGAAAGAGGTGATAAGTGCCAGGCAAAAAGGAAAATTCCTATCCCATGTAGTGAAATTTGTTGGATATACAATTACTTCCAACATGTTGTCCTCGATGAAGTGCATAATATATCTCAAATAATTATAGATTAACTAATGGGCTGGCTGGAGAGTATGACCCTGAGGAATAGATAAAATACTTTGTGGCTATGTTCAAGAATAGTTAAACATTGATGAAGATGTTATAATAAATGTTGATGAAATATTGACTGTCACCTAGAAAGTGAAGAAATGGGGCATCCCGTCTAAGCCTAAAGAAGAAAGGTTGAAGAAGGGATTACTGAGGCTCCATGATGAAGAAGATATTAAGGTCCTATGGATAGGAAAATGTATAGAAGACTTTGAGAAGTTGTATGGAAAACAACAAGAATAGGAGTCCATAAAGGTGAAGAAAGTAGTAACTCCTCCTACAAAGAGAAGAAAGATGATACTTTAAGATTTAGATTCAGATTCTAGTCACCCTGCACCTCAAGAACAAGCAGTAGTGGTATTAGTTTCTTATTGGGACTCAAAGGAGGAGTGTGATTCAACCAATGTAGCCCACATTTTGAGAGGATTAAGAGAGGAAAAGGAAATGCTACCAACATCTTCACCTCCTACCTTTCAAGAAGAGATTCATGGCTATAATGCCCAAACCCCATAAGATGAGGCTCCAGTGGATTTGAATGATGAAAGGGAAGCTATATCCCTTAGATTCTTGAAGAAGGGTAACTTCATGAAGGCCCATGAGCTCAAGGATTTCTGGATCCAATACAAGATGAAGGATTAAAAAAAAACAAAAGGAATAGGCTCATGGGAGCTCATGAGTCTAAACATGAAACTATAATTAAGAAAATGATTGATGAGCTCAATCTTGATAATATCACTTGAACTATTGAAGAGGCTAGGAATATGGTGATGAAGAGTAATATGTTAATTTTTCCAGGGCTTACCTTGAAGGAATTTTTCTTACTAGACCAAGTTAGGAAACAAGATGATCCAAACTTTGTACTTGAATTTGATTCTTTGGAAAAAATTGAATGGTCGGGTTTCAATCCCAAAACTAAAACCTTGGCTACATGGGTGAGTTTCAAAGGGGGCAGTAAGCCAAAATTAATTTATATATCAAAGGGAGTAGAAGGGATGGCGGTAGTACAAATAGTTGATAATACAAACCCACTGGCCTCAGCCTCAGAATTGATGCATCAAGCTAGCTTTAACAGATCATAGGTTAAACATATGCAAGAAAGGATTGAGGAGTCAAAGATCAAAGAGATGAAAATGAATACATAAATCAATGAGTTATATTTAAATATGGTGAATATAGAGAATGAATTGTTTTAGTATAAGAATCATGGGTCTAGCAGAGCATTATTAGCTCCAAAAGCTGTTGCATAAGTTTCAGAAAGTTCACAACAAGTTGATAAGGGTTTTCATAAACAAGAAGATATCTCTAAGGATTGTGACTATAAGAATTTAGAAGAGATATCATCTTTTAGAATTAAGTGTTTTTTAAGTCAGTGTGATGAAGTCCATGCAAGCTATAATAGTCTTGCATATATGAAGAATCTCTTCAAACATAACAAACCCAAGTTACAAGAATTGGCTAGGAAGTGGAGGCCTTCTCACTTCGAACTCATTCAAGTTCTTGAAGTCACTAGAAGGGATGATGCTCTACCAAAGATAAAATCCACTGTAAAACTAATAGAATCTATATGAAGTAATATGAGTTGTGTAGAGTAGGAAGAAGACATGGTGAATCAAAGAATGTCTTCATTTAGTTTGAACAACCATTGGTCTATCCCGGAGATAGTTGATCAAGTTGGCATGGTAAAGGATGCACAAGAATGGAAATTGGAATTCGAGGAGTTGCCTCAAGAAATAATTTTGATCATTTATAAGGGGAAGATGATTTCAATATTGGTAGATTCATCGATGTTCTTGATAAAATTATTTCTCTGGAAGTTTAGTTCACCAAATTATAGGCTGAAACCCGCATGATAATTGGGAGGAAATGACGTGATTTGGTATTTCTTATTTCTAAGATTTTATACTTCAATTGGCTGATACATGTCCAAGTTGTAGGATGGATAATATAATATTTGAGGAATCTCGATGAGTTTCTACAATAGGAATAGTTATATCAGTTAGAAGCTTGTTTTCATCCCATCAATTTTGTATAAGATGGGATACCACAACCGACACTTAGGATAGAAGATGATATATAGAAATAGTATTACTATGATGATAGTATTGTGGGGAGATAATATATATGGATAGTGACTGCAACTAAAGTGCGAATCAATTGTATTCACTTTTTTAATTAATATAAAGAAAACCTTTTTTCTGTCCAAGATTGAGGAAGTAAGTCCATTGTTTTCATTGATTGGATTGGTCCTTTGCATTTTCAATTTTGAGAATTTCCTCTTTATTGTTAGATGTCAAAGAATTGAAGTTTTAAATATTGGTTTTGAGTATCAAGGGTTGTAAATGAATCTCTCATATATACAATTCCTTGTCGAAATGGTTTCCCGCCAAGGAATTAAATTAATTTAGACTAAAATAAATATTATAACCAATTCATCCTTGATGTCATGGAGGAGGGAATCTAAAGTTAAATTGCAAAGTGTACATGAGGGTTCAAACAAAGCTCGACTACATTTCGCCCAATTAGTTGGATAAGGGACTGGCCTGTGTATTTCCTCAAAGAGGGTTTTTTACATTGCAAGATCATTGCACGTCTTTCATTTTATCTATATGTATTTGAAACTCTCAATGCATAATCTCATATATAAAACATTCTTTACATACAATACTTTTTTCAAAGCATTCAAACACAAGTAAGAAGTAAATATTCTTATTCTAATTAGCCTCAAGGAACATTTTCCATCCCGAGAGATCAAGGAAGTTTAAATTCACTAAAGAGAAAAACCTTTGTGTTTGGGGTGAGGGTCTACCCACCTAGGTTTAGCGAAGCTTAAAGTGTAGGGGAATTAGATTATTCCTGTTCATTGGCCAAGACTGATTGAAGCAATCCTATAGGAGAATTATCAAAGCACTTGGATTTCCAATTTGCGCTTTTGGGAACCAACACCATGCACAATATGGAGTGGTTTTGGCTTGGAATGTCATTTTCTAATTAAAAAAACATTATATGAAACCTAGAGAAATACTTTTTATAGAGGTATCATGCATTAGATATGAATGCTGCAAAAAAAATGAATTTTTACAAATAATCACAATTAAAATAGTATTAGGCACAAGGAAGAGTGTGACAGGGTAAAGTACGGAACTGTGTCACACTTGGGGACCATTTGGCATGTTTTAGCCAGACCTCTTTCGGCTGAAACATGTCTGGCAGTACATATGTGGTGCACATGTGGCGCCATGTGGTGTCGATGTGGCAGAGGAGTTTCGGCCGAAATAGGTCCGACTAGACCCGTTTCGGCCGGAACCCATAAAAACTATATAAACACCAAAATTTGGTTAGAGCGGCTCATTTGCACTGAGCACCTTCCAAGATTTGAGGAGCGAAATAGCGGTACTTCAGCCAAAAAATAGGTAGGATTTTTTTTTTGTTTTTTGTTTTAATGTTTTTCAATTTTGTTGTGTTAAATTAATGTAGTTTTACTATTATATGATGTTTTTTTGTTTTAATTTTGTTATTTTCAATTTTAGAAAATATAAATATTGTTTAATGTAGATTTAAATTTATTTTTTAGTTAGAATCATATGTTAGTTAGTTAGTTAATTAATTTAGTTTTATTACATGTTTCAAAACATTAGAAAAATGTTACAAAACATTAGGAAACTATTACAAAACATTAGGAAAATGTTACTTACGAAAACATAAACTCTAACAAATGAACCCTAACATGAAACTGAAACATAAATCAACATAAACTCTAACATTAACCCTAACATGAAACTGAAACATAAATCAACATAAACTCTAACATTAACCCTAACATGAAACCTTAACCATATTGGACCCTAACATGAAACCGTAACTAACATGAACCCTAACAAAACCTTAAAAAAATGTTACAAAACATTAGGAAAATATTACAAGACATTAGAAAACATTCTAGTAGAACTGTTACTTTTGTTTTTGATAGAGGCAGAACTTTTGGTGTCTGTGATATCCTGCTAAACTACTGTAAGCTTCGACTAGTTCCATTAATATGATATTAATGTGCTACTAGTCCTCTGTTCCACGGGCCAGCACCCTCTTGCTGCTTTTTCTATCAAAAACATTTGCACGTACTAGGTAACATCTGAAACCCTAATATGAAACCAACATCAAACCCTAACATGAAATTGAAACATGAAATAGAAAAAAAAAATTTAACATAAATATTAACATGAACTGAAACATGAAACCCTGAACATATTGATCCCTAACATGAAACCTTGACCATATTGAAACCTAACATGAAACCTAACATGAAACCAACACATGAAACTAAAACATATAAATCAACATAAACCTTAATGTGCTAAATTAAATTTTTCTTTCGAACTAACATGAAATTAGAACATTAACCAACATAAACCCTAACGTGCTAAACATTAATTGAGAAATAAATCTAGTTGATCCCTTTAAACCTTTAAACATTAATCTACATTCAACTAGACTAATAAACCAAGTTTTGTAGAAATATAAATGTACATGTACACATATAATTTTAAATCATTTTTTTCAAATGTATATGCATTCAATTGTTTTCACTTTTTTATTTATTTGTAATGTACGTGTTTAAAAATATTTATTTATTTAAATTAGAATTGGACCATGTATGTATGTGCAAAGATCTAGACATATATTCTTCTTTATACTTTCGAGCATCTATATATCTATTTTTTCAATTGATGTAAACTTCTAATACCAACAATCCTTTTTCAATTGTAAGGATTAGATCGGTCTATATCTGTTATAAATATGAAATGAAATTTGCACATTTTTAGATCAACAATTATGATAACATAGATGAACACAAAATTAAATTTAAATTTAAATTTTTCCTACAAAATATAAATTACCTTTCACTTTCCAAAAATAACGTTTGTTGTATTTGGTGTCCCGACTAGTAAAATGATTTTCACAACATTCAACAATTTTCTTTGAATTCTCTATCATGTTACCTGTAAATTTTGAACTATCAGTTTAAAGAAAATGGATAGATAAGTTTAAATTATATACTATTTGATTTATATCTAGATATATATTTATTTGTACTGTTCCCACAATTTGTACCTGCAAGTTCATGTTTGCGAAGTGCATGCTTCACACATGCTTTTGCTCCATCGTGCTCTCCTTTTCCATGTCCACTTTCAAAGAAGTTCCATAGAAACTTAACATTGCGTCTAGCATGTTGCATAGCTAGCCAATTAAAGGTTTTTGCGGATTTAAATTGTCCTGCAATATTAAGTTGTATGAAAAATAGTTCAATCACATAACAATTTAATGTAAGTAATCAACGAGAATGAAAATGAATTGAAGTGCATAAACTTACCTGCACAACCATCAGACTAAATCTAGTGTTGTGAAGCTTTTATCTCGTGATTCACAATATCTTCAAAATACATTGCAAAACAATGAGCCACATATCTCCTATCATGAACTTTATCATCGTTGATATAGAAATGAACCTCCTTGATGATAATGCGTTTATTTGGACTGGTACTTTCTACCTCATCCAAATAAAATTGTGCGTGTCTATAGGTCACATGGACAAATATTACAACTTGATCAGAATGATAATATTGACTTTGGAGCTCTTTTTGAGGAGAGAATGTATAGTTTTCTGCAAAATCTACAACTGAAAGAATACAACCAGGTGGAAAACAATTTTTGGAATCACAAAACTGTTTAGCTTGCCATCATGCACCATGACAATGCTGGATATGTGGATAAATTATAGTACGAAACCTAGTCATAAAATCAAGGTAGGGCAATTCACTCTCCTTCAATACAATGTTTTTTGATTCATCTCTTATCTTAGTTCGATGCGTCTCATATTCAAATCTCTTCCACAAAACTGGTGTTGCAAGATTAATATTCTCAATTTGCAATGAAAATTTATGTAAATCTCCACAATCACTGCATGCACTCTTTATAAATTGTACTTTGAACTTATCTGAATCTTCTAATTTCTCACATAAAATAGACTTCACAAACTGTGTCGTACTTCCAGGGATGACCATATCTAAATTAAGTACTGCCGTAACATTTTTATAAGATTGCAAATATAGATGAAACTCAACATGATTTCAGCAACAACAAGTTTCACGTACCTTATTTATGCGTACAAAGCAAGGGTGCAATCTCTCGAACATTCTTTGACATATTTTCACATCTATTTTCACATTCTTGCTTGAATGATTCAAACAATTCACTTTTTGTTGTATCTATAAAATGTTTTGGGTGTGCAGTTTTCATACCGGTCTCTTTATCTTTCATCTGTATAGTATCCCTTCTATTAGAAGAAACATGAGAGTGAGCGGTCCAATATTCAATGACCTTTCTTTTTACATCTTCAGAAATCTTGTCTTTTCGAGGAAGTCTACAAATATTAACCCAATTCTTTTGAATATTTTCATCTAACATATTTCTCTTCCTGATATATCTTTGAACACTTCTTCTAGATACATTTAGTAAATTAGAAATTGCATGTACTTATTTTCTCTATGTCAACCTCCTACTAGATAAAGTAGTCATCAATGCTCTACGTGTAACACTTAAATCAGCTCCTCGACTTGAGTTGTTAATGTCATTCAATGCATCTTGCAAATTTTCAACTATTGTTCGATTTACATTGTCTCCTGATTTTTTCTTGTTATCAACACCTAACAACTCCAAAACATGAGTCATTTCTATTTTTCTGAATAACCTGACAAATAATTGTGCTTTTCCAATCAGACTTTTACTTTGAAAATATTCATCCCAAATCTTTTTCCATTGTTTTTTTATTGTGCTTTGAGGTACCAATTCGTCAGATGAAAATTGACTGAAAAATGCTTCCTCATTCATCTCCATCAAATTGCCCATATCAAAAGGTATATTTCCACCAATTTGTTCCTCTACTTGAATTACATCTTCTTGAACTTCAACGGGTTCATCTTGATTACGTTTTGTATAACCTTTCATTTTGTCATCACTTTTTCGATCAAATTTTTTTAATCTATTTCTTTTATTCCCCATTACACAAATTGTTCAAATTGAGAGCTTTGATTAACCTACATACACAAAACCATATACTCTTGATACAAAAATTAAAAATGATATTGATACTTGTTCATAAATTAATATTGAACAATGCTTTAATTAAAAACAAAAAAATTAAAATTAAAATTAAAATTATAAAAAATACAAACCTCCTTGATAATTGTAATTCGTAGTTGTCCTTTAATGCCAAAAAATACGCCTTAAAACTATTAAAAAAATGATTTTCTTCAAAAAAACCTTATTTTAATTCGTTGTTTAGAAAATTATCTATTTTTTATTTTTTAAAAAAATGCTTTAAAATATGAGATAAAGGGTCGTGGTCGCATGGCGACCATGTTTGGCTGACCTTAGTTTCGGCCGAACCAGTTCCTGCCGAACCAGGTCAGGCCGAAACATATTTGGCCAAAAGCATCTATGTGGCATCCCATGTGGCAGCAACACAAGCAAAAAGTGAGATTTTATAAAAAATGTGTTTGGAGGCTATTCGCCCCATCACAATTCAGCTTGTTTTAAAATCTAAAAATAACCTTTTGTAGAGCTCAGAGTCCAAATTATGGTCATATAATTTTTATGGTGTTTTAATTACATATACTATATTGTAAGTTGAAAAAACTCCAAGTAGGTATTTTAGTATTGAAGAACACGCTCGTTTGAAAAAATTAAAAAAAATAGAAAATCATGTCGGAAAAATTTACAACTTATATTTAACACTAGAGGAGAGAGTTCTCTTCAAGACTATGTAATTTGTTTTGTATTTGGTTTAGATTTGCTAGGGAAAATGTGGAGGGAGAAAAAAACTGTTAATTTTGGGTAACTCCAACTTTGAATAGTTATAACAGACAAAATGTATACCGAAAACCAATCTTTCTTTTTTTATGCACTAGTTGTACATGTCATCTAAAACATATTCTGAAATTAGAGGGAAAAAAGATTATTTGCATATATTTAGTTGGAGGGAACTAGACCCTACATTTGCAGCATTTTTTGAGCAATTAAAAAATGGACTTCAAAAATTAAAAAACTAGGTCAATGCTTATTAAAAATTTTTTAAAAAATTTATAGGCATAAACTACATCCAATTTTACACATTTCATTAGTTTACATCATTTTCAAATTCTAAACACAAATGCCACTTTTATGTCATTAAAATTTAACAGTTTTGCATGTCATGGTCCTCTTCGTTTGTTAAAGTGTGACACAGGTCTGTACTTTTACCCGACATCAAATGGCAACCTCTAGATAATTCCATGAATTATGCCAAATGTGATTCATTAGATAAAATAGTAATAACAATTTTAATCATCCATGCACATTCAAGTGCTCTCACAAAATAAAACTAATTGTTCATTATGCTAAGAGTGCCGTATAAACTGTCAAAGGAAGAATTTGAAAAACTAGTCCTCCAAACTTTTTTTGAATTTATTTGACTCTCTCCCCTTCAGACATTCTCAAGAACCCATTGGCTCTTTTAGGTTCAACCAAAAAGGTGTCATATGCATCATGCATAGTATCTTAATTAATCATAAACTTTATCATAGATATTATCCACATCAGATTTATCCACTTTCATAATTTGAGGCTTTCTCATGCCCTCACTTAGCTTTAAAATTGTTTCACATGTTGCATCTAAGGAACTATCTATGCTTCCCCTCTTCCTCTTTGGCCTCCTTGATGACGATGATGAACAATTCCCTATGCCTCATGCAGTAGATTGATTGGATATCGCTATAGGGATACCACCATCATCATCCAAATACGAAACCCTCTAAAAGGGTGCAACGATATCCTCGTAATCATTGAGATCGAGGGCCTCCTCCATAATGTGCCCTTCTTCGATCTCTTGAGCCGTTGCAGCTGTGGTACCTTCAGCTATGTCATTGCCCACAATGAAGGATAAATCATTGTAGTAGTAAAATGGCTGCCTCTTAAACACTTTAGCATTTTTGAATTCTTTTCTCTGCATGTTAGCACAATTATTGGATTAATTACTAGTATTTCATTGCTAACTTAGTAAGATAGTTTCATTTAAAATAAAATATTTAAATATCATGTTACTTTCAATAGTTCATCCCAAACCTTTTCATCAGCATCCATAGATTGAGTACTCTCATTCCACTGAAAAGCACTTGTATTTTTCAAATCTTTCATAATTCTATAACCTTTCTTCCATACCTTCAGTTTTTTCTTGAAGTTTTCCTTTGTCAAACTCATTTGCAACTCTAAATTGAACCTCCTTTCAATGGCGGTCGAAGCTTCTTTTTTGAAACCCCCTTCATCTTTTCTTCCAAGCTACACTTTCTCATGGAGCAAGTCTAGAAACTTGTGTTCCATATCTTTTTTCCATACCATCTTCTTCGAAGGAGGAGTTGCATGACTTACTTGAACATCATCTAATTCCATGCTCATCAAGAGATCTATGTATGACATTGTTGAATCACATTAAGTAGCTATTATTTAATGTAAGTCCTACACAACATTATTGAAATGTAATATTAATCAATAGTAAGATAATATTCAGGTGTTGTCATGAAATTAAACACTAATCTTTATAAATTGAACACTAAACATTATTGACACAACCAACTGCAATAATCTTTGTACTATGCATATGTCTATTGAACACTAAATCAAGTTTGAACTAAATTAATTTTAAACTCATCTTTAATGCCTAGACAACAGTTGTTACATGATGACCTGATATGCACCAAAATAAATATATAAAAGTCAAATAGAGTTTGATATAGTTATTTTTATGGGGTAATCTATGTTGGTTAGAAGAGAAGTCATGGTAGAGGTTAGGTTAAAAAAGGGAAAAACAAATCTACAAGAAGATCCACTTGCAATAGTATAACAATATGAAGTAAAGTGTTATGATAATGGTACAGTTTTGAAATAGACATGTAAACTACAACTAAGATCGAGATCTATAGTCTTCCCACATCCTTCTTTCTATTTCATCTTGAAACTTCCCCCAGTCATCTCTATCACGCTAATTCAAACCATATGTCTCAAGCATTGGTACATCTATCCCCTCACGATCATCTTCCTCTTCAATTTCCATTTGGATGGAAGGCCATCCTCTATCGTAATAAAGTTGTGTAGAATGCAACATGCCAAAAAAATCTTTGTTTGGGTCATGATTTGATAAGATGTCGCATGCCTCAAGATAAGAAAATGCTGATTCACAATCCAAAATGTACTCTCTATTGCATTCCTAAGGGAGGAATGTCAATGGTTAAACAAAGCTTTTGGTGTGTTTATCAGGTTGGCTCTGGAACACTCCTTCAGGTGGTAACATTTACACCGATAAGTAGCCATAAATCCTGGTACATTTGGATATCTAGCATCGACCAAATAAAATTTTCCTACATAAAAAAAGTATAGTGCTATAACTTTGTAATATTTATCATATGCACACATATACAATCTTATTTTATATACCCGGGGGAACCACCATTGGATATGATCTGGATAGAGCCAAAGCTAGAACATGAATGTCTGCAACAAACCATTCCCAACCAGCTAGGGTTCATCGAAACTTGTAATCAAATGAACACACACCCATAATATTCTATGAAAAGTTGCCTTTTCTATTGTGACATTTAGCTTGGATGTCCACATCGATAATGATTGGTATATGGGATCCATCAATTGCTCCCACACAATCCTATAGTTAAAAAATTTATAATTAATAAAAATTTGGAAATAGGATTCAGATTCAATCAAACAAATTTGTATGAGTAGGAGATTTACCTTGAAGTATGAATCAAAGCAGTCCTTCCCACTAAATTCTAGGGGAGTGTTTGGATAGGGGGTAGAAGATAATCACCATGGAGTGCTAAGATAGCTATCAGGACCTTGCGGAAGTATCGACTTACTGTCTCTCCTGAGTGCCCAAAGTTATGGCCAATCTTACGATTCCTCAGATTGTTTCCAACGATATGGAGGAACATTACTAGTTCTTTCTATAATGTGAGGTTTACCATATCTATGATGCTTCCTTTTTGCCTTAGAATATTGGCTAGATGAAAGAAGACTTATCTATTCATGTGTATTTGGTCATGACAATCTGTGTCATTAGAATGGATAATACGCTTATAAAAAGGAATTTCATCTCTTTTGTGCTTATGTGTTTGGCTTCTAACTTCATCTATAGAGACCACTATGATTGTCGCAAGGGCTGCAAGAACAACTGTAAGAACACGAATGACTCTGGTCTTCCTAAGAATGAGGCCTTGAAATTGTATATCGTCGATATGATCCATTATTATCTAAAAGAAATGCACAAATAACCAATATTCACATCAATCACAATGAAACATGATATGAGAGGAACGAATACTACCAACTAGCAACAATAATGTTATGCCATTTTCATTAATGAACATTGACTAAGAGTGGATACATATTGTATTTCAGACAATGATGTCAATGCCTCTATGTTCTTTCAATTAAACAACGGTATCCATTTCAATCTAGAGAAGATAAAGATAGTGCATGATGGAAGCCCTCTATGCATGGACCAACATATATAAAGACCATTTGCAAGTCTGAGACAGGTAAGGAAAATTAAGTAGCAAAGAAACTTAGTTAGAGGTCAGAGATATTAATGGTATACAAATGTGAAAGGAGGAGTAATATATGTATAAGAATAATAATTGAAAACATTAACATGTACAAAGACTCATGAAACATGGTTCAATGAGTCTGACTAAAAAAATACACGGTTGAATTCTAATAGCAATATCACAATGTTAATGAAAATAGAAAAAGATTGAAGAAAGATCATAAAGTAGTTATTATTTTCTTTAGACAGCGATCCCTGATACCATATGAGTTATTATAGGGCATGAAAACTACAAAATAAGGTCTCAATTTCCAACATAAGCAAGGTAACCAGAATGGATAAAGGAAACAACCACACAAGTTAGAGTGTATACATATTTCATTCAGGTTAAGTTCATCATTTCCATGACATTCTAACCATAGAATGATCTAGTAGAGTTCATTATTACTTTACAAATGCATTGTATTGGGACTACCAAGTTGATGTTGATTGTGAAGAGGAAAGTAACATAAGTGATCAAGAGGCTAACTTAATGCCATGCACCCAAGAAGTGGGGACACATAAAAACATTACAGCCAACAAATTTTGTAGACTTCTAGTATAGAGAGTACAATAAAAATTGAGGGGAATCTGTATAGGAGTGCTTCATTTGAGAAGGCAATAATAGGTAACATTTAGTACCTATGTTGACATGTTTAATTACCGATAATCATAAAAGAAAAGAAACAAAGGGTTACAATAGGAAAAACATGAGTAGATGAGGAAGAGGAAAATAGAATGCGAAGAAAAGGAGGTAGAAAAGAAAGCAATTAGGTTGGAGAAGCAAGTGAAAAAATTAAAGGAAGATAAGGTGAAGGAGAGTAGATTATGAGAGAATGATATTAGACAATAGTAGCCCAAGGTTTAAAAACTTGCATAAATACAGATTACAATAGGTGTACTCAGAACATTAAATGTATGATCAAACACCTCAAAGTATAAGAGTGACGTAAATAATTGATTGCTCAACATAACTTGGAAAGACCTCTAGAGAGCACTAAATACTGACAATTTATGCATCATTTTGTCTATTGTGGACAGTCTTACGATTTAGTAGAGGTCTACTAGATTATCAATATTATTAATCAATTTAATTAGAGTTTAGATGGAATTTATCGAGGGTTTTAGATGTGGCTATAATCTTCATGTTTAATTAGGGAACACCTTCTCTTAACCCTCAACAACGAATTTCATTTTTTAGAAACAAGTGCTACCATTTGAAAAATAGAGATTTGCAGTGAAAGTAGTACTGTATAGATTAAGTAGTGTTCAAGAAACAATGATTTAGGATTAAGAGCATGGTAAATAGATGAGCCTGAATATTATTGCAAGAAATCTCTGGTTATTCTCTCACCCAGATGATCCCAATGCTCTTTCTTTTTACGTTCAATCCTTCTATTTTTTTTTAAACGCTCCTAACGCTGACCAAAATCTGTGTCAGTTCAGGTTTTGGTCTGCATTTCGTTTGGTATGCAGAACTCAATCCAACGTAAAAAAAACAAAGACAAAATTACCTAGTATGATGAAGAGTGTTTGGAAACCCTAAGTCTGCACAGAGGGAGAGGAAGAGCCCATCGTCGAACACAATGCATGAGAAATTCGCGCTAAAAAAACTCTTACGCCATGGACCCGACCAATTTATCAAGTTTGCAATGTTTTCAATTCCGAAAAAGTGGAATTGGAATTCATTTTCCAATTGCACCTTTTTGGATGAAAGTTTCTAATCTTCATTTTGAAGGAAAATGTGGATTACTTAATTCCAATTCCGTTTTCAAAAATGTGTGCACAAACAACAAATTTGATACTTTCTGAATATTTTAATGCCAATTCCAGATCAATTCCTGCAACCAAATTGGCCTCTAAGAGTCTACCATGTATGTGTATATAGAAATTAAAAAAAAGATAAAATACACTACAAATAATATCCATTTATGTTTGACTTGGACAGAGTTTTCAACTTGAGTGAGGCAAATAATATCCATTTATATTTGACTTGGACACAGTTTTTCCGCGAGAGTCAATACACAACTGTACGTAAGTATCCAAAATGCATCGGAGTCAAGTAGAAAGCCGAGTCAAGCAGAGGCAACAAAATTATGTTCACAGCCATCTAGAACATGAAGATGGGACTTCGGTGTCAAAATGCTTCATCTGTCAAATAAAGAGGCTACGTAAGATCAAAGTCATAAATAATAATAGTATGACTCGGACTATGGCCCCGGAAGGGAAGAATAAGTGGTAAGTATTTAGAGCAGAAATTGTTGGTCAAATAGAGATAGCGCGTAAACGCGTTATGTCTTTCTTCCATCTGCACATTTGGCAATCTATAAATAGTGGCACAAGGAGAGTACAAATGCAACCAAAGCATGATAGAGAGGAAGAGATGGGGAGTGAAAAAAAAATAATGTTGGTTTTGGCAGTGGGGATTGCTGTTCTGTTTGGGAGTGTTTCTGCACAGAATTGTGGGTGTTCGAGCAATTTGTGCTGCAGTCAGTGGGGATACTGCGGCACTGGTGATGATTATTGCGGCACTGGCTGCAAAGAAGGCCCATGTTACACCACTCCCAGTACTCCCTCCACTGGCACCGGCACGGCTGTCTCCCTCCGTCATAAGCAAGGATTTCTTTGACTCCATTCTCAGCGTTGCAGATACCTCCTG